>JXTB01000177.1:222229-272852 GCA_002914805.1 Parasponia andersonii | reverse complement strand
CTTAACCAATCATTAAACATAAAAAGAAAGTCAATTAGACTCTAATTAACAATGCAAACATAGTATTAGCACTCAATTATTAGAATGCACAAAAATGACATTACGCGATTAAGCTTAATCTAAGCTAGTTCAGTGCAACAAAATACCAATTAGTGTCCTGAATGCCACCTCGTGCTTACCTGGAGCCGACAAATAAAATGCTATAAATAAGTCCTAGACATTGAATTAAGCCTATTTGACGTGTTAAACACACAGTGAATTTGGCTCCGAAGTACGTGAAAATTGCATTTTACCGATAAACTACTATTTGACCAAGTTATCAACAAATACGATCTTAATACATATGCACATAGTATTAGTTTCATAATTATATTCTTTGTTCTTTTAGCACACCGAGCTCTCTCTCTGAGGGTATTGAACCTTTACACTGCATCGGGACACTTCGACAATCATTAGTGTAATAGCATGTATGTAAATGCATATAACATAAGGAATGAGCATATTTTTATGAAATTAGTATTAATGACTTCTAGATGCCTAATATGCAATTAGAACATGTTTATTGTTGGCTCTCTTAATTATGTGAGGAGTTGGATGTCACAAGGTGTCTCAGATGGTCTGAATCTTCTCTGCTCTTCACGACCATATCGTCAATATAGACCTTCATAGTCTCCCCTAACAGCCCGGTGAACATTTTATTCATGAACCTTTGGTAGGTTGCCCCCGCATTATTCAAACCAAACGGCATACGCCTATAGCAGTGTAGACCCCGCTTCGTAATAAACGCTGTATGGATCTAGTCTTCTGCGTACAAGGGAATCTGGTTGTATCCAGAATAGGCATCCAAAAAGCTCATTTTGTTGAATCCCGCCGTCACATCTACCATTTTGTCGATTCTTGGTTGGGGGAAGCTATCCTTCGGACAAGCCTTGTTCAGGTTGGTGAAGTCTATGCAAATACGATCTCGCTGTTTTTCTTCTTCACCACTACCAGGTTGGAGACCCAATGTGGGTACATGCATTCCCTGATCAGACCGTTCTCCAGCAGCTTCTCTACCTCCTTGTTGATCGCCGTGTTTTTTTTCTGGTGCGAACCTTCAGGGCTTCTGCCTGACTGACGGGAAATTATCATCTATGTTCAGTCGATGACAGGTGTGCCCGGGGTCTATCCCGAGCATATCATCATTGGACCACGCGAAGACACCCTCGTTCCGTTTCAGGAATCCCAACATTTCGTTCTTATGCTCCTCAGGTAACAAGGCCCCGAGTAGAACAATCTTCGCCGGCTCTGCCTCTTTCAAAGGGACCGCTACCAACTCCTCGATCGTGGATTCTGGACCGTCTGACTCCTCTTCAATTCGCTTCATGTACACTAGCAAGCGGTCCTTTGATTGCTATCCTTCCCCAGTTGCGGTGCTTGTACCTGCGTCGGCTCCCCTCAGGGTGGCTGAAAAGCATTTCTTTACGGAGGCCTGGTCTCCCCTGATGTCTATTGTGTAGGTACCATCCTTTGATAGACATCTTAAGACTTGGTGGAGGGTGGAAGCGACCCCATGCATAGCGTGGATCCATCCCCTCCCCATGATGATGTTGAAGGAGGACTGGCAGTCAATGACGACAAAATCCACGTCCAAGCATCTCTCAGCAGCACAGACATTCAGGGTCACAATGCCCAAAGGGCAGACTCTCGTGTTGTCGAAAGTGAACAGGGCTAACAAGTCGGCCTGAGCACGCTTCGATCCAGACCCATATTCTCAAATGTGCTGAGGAACAGGATATCGACGCTGCTTCCACCGTCGACCAGGACCCTTCCCACCAATGCGGAGCCGATCTGCAATTTAATCATCAAGGGGTCATTGTGAGGCTGGCACACCGTAGTTAAATCTTACTGGGTGAAAACGATGGGGGCGCAGAGGTGTGGCTCTCTCCTGACGTCAAATGATTGAGGGAATGGCCCATCCCCCTCAGGTGCTTCACCCTTCCTTCAGTTCTTTTGAGGCGTTTCTCCCTCTCCTCTTGATCCTGGGTCGGCTCTGGCCTACTCACTATGGTCGGCACTATCCTTAGGGTCTGCTCTCCTGACCCCAAGGATTGGATCTGCTTCCCTTTTCAGACCTGGCGACATATTCCAGCGGCTGGGCTCCGCCGGTTTTCACGTACTGTTTCAACCTGCCAGCGTGGATCGCCATCATGACCTGTGTGTAAAGGCTGCGGCAGAGGACGGTGTCGTGCCCGAAGTCTTTGTAAAACTGGTAATACATGCTCTTGTTTTTCATATGCTCAGGAACGCTAGATTTGGGCAGGTCTTTGAAATTGCCCTTGTCCTTGTTTTGGAGGTAGATCACATCGATCGACATGTTAAGCTCATACCTCGACAGGGGGTCACGAGACGTCTTCCTCCTCTTGCCATCTTCCTGACTGTCACGGTTAGGGGCTTCCTATTTCAGGGCCAACCCTTGGCCCGGCGAGGGCCTCTTCATCCCTTGCGGAGTCGGGGTTTGTACTGGCGTCGTTGTTATCGCGGCGGAGGTCTTTGGCGTCTTCTGATGGCTTTCCAGTACCCTGAATACCCCCTCTGATTTCGCTTGGACGTCCACCATATTGTACGAAAGATTCAAGAGGAGGAGGTCCGATAGCATTGATCCTGGCTGCAGGCTCCTGATGAATGAGCCTGTAGCTTGGACCGAGTCGGCATTATGGACCAGGGATATTACCTCGAGGAAACGTGAGAGGTACTCTCGCGGGGACTGATCTGCAGCCTACTCTAACCGATCTAGGTCTCGCATGGTTTTCTACTGTCTCCGGACACCCGCGTACTGCCTTAAGAAAAGTTTGTAGAGATCTTCGAACCCGTTTATGGATTTTTTCGGGATTTATCTGAACCATAGCAGGGCTGGTCCTGCCAGGGTCGTGGAAAAGACTTTACAGTTCACGGTCTCGTCCCTGGTTTCCAAGGCCATCTTCTACTGAAAGTGGTATATGTGATCGAGGGGGTCAGTTTTCCCTTCGAACGGCCTGAAGGTTGGGGTTGTGAAGTCCCTCGGCCTGGGCTCCATCTGGATCCAATCGGCGAAGGCTGTCCGGTTGATCCCTCACATAGTTTGCTCTGCCAGATCATCAGGGGTCTGGCTGTGATGGGCCCCGAGTCTCTTACCCAACTCTGCCATCATCTCTTGCTTCCAGTCGGGAGGCGTACCTCCTGGTCTTCCATGGCGTCTTTCGCCCATGCCCCCCTGGTTCGGAGGGGTCTCAACTGGCTTTGCCATGCCCCCTGCATCCGCGATCCAGATGGGGCGAGAGCTTCTCCTCGCGATTGACTTTCGAATTCTTTTTAGACTTCTTCGTCGAAATCTTCTCTCCGCTGGGTCCTGTCTTCGCTCGCCAGTAGCCCTTCGAGGCGGGCGTTATCTCTATATACCTCTGCGACTTCATCCCTTAAACCAAGGACGGCCTCGTGGGTCATTTCTGCCTTCCGGTTTGCTTCTGCCAGGATGGCAAGTATCTGATCCAGCTTCTGTTCCAGATCTGGTTGTGCTTTTGGGAGCTCCCTTCGGCGTCAGGACGTGTACTCCTGGTTGTCATCCTCGAGGGTGCCATCAGACATTGTATGGCTTTTTGTTCTTAGAGAGCGCGATCGTGAGTCTCCTACTCTTTTTCTCACGCTAAACCATTTTTCCACAGACGGCGCCAAACTGTTGAAGCGGTTTGTTACCAGCCGTCCACGTGTCTCTGAACCACTAATGATGTATTCTCCGACTGTCCACGTGTTCTCACTTTCCCAAAGTACTCTGAACTCCAGGTAGGGTCGGAGAGGCGGGGGTGGCCACCTGCAAAGGCTCTCCGATGCTTAAGTCAGTGTTCAGTTTTTGATTTTGGGTAACAAGGAATTAGTTCTGTATAAGTATATCTTTGTAAGCATACATGCCCCTCTTGGAAATACAAGGCCCATATATGTATAGTCCTGAGATTGTGTCCCATGCAGGTCTCAATCTCAGGACTGAGTAACTTTTTCCTCAAAGCTTTTCCCCGAGGTCACGGGCTGAGATTACCGTGATCTTCTCTATGTCGTTATAGCCTGGTTTCCGCCGCCTTCTACGGCTTGAATCTGTCAGGGGTAAGATTTGGACAAATCGCCGTTCTGTCAGGGCGGCTTACCCCTTGCGCCCACCTATCCCAGGTCGCGTTAAATACTTTGTCTGGGTCTGGAATTGTGAGCTGTTCTCCATTGTATTCTGGTAGAAGACTCTTGGGGGCTTCCGACCCCCCAGCTATCGAGGTAAGGGTCAAACTGGGCCGTGCCTGTCCAGGGTCTGTGATGGGCTCGGCCCTAACCTTAGGAAGCCTAACAGCCGATGTGATATCATATTTGACCTGCGTAGCCTTTAGCTAATCACTCTCGACAGCTATCGGATGGTGGACCTCACTTGTGACTTGTTCTGCCACTTAATCGTCCACGTGGTGTATGATTTGAGAACAAGTCCCACACTCATGATATTGATCAAATTAAACCTAAGGTCTCTAACTCTAGTTCAGACCGTTCAGTCATTATCCCTACAAGGGCCGCGTAAAATTCACTAGGAGGATATACGTTTGACTACTGGACGAATAATATTCCAGCCTGGTGATTTTATACGCTACACGGATTTCAATTGTCCCGAATGTGTCTGACTGGACACATTGGCCAAGTATCTTCCCGAGTGGGTTGGAAAGACGAAACAATGGTACTGCTTAGTCATTCCAGTGATATCACTAGTATGATACTAGTTAAACTAATGGCTCATTCAATGTTGACATTAATTTGAGGTAATTCCACACTGGATTGACAGAATATGATGCTGATTTTCTCAGACTCTAGAAGAAACGTCTAGGTCTAGCTCTTAAAAAACAAATAATATAATATGTGTGGTAAATATTGATTGTAATAATTGACTATTATATAGTGATAAAAATAACCAAAAGTTGTAAAAGATCTACAAAGAAATATTTAGAGAGTAGATAATAACCACAAGCAAAAAATTGGTTTCTGGAAAAAGTAGGTTGATTAATTATCTGTTCATTCAAGCCAAAAAATAATAATATTAATAAAATAAAAAATAAAAAATAAAAGCTTCCTCCTACGCGTATCCTTCTCCAACATTAAGCTACTCCAGAATAGCATATCCAAATGTCCAAACCGAAAATTATAAGAAACAAATATTCAGGGAAGCGATCATCTTTCCATTGATATAAATATATATATATATATATATATATGTATATATATATATATTGTCACGACTAAAATTCTAAGGCGGTGACTTTTAGTAATTTTTAGTTAAAACAGTGATAAATAGTATTTTTCTAAAATTTCAGAAAATCGAGTACTAGAGTTTTAAAATTATACTTGTCACAAATAAGTAAAATTCAAGTTAATGAAACCTCTCATCAATATAGATTTTCAAGAAAATATTCCACTCAAAATAAGAGGAATTCCAATTGATTAATTTAGGAATATTTTTAAATTCATAACATTTAGAGAAATGGGTCAAATTAAAACCTTAGGTCCATTCTTCAAATAATCTACATAAAATTATTTGTATTTCTAAGTACTCAATTTAAAAGCAATATCATCCTCATACATCACTTAGTAAATATATTACTATTGGCTAAATAAATTTGACTTAAAAAGAAAAATGATACAGAGTACAAACCAACTAATAAAGATGTGGGAAACGACACACATATGCCAAATAATCTTGACAAGTCACCAAAATAATTTACCCAAAATAAATCAATATTTGAAAGTGAGAATAAATAAAGGGAATGCTCAGTAGAGAATCGATTACAAGTTTTTTTATGTAAGAAAATATACTCACGTTGAAAGTCCTACATGGTTAGTGTTCTATTCCAAACAATTCACAAAAACTCAAGTGGAAATCATAGTCCAACTATTCAAACATTCCAAACCATTGTAAAACATCCATCAAACCAGTACATATCTATTCAAGCCAACATATAACCATGTATGCAATCATGCTGTCTGAAGTGTCCTAATGGATCACTCGTAAGTCCGAGCCACTTAAGGAGGCGCCGTAAGTCCGATCACCCAATAAAAGGCATCATAAATGTGTGAATGTATACAAATGTTTTATAAATAACAGAATAAGGATATGTACCATTTCTACAAAATTTCAAAATAACCATGTAGTATTCTTTAATCAGATCACTTCTAGTTCTCAAAACTGAGTTCTCAAACTATTTTGGATTTTCTAAAAATTTCGACAATACAACAGCTATTTTTTATCAAAACCCAAAAATCCAATTTCTTGCAAAAAAAATAATCTAAAACAGTATATATGACATGCCAAATAATGTGACATGTCTCTCAGACAGTTTATATCTCAAATTAGATCAAAAATGGACATAAACATAATTTTTATAAATTATTTTACGAAATTCTATATTTATTGAAAATATGTAAAATTCATAAATTAAATTAATTTTAGAATCAAGTAATCGAATCCCTACCTCATTAGAATAGCGATACCACGCTATTAGATGCTTAAGGTGTCAATTGGACGGTCGTTCGGAGGATCGGGAACCAATTCCACGCCCTCGATCGCTCACTTGGGAAACATCGGCCCCTCAACGAAGCTTCGAATCAATGAACGGATCTCTTCATTGAATTTCTAATGTCTAAAATAGCTAAGTTAGACATATAACTCGACCAATTTGGGTCTAGGCTGACACCGAACTGGTGACACATAAAACTAGACAAAATCTAAGCTGTTAGATATTGACTTTCATGCCGATCACTAAATAGAGTTAATATATATATATATATATATCAAAGTTCACCATTTTCTGAGTACATTCCAAAAATGACAACAAAAATGAAATCTAACGGTCGGATTAAAAACTAAAATTCAAAACTTAAAAACACCCAAAAATGGCAACTTTCAAACCGGACAAAATAGGATCGTGAAATATATACCTTGAGGTTCCTATCGACGATACAAACCCAACGAACCCAAGAATGCAACCTAAAACAGTCGGAATCGTTGCTGGAAATCGAAATTCCCTGCAACCAAAAACAGTATTTTCCGGCGATGTCGAGCTCGACAGTGACCGGGGATCGGTAGTGTGGGCAGTAGGAGGCGTGGGGGAGCTTCGCCGATAGCTTGCTTGGTCGGACAATGGGCGAGGTGGCGGCAGTGTTCCTTCGGCTGAGAGAATGAGAGAGAGCGAGAGAGAGTCGGGAGAGTGGAGGGGTGGATGAGGGAGAGAAAGAGAAAGTATATGTATATATATATATATATAATATTTAATTAATTTAAATTTTTTTAAAAAATTGGTCAAATGACCGTTTTACCCCTATAAAAATTGGGATTTTACATTCTCCCCTCCTTATTGGAATCTCGTCCCGAAATTCAAGTAGAGACTAAGAGTACGAACAAGATCGTAAGAAATAGTTACTGGAAGCGTAATGAACACTCGACTATAGAATTTAAGGGTATTAGCTGAACACAAGTTAACGAAAGCGTGTGAAACACATTATCCTCACTTGGCATCAGAACCTCGCCAATATACCAAACCTCATAATGGTATGGTATAAGGACAAGGATGTGCCCGAAGAGATACAGAGTCAAAAGATGACTCAGTAATAGGTACAAGAATCTCAGCACCTATGGTTCGAAACGACAACTTCAAGTATATGAGTGATGAAATGATCATGATAACTATGATTAGAATCCGAGAACACATGACTCTGAACAATGATTGTAAGGCACAAAACTAGAATAACAGACCAAATATTAGATATAAGAATATTGTCCCCTTGATCATACCAGATCAACAATCTCTTGGGACATACTCATTTGTCTACAATTAGAACCTAGATCTAGACAATCTCTGAGTCAATGACTCTAATAAGAGTCTCTTTCCCAGGCACAGGACACAACTAAATAGAGTTTAAAACGAAGAACAAGGATCCTTGTGTTACACCACATAAGATAAACGAGCTTAGAAATCAAATGTGACAAAGAGAGTTCAATGGCTCACAACTATTTTTTGTTCTTTGATTAGAGCGAGGAATAATACTAAACACAAACTACTTCTAGTCAAAGACAAAACTAGAATGCCCAAACAGGAAATCACTAATGCAAAACACTAGTGCAAACTTCAATCTCAAATGCAAGTATCCAAACATGAGAAATTTCAAAAGCATTTCAAATCTTTTATCCAATGTAAAACACCATTAAAGAAAATCAAAGCAATGCTAATTCAAAGACTCTACAAGTCTCTGATATAAAGAAAAACTCCATGGATGCAATGCAATATCCTGGAAATATGCATACGACAACTGAAATCCGCACTTAACACCTCAAAAATAAGGCTCTAATAGGATAGGTTGTCTGGTACTATCCTAGAGTGATGCATATCTCCTATGTAACCTCACTTCAATTTTTAATAAAAAACTTTTTTTTTGATAACTTTGTTTATAAAAAGTGTTGAGGCATAGGAATATGGTTTCTCCCTGGCAAAAAATAAACTAAACCTAAACTTTGAGTACCTTTCACAACATAGAGGTAGAATCCAACGACTTTAAGTAAAATCCATGAGTAGTCTCAATCTAATTACTATTTATCATATAACAATATCTATGCAATATATAAGTTAAACAAAATAAGGGATTTAATTCCAACTCAACATCAACATTTAGAAAAAGTCTCATTCCATGTGAATATGATGAAAATATCTAATAGTCCATGTATCAATATATAAAGTTAAGTTATACATAATAACCATTTAGTAAAACAAACATGGAATGCATGAATAAGATATTAGCATATCTTTCATAATCAACAAACAGATATTTATTATGTAAACTGTACTTATTTGGTAAAATAACAAATGAGGCCAAATTTAATTTACTACGGTCAATTTTTCTTTCAAAAATAATAAAATATTTGGGCCTCAATCCAAATAACTAAACACTATAGAGTGCTTTTTTTTTGTATATAAGGGAACATTAGGTGATTTAGAAAATATAAAAGTGTAAAACATTGTCAAAATATTTTCTCAAAGAAGGTAAAACAAACTTCAGTTCTCACTTAATCGTTCAAAATAAATATTAATATTTAATGGAGATTTATACTAGACATAATAAACTAATTAATACATATGTAGGCTATATGAATTTGGAAGCTACATCCAAATTTTCAAGAAAGAAATCACATACTAACATGTACCACTCAAGACCTGTCAAACATAAAACTAATGCATATAACTCAATGCCGTTTAGCGATTCGAAAATCAAAATCTCATTCTCCTTCCAAGTATTTACCAACACTAGGGAAGTTGGTCCAAACCAATTACATCTTGCTCAGAGTCTAATTAATAAAATCTCTGCATGACTCCAATGAAATTTTATTCCCACCATAGAAAATCAAGTTAACATGAATCATTATACTAAATAATCCAACAATTACCAAGGGACCATCCAACAATTACCAAGGGACCATGCATTAACCAATAAGGTAAACCACAACAAAGCAAACTTAGAAGAAACACATAATTTAGACCATCAAACATACCAGGCATGAGTGATAAACTTTACAGCATTGAAATAAGTATTATCTTATGTTAAAAATAACTAAGAAGAAGTCTACATGAAAAATGTGTGGAAAATGAATATTTATATATATTTATTTATAATAAGGGGAAAAAACGTGAACTCAGAGAGAGAGAGGTAATAAGAAGAGATAGTAAAGCAAAATTAAAAATTATATACCATGTTGTAGAAAATAAAAAGTGAACTCCGAAAAAAAAAACGTCTTAGACTATAAAAGGAGAGATTGTAAATTAATATCTAAATATTCAGAAGTAGCCATTATAACGTATGAAAAACGGGAACGAGAATATAAATATAAAGAATCAACTATGGAATAGGAATAGAAAAAAAATAGAAAGAAAATAAAAGAAAAAATAAACTATCTAACTCATTAGGTCACAAACAGGTAACCAATCTTTTAAGTTACAGATAACTATCTATATTTACGTAAGTAAGAATTACATTAAATTTTTTCGTAGAATTATTAATGTAATTATATTCATCAGATCAAAATTTAATGGTCCAAATTTGAATAATCATCTATCAGTAAAAAAAAAATACGGTACTCGTTGAAGAAGCACCTATACATAAATATATATATATATATATATATACATGGGTCATTATTTAATAGGAATATTTTATTTTACTTATTTTTAGGATTTTTTTTAGTCGTTGAATTATTATCTAATGGCTACCATAATTTAAGTAATTGAAAAAATAATAATAACAATATGTATTATTTGATGTTTTTTCCTTTTTACTTTTTACCATGAAAAAACGTACGTAATAAATTTTAATTGGACTAAACAATATTTATAGATAGGTAAAAATAATACCTCTATATATCTAATAGTCCAAATGAAGTCATCGCCATATTATTGAAATTGGCAAAGCTGTCATTCACGATGCATCTGTTCCCTCACCTACTAGCTTCATGCTTCTGGAACTGCAATTCCCCTTATAAATCGTCTCCTAAAACTCAAGTCTCCCATTTCATTCATCCTATGAGTATCTCTTTTGTGTGTCTCCAACTTTACCAAATCATCAAGTCTTTGGTTGTTTATGTTATCCGTGATTAGACCATACACAACTCAAAAATAGATCCCAAATTCTCGTCCTTGTTTTTTCGTTGGGTAATTCTCTCAATCAAAGTGCTTATCTCAGTCTAGATCGTGTCATTGGTCTTATCTATACCTCACACCATATTCATATTATTGTGTGTATATTTCCATTTGTAATAGAAAATACAGCACCCTCGCGTTCAGATCCTACTACCCATAGTATCTCCAGCCCTATTCCATGTCTACTTTTGTTCACTGTTATCATTAGTCTTTCAGCACATCAATAAACCTTCCTTTAGGATGGTTTTGGCATTATGGGTTCCCCATCTAGACTTCCTCCTTCATTTGATTTTCTTGATATGGCTATTTGTCTTAACTCATCTCTCACTTTAACTGAACTAAACTCACTCTCTTCTTTTGTAACTAAAACACACCAAACATTAACAGTACTCTACCCTCCTTTTCGAAGACTATTGTGAAATTTTTAAATGCAAGTGTATGCTAGCGTAATAAGCAATTGAGTATAAATATAGTCCCACGAAGACTGTTAATTTATTAAGTACTAAAATTTAACTAACCCTAATTTGATTTGAATTAATCGTCTAAAGAAAAATTAAATTAAATTAAATTAAAACTAAAAATAAACTAAAAGCAATTAAAATAACAAAAATAAAATTTAAATTAAAGAAAGCATAAAATAAAAATTGAACGAGATTTAAATCAATAAAAATAAATTTAAGGTGTCTAATTTCACCTTAACTAATCCACTCTAAGATTCTCTATCTTATTAGTCTAAAATTATTCCCCTAGTTAATAATCGAGATTCTCTAATTTATTCATTATCCCCTCCTAAGTTCAAGCAAAAATACCCTTAATTACGAATTCACTATATTTCTATATGAATTAAAGTAATCAAAAATTCATTAAGATCTATAGAAACTCATATAGCGACTACACGAACCATGTAAATATATTCCTATTTTACATGCAACTTATGGTTTTTAATCTAACGAACTAGATACATAAATCTCCTTCTGGTTTCATTATGATTAACATATCATCTATTTAGTGGCCAATTAAATAGAAATATTAAAAATAGAATTAAAAACTCAACTAGAAAAAATAATTCATGAACGAAATTGGAAGAAAAATATTTAAATGTAAACATTGTAGCCCTAGAAAAAGAAATTTAGTTATAACTGAATGAAGAAAAACAAAAATATTAAATGTAAACATCCTAAAAAAATAAAAATCTAAAACTAAAGAAAATAAAATCAAACTAGAGAAATTGTGGTTGAAGAGACTCTACTCTACTACTTTATCTCCCGCTGACTTTCTCTCCTTGGACTATAGTATTTCTCTCACTAGAATGACGTATTTTTTTTTCTCTTATTCCGTAGTCCTTTTATAGATGAGAATAAAGTGTGTTTGTATTGTACACATATTCCAATACTCCATTTAAATTGGTTGTGTGATGTGGCACTTTCATATTCATTATTTATCTCTTTCTTTTTTTACTTCTTTCTATTATGGTAAATTCTA
The DNA here is from genome assembly GCA_002914805.1 of Parasponia andersonii. Taxonomy (NCBI): domain Eukaryota; kingdom Viridiplantae; phylum Streptophyta; class Magnoliopsida; order Rosales; family Cannabaceae; genus Trema; species Trema andersonii. The sequence continues at coordinate 260,655 of JXTB01000177.1, read as the reverse complement.
AGGTGCCTCACTCAAAGACAAAAACGTTGAGTATATAGTTACTTAGAATAGCAAGTCATGGAAAAAAAAAATACTGGTAATTGGCCATCAAAAATTATGGGAAAAAATGAAAGATACTTTTGAGGGCCAATGGTGTAAAATCAGTAACATAAAAATTGAAAACATTAAGAGCTGAATTGTAAAATTACGACGAAAATATTGTTCTCCTTATGCGATTTGACCATTTTGGACTCGGTAAAATAATTAAATAAGAAGTATGCTGGATTGAATGTCAAGTATTATTCATTAGAAGACAAGTATTTTGATTCGAAAAATAAGTATTTGAGTTGTAACAAGTGTTTTTAATGTCATTTTGAGAAATTAATATCATTTCATGCTAATTTACCTTATTATTTTCATCTTTACGTTGAAATAGTTAATTAATAAAGCTTATTCTCATTAGCAATTAATCCAGTTCTGAATAAAGCAGTGTATATATATTAAGCTAATATAAATAATTAGTGAGAGAAAATTGTGTAATATGTAAAAAATTAGTGAAATTAGTGAGACATTTATTTAATTTAATATCATCACGTATAATATGAAATTAAATGAGTAATTAATTATTTTGAATATTAAATGTTGTGACATGTTAAAATTAGGAACAAATTAAATGAATTTTGTAAAAGTAAGAAAAATCACATTAATGTATTGTCACTAATCTTAATCTCATTAAGTAGATAAGTATAAAGTAAAATGATGAGATAGACTACCAATTACCTTTGATCTGAGTAGCTCTATTTAGAAAATGGGTCTCCCCTATTTCTAATCTATGCGTTATATATTTAAAATTAAATACAAAATCTACAAATTTAGTAAAAATAATAATACCTAATGTAATAATATTACGTGTTGCGTTATGATGATATTAAATTTTAATTGAATCACTTTAAACTAATTAGTAAAAAATGCAATTAGTTTAGTAAATTTGCATATAATATGACAAGTTAAATGACTATTGTACTTTGTATATCACTATTTATATATTATCCCGTGGTTAAATTAGGTTTAAATTAAATGAAAATTTACGTTTGTTAGTGACAAATTTGATTCATTTATATATTTCAATATAGTGTGATAGATTAATAATAATTATATCACAATATATGTAATTATAATACGTAGTTTAATACTATTAATTTTTTAAAAATTATAGCACTATTACATATTGTCTCGTAATCAAATTAGATTTAGATTTAGTGTCATTTAACTAATTAGTGATAAATATAATTAATTTAGACTCTCTAAATATCGTGTAACAAAGTAATTAATTATAGTATTTTGCACAATATTAATTATATATTATTTTATGGTCAAATTATAAGCCATAATTAATTATAATACTTTGTGTAATAATAATTATATATATTGCATTAATTAGTAAGAATTTCAAGTAATTTAATATCTTATATGATAATGTGCCAAAATAACTAATTAAAGTACTAAATGTTACACTATTACGAGCTATCTCATACTTAAATAAATAAAAAATAAATGCATTTTACTAAATTAAGTAGAAATTTATAGTAATCAATTATTATCAGCATATTCTCACTATGTAGGAGATTATATATTATAATATAATTACATAGTGATCCATGATCAACTTTGATACTAAGTAAATGACTTTATATTAAATAGTGAGAAATTTTATTAATTTAATATCATGGAGTATAATGTGACAAAGTAAATCATTATAGTGCTTAATACAACACTATTGCATCTTATCCCACTCTAAAATTATTTGAAAAGTAAAGGAAGTTTTTAAAATTATGTGAAAATTCAAATTAATCTAATATCACTAATCACTGATCATAACATGACAAAGTATACGAGTATCAATGTTTATAATAATACTAATACATATTGTCATACAATCAAATTAGATATAAAATAATTAATTGTACGCTAGTTAGCTATATATAATAGTATAATACTATTACATCTATAATGCTATAGTACTTATCATTACACTATTACATATTACTCAATGATCATATTAGATTAAAATTAGATAATTTTATACTAATTAATGATAATTCACATAATTTAAACTATTACTAAGTATAAGGTCAGAAAATTTGTGATAATAGTAGTCAGAAAAACAAAGTAGATTTTGTCTCTTGCTTAAATTAGATAAAATTACTGATCAATTTATAAAATTAAGCAAATATTCATATTAAACTAGTATAACTAAGCATGGTGTTACAAAGCAGGTGATTATTGTAAAATCTATGAAGTCATAAGGGCAAATTGGATATTTTAAGAGTAATGGCAAAGTTATAAAAATTGAATTTTCGATTAAAGTAATAAAATATCTAGAATATTATAATATTTTGTAACAGTACCTAGTTTTTTTCTTAAAAACCCTTCAGAAGTTCTAATCTCTAGCAAATAGGGCTTGAGGGAAAGAGAAAAAGAGAGAAGACACCGGATCTGCTGCTGCCTCCAGCCACCGCACCACTATCTGCCTCAGCCAACACACTAGCCTGTGTCGAAGGGCTTTCGAAGACGAATCCAACGTCACCAGTCCCGCCTCATTTCGACATCGGACGAAGCCGTAGCGGCCCCCAAAAAATTCTGTCTCCGGCGAAGTTTTCCAGCCACCGAAGCGCCGTCTGACCTTTGTTTTCGACACCTCTGACAAGTGAAGTTCCGTCTCACTGTCGCCAATTAACTCCAAGTAGTTTCACATTAAAATTCATCTCCGGTAAATTTTTATCATTTTTACCATTTTTACCAACTATGTAAAAAGTGATATTCACGTATTTATTTTGATTAAATGATTTATTTACCCGAAGTAAATATATGAGATGAAAAAGGGTTAAAAATTATGAATAATTATAGTTGGTAAAAGTAAAAAGGGTAACAGAAAGTGTGGGAAATAGTAATTAAAAAAAGAATATTTTTTTAATTAGTTTCAAAAGGTGGTATTTATGTAATTCTCAGATTTTTGGGCTTAATTAATGCTAGGGACCTCGAAACTGAGTTCTGATTTTCGAATTTGGACTCAGTAAGGTCGAGACATGAATTTTGATATACAATATCACTATGTTTCGTTGTGGAATGAAAATTGAAATTTCGTGGCACAAATTGCACCATTTTACGTGCCACGGGCCAGTCCAGCATCAGAACCTATTTCTGACAAAGTATATATCTGACCTAACATTTTTGGGTGCTCTAAATTCAATGGTGACCTCCATTTCTGTATTAAAGTTCTGGTGGAAAAGTCACTTTTTCAAGTAGACTTACTAGGAACTAAAAATTGTCATTTAAGCACCTAAGTAACTAACCGGGGATTTTTCAAGCGTTATTGACCTGGTATTACTACCACATCAAGGTAGGGGTTCGATTACCTAATTTTTATATTTGTTTTGGATTTTATTTGCATTAAAATTTATTTATAAAAAATCGTGATTTTACAATAGTTAAAGAAAGTATTGTTAAGTGTTAGGTTATACTCGAATTGGATTGCATAAATTATTTTATATATTTTTACATACTAATTTTGGGGTAAACCAGTGGTGTACTACCCATGTTACAATAAATCCCAGAATAATGCCAAGTTGGATTTTTAAACCATGATTTGATTATTAGATGCATGGTAGCCTTGCTATAGAGGTATTACAGGGTCGTGATGGAAGGATGAGAGCTCACTTATATCCTTGTTGATGTATGATATGTACAATGATGTGGTTTTGATTTTGGTTTTTAATATATGACTATTCTGGATACTAATGGATTTATAAATTTGATTTATACATGGATTTAAAGGAACTAACCATGTAGATTTGAGAAATTGCATCAATCTAAAGGGTAATTAAATTCCTGCTGAGTATGTGAGTACTCATCCCTTACTTTTCCCCTCTCAGGCAGTGCTCGGTGTGACTTTGGAAACTCGAGAGCAAAGGATTGAGGAGTTGGTTACTGTGTAGGAAATTGGAAACTATGTAAATAACACTGTTATTTATTTTGGCTTATATTAAATATTAATGGGCTTGTTTCAAAGACTCTGTCTGTATAACTAGTGTGTTGGATTATGAGACTACTGATAATGATACTTGGTTTATTTTAATAAATTTCATTAACAATCTAAGTCTAATGATGATCACAAAACTATGAGAATTTTTTTTTTAAATTATTTTTATGAATTTTTCTAAAATAGCCTTTGAATTTCCACTTGTGAAATTCTCTTTCTGCCACTGACCTGGAGTTTGGGCCGTGATAGAAAATTTTTGTATCATAGCAGATGTTTGTCTACTTTGGATGTGGCATCGTTAGATTAGATTGTAATTATTAAAACAAAAAGAGTATTTTGAAATTCAGCATCATTGTCTCACTGACACTTTGGCATGTGTATACAGACCAGTAAAATGCCTCCGAGAAGAAGAGTACCGAGGCAAGAGCCAAGAAATGATACTCCTCCTCCACAACGAGAAATTCTAGAACCATTAGCAGATTGATATGATGCTATACAGGAAATATCAGGATTAAGGGCTCAGCGAGATCCCGAGGCTCGTCAGGCCAGCTTTTTCAAGGATTTCGTCAAGCTGAGTCTGCCAACTTTCAATGGTAAACCGGACCCCACTGTAGCTGAAAGATAGCTCAGGGAAATCAAAAAGATCTTTACGACCATTAGGACACCTGTTGAGTTCCAAGTGGTTTTTGCTATTTATAAGCTATCTGATGGTGCTGTTAACTAGTGGGAAACTATCAAGTTGTCACGATAGGAGACCGGTATGACTTGGGATGTCTTTGAAGGGTTGTTTAGAGAATATTATTCCAATGCAAGTCACAGATCTACTATGATTAAAGAGTATGAATGACTTAGACAAGGTAAGTTTACTATGAATGAGTATTATATCCAGTTCATGGAGTTGGCATAGTATGCCTATGCATTGGGAATTGACCCTACTCTTCAGATTGTTAAATTTATGGAAGCTCTGAGACCAGCTATTTTAGAGAAGATTGTGACTCAGCATTTTGTTAACTTGGTTGATCTTATTTCTACGGCATAGAAAGCAGAAGCCTTTCTTGATGACAAATCAACTTTAAGGGAACAGTCGAGGAGAAGAGGTAATGATAGAAAGGCCAATAGTAAAAGCCAAAGGCAATTACAATCACAGAGTTCTCAGAGTCGTGGCTTTTCTGGAAGAGGATGGTTTGGACCATATGGGTGTCTTCACTGTGGCCAACAGGGCCATCAGAAGAAGTCTTGTCCTTTCTGTCAACAGAAGCCAACCTCATCTCAAAGTGGGCCACAAGAGAGCTAAAGTGCAACTGTACCATTCCAGGGAAACCAGATAAGGCCAGCCCAGAACCAAACTCAGGTGTTTAATTCTTCTAATTTCCAGCAATCTTTTGGTTCCCAGTACCAGCGTCAGTATAGGCCACACGATTCAGACTTTACCCAGAATTTCAAGACTTTGCAAGCTTCTGGTAATCAGGGAGGATGCGGATATACTAGCACCGGTCCAGGAGCTAGTAACAGTCAACCTGACCAAGACAGAGGTAACAAAAGGAAAGAGAAAGTTTCTGGGCAAGTATTTGCTATCACTGGAATGGAAGATGGTCGAGATCAGACCGACAAGGATTCTCATGTCATACTCCTGGACTCATGTTTTATTTGATACTGGTGCTACAAATTCTTCTATATCCTTACTATTTGCTCAATTGTTGGAATTGAAATGTTCTATCTTGGAATCTGTTTTGACATTGGGCACACCAATGGGTGGAGCAGCTGATGTCTCCACTGTGTGTCGAGATTGTCTGATTATGATTGATGGTAAAGATTTATTGGCTGATTTGATTGTATTGCCTTTGCAACAATTTGATGTCATTCTTAGTATGGATTAGTTATCCAAATATCGAACCACTATTAATTGTTTCAAAAAGAGGGTTACTCTTTTGCTTGAGGATGGATGTCCTGTTATTTATCAAGCTTGTCTAAATCCCTTGAAACCAAGTCCAATTTTAAAAGCATACATGGGTGGAAGGAAGAAACTCTAGCGCTACGAGAATTTGTTTACCATTAATGATGATGTGGGAACTGATGATCAACATCCCTGGATATCAGTGGTTAGCGAGTTTCCAGATGTTTTTCCGGACGATTTACCGGGGCTACCACCTGACAAGGAGATCGAGTTCTGTATTAATTTGATTCCCAGAGGGCAGCCAGTTTCTATTCCAGCCTATCGCATGGCTCCAGCATAATTGACCGAGTTAAGAAGTCGGCTGGATGATCTTTCGTCAAAGGAATTAATCAGGAACAGTACTTCTCCATGGGGTGCTCCTATGTTGTTTGCCAAGAAAGCTGATGATATGCTCAGACTCTGTGTTGACTACAGACGACTGAATCAGCTTACTGTAAAGAACAGTTATCCTCTACCAAGGATTGATGAGTTGTTCGATCAACTGGGTGGATCTAAATTCTTTTCCAAAATTGATCTTAGATCAAGTTATCACCAGTTAAAGATTTGGAAAGAAGACATGCCGAAAACTGCATTCAGGATTCGTTATGGTCATTTTGAGTTCCTGGTTATGTCATTTAATCTGACTAATGCTCCTGCAGCATTTATGATCCTCATGAACAGAGTTTTAAGACCTTATCTAGATCAGTTTATGGTTATCTTTATTGATAATATCTTGATATACTCAAAGACTCGAAAGGAGTATGCTAAACATTTGAGGACTATACTTCAAATTTTGAGAGATCATCAATTGTATGCCAAGAGATCCAAGTATAATTTTTAGATGACAGAAGTGAAATTCTTAGGGCACATGATTTCTCAGAAGGGTATTTCAGTCGATCCTACTAAGATAGAATCTGTACTTAAGTGGGAAAGACTGAAGAATGTAACTGAGATTAGAAGATTCCTCAGTTTAGCGGGCTGCTATCATCATTTTGTGGAGAATTTCTTGAGAATTGCTTTGCCTTTGACCAAATTAACAAGAAAAGATGTCAAGTTCATATGGAATAATGATTGTGAAGAGGCTTTCATGGAACTAAAAAAGAGATTGAATGCTACACCTATTCTTACTATTCCTAACAGTAATGAACTTTATATTGTATACACTGATGCTTCTAGTTCTGGATTGGGATGTGTCTTAATGCAAAATGGCAGGGTAATGGCTTATGCTTCTCATCAGTTAAAGCCATATGAGAAAAATTATCCTACTTATGACCTAGAACTTGCAGCAGTAATTTTTGCCCTCAAGATTTGGAGATGTTATCTGTATGGTGTGAAGTTTGACATATTCTCTAATCATAAGAGTTTGAAGTATCTTTTCACTCAACATGATTTGAAATTAAGGTAGTGTAGATGGGTTGACTACATGGAAGACTATAACTTCAAACTATGATACCATCCTAGCAAGGCTAATGTTGTAGCTAATGCCTTGAGTAGAAAACCTCATGGTATGTTAGCTGCACTTATTTTTCAATATTGGAAGAACATAGTGGCAATTGGTGATTACGATTTACAGTATTTTGATACTAATAAAGCTGCTTATCTCAATAATGTTGTTGCCATACCTGCACTTCTCCAGACTGTGTAACAAAATCAGTGGCAATTTCAAGAGTTGATAGCGATTTAGAATCAACTCAAAAATGGTGAACATCTAGAAAGTTGGAGTACAAACAGAGAAAGATTTATACTTTTCAGAGGAAAGCTAGTGGTAGCTAATAATCCTGACCTTAGAGAGGCTATTCTTACTGAGGCTCATAAGTCTAAACTTGTTGTACATCCTGGTAGCACAAAAATGTACCATGATCTGAAAAGATAGTATTAGTCGAAAGGTATGAGGCGTGATGTAGCTACTTTTGTAGCTAAGTGCATGACTTATCAATAAGTCAAGGTCGAACACCAGAGGCCTGTAGAACTGCTACAACCTTTACCCATACCGAAGTGGAAATGGGATAAGATCATAATGGACTTTGTGATAGGTTTGCTAATGACTCGAAGAAAGAATGACGCAGATTGGATGATAGTTGATCGGATGACAAAGGCTACTCATTTTATATCAATCAGGTTTGACTTTTCACTCAACAAGCTAAGTCGTCTCTACATTGATAATGTTATTCGTTTGCATGGGGTGCCATCAAGCATAGTTTCTAATAGAGACCCAAGATTTACATCAAAGTTCTAGAAAGCTTTACAGAGAACTTTGGGGATAAAACTAAATCTCAGTACAGCATCATCCTTAAACAGATGGCCAATCTGAGAGGACTATTCAGACTTTAGAAGACATGCTTCACTTTTGTATACTAGATTTTGGTGGAAGCTGGGATGATCACCTGTCATTGGTAGAATTTGCTTACAATAACAGCTACCAAGCCAGTCTTGGCATGGCTCTATATGAAGTATTATATAGGAGACCATGTAGATCACCCTTGTGTTAGGCTGATGTAGAGGAGTGTGTTACTCTTGGGCCAGAATTGATACAAGAGACTACTGAGAAAATTACCAAGATTCAGGAAAGACTCAAGGTTATGCAAAGTCATCAGAAAAGCTATGCAGATCTAAAGAGACGCGAAGTAGAGTTCGAAGTTGGTGATCAAGTATTCTTGAAAGTTATGCCTAGGTGTGGGATCACTAGATTCGGACTAAAAGGCAAATTGGCTCCAAGGTATATTGGAATATTCGAGAATACTGCTAGAATTGGGCCAGTAGCACATTGCTTAGATTTGCCTCTGCAATTGGGCCGTGTGCACATTATTTCTCATGTCTCGATACTCAGAAAGTATGTGCCTGACCTATTTCATGTCATTCAGTATGTGGAAGTGCCATTACAAGAAGATGTAATATATGATGAACAACTAGTTCGAATATTGGGAAGAGAGCTCAAAGTGCTTCGAAATAGAGAAATATCGCTTGTCAAGATTCTCTGGCAACATCATAAGGAAGATGAAACCACTTGAGAGCTTGAAACAGATATGTATGAGAAGTATCCTCATTTATTTAACTTTCAGCTAGAAGTTGTACTTTGATCATAGTATTGTATTCGAATTTTGAGATGAAATTCCTTTAAGGCCAGATCTGCCGCTGCCTACAGCCACCGTATCGCCACCCGCCTTAGCTAACACACTAGCCCACATCGAAGGGCTTTTGAAGAGAATCTAACGCCACTGGTCTCGCCTCATTTCCACGTCGAACAAAGCCGTAGCAACTTTGCAAAGATTCCACCTCCGGCGAGGTTTTCCAGCCGTCGGAGCACCGTCCGACCTCCATTTTTGACACCTCTAACAAGTGAAGCACCACTCATTGTCGCCGATCAACTCTAAGTGGTTTCATGTTAAAATTCATCTCCGGTAAGTTTTTACCATTTTTACCGTTTTCACCAACTATGTAAAAAGTGATATTCATGTAATTATTTTGATTAAATGATTTATTTACTCGAGGTAAATAAATGAGGTGAAAGAGGGTTAAAAATTATGAATAATTACAATTGGTAAAAGTAAAAAAGGTAACGGTAAGTGCGGTAAATAATAATTAAAAAAAAGAATATTTTTCTAATTATTTTCAAAATGTAGTATTTATGTAATTCTCGGATTTTTGGGCTTAATTAATGCTAGGGATCTCGAAACTAAGTTCTGATTTCGAATTTGGATTCAGTGAGGCTGAGATATGAATTTTGATATAAAATATCACTATGTTTTGTTGTGGAATAAAAATAGAAATTTCGTGGCACAAATTGCACCGTTTTGCATTCCACCCGCCGGTCCCGCACCGGGACCCATTTTTTGATAAAGTATATATCTCACCTAGTATTTTTGGGTACTCCGAATTTAGTGGTGAAGTTCCGGTGGAAAAGTCACTTTTTCAAGTGGACTTACTAGGAACCAAAAATTATCGTTTATGTATATGAGTAACTAACCAGGGATTTTTCGGGCGTCATTGACCTGGTATTAACACCATAGCAAGGTAGGGGTTCGATTACCTAATTTTTATATTTGTTTTGGATTTTATTTGCATTAAAATTTATTTATGAAAAAACATGATTTTACGATGGTTAAAGAAAGTATTGTTAATTGTTGGGTTATACTCGGATTGGATTTCGTAAATTATTTTATATATTTTTACATACTAGTTTTGGGGTAAAATAGTGGTGTGCTGCCTATGTTATAATAAATCCTAGCATAATGATAAGTTGAATTTTTAAAGCATGATTTGATTATTGGATGCATGGTAGCCGTGAACTTTTACACGTTGTACATACCATAGGATCATACACTTGAGTTCCGTTATAGCATCGCGGTATTTTTAGGTCATTGGTGAGTTACTACAGCACTAGGTGAGACACCTAGGCCTCTGCGTAGGTTTTTATCTGATACGCCTATAAGTAGTGTCATGATGGGAGGATGAGAGCTCACTTATATCCTTGTTGATGTATGATATATACAATGATGTGGTTTCAATTTTGGTTTTGAATATATGACTATTCTGGATACTAATAGATTTATAAATTTGATTTATATATGGAATTAAAGGAATTAACCAAGCATATTTGAGAAATTGCATCAATCTAAAAGGTAATTAAATTCCTACTGAGCATATGAATGCTCATCCCTTACTTTTCCCCTCTCAGGCAGTGCTCGGTATGACTTTGGAAACTCGGGAGCAAATGATTGAGGAGTTGGTTACCGTATAAGAAATTGGAAACTAGGTAAATAATGTTGTTATTTATCTTGACTTATATTAAATATTAACAAGCCTGTTTCACGGACTCTGTCTGTATAACTAGTGTGTTGGATTGTGAGACTATTGATAATGATGCTTGATTTGTTTTAATACATTTCATTAACAATCTAAGTCTAATAGTGATCACAAAACTGTGGGAATTTTTCTTTTAAAATTATTTTTATGAATTTTTCTAAAATAACCTTTGAATTTCCACTTGTAAAATTCTCTTTCTGCCACTGACCTGGGGTTTAGGTCATACGCTTTTTTTTATTTTTAATTTTGAAATTATACCTAAATTGTCCTAATTAGAGTTTGAATCAATTCCCTTCTACACACTCACACACTTCTAAGAATCCTAAACTAATTGAGAGTGTCTCTCGTACGCTTGAATATCCTAAATAGCATAATGTTATATCTGATGAGTTCATCACCCATCTTCACAATGGTACTTGGGATATGGTTCCTCTGTTAGGGAATAACCTCCTCAATAGACACATAATAGTGGAAGCGATAAAAATAAATGTGAAAAATTATGTCGAAATAAATAAATAAGACACACACAAAATTAGCTTATTTCACGAATTTGGCTACGTCCATAGAGCTGCTGCAGATCTTCACTATAGGGAGAAAAGAAATCTTTACAAGTATTTACAAACACTCACTCAGCACTCCTCACACCCAGACTCCAAATACACTCAAGAGAAAAACTGTATTTTTCTCTAACTTTCAAGAATAAAATCTCTCTATTTTACTCTCACTATGCTTGGTGTTTCTCACTTCTCTGGAATGATAGACAATGAGAGATGAAGACCCTATTTATAGTTGAGACTCCTCCAAATTTTACACATTTTCATCTCAAAGTTTCCTAATATACCACACTTAGCACACATGGTTTGTACACGTTTTATTTTTCTTTTCTTTTACCGTGTATAATATGCAAATCATGTTTTGCATACACGATTAAGACACTGAGCATTTAAAGCTCCTCCACTAACAATCTCTTACTTGAAGATGTGATTCCAATCATGTCTTTACACACGATCAATGCAGTAGCTCGTTTCTTCTTCTTCATGCTTGCAAGTTAACTGAAGCTGAACACAATTTCAGTTTGTCAATGGTCACCATTTTACTCAATACATCTGTTGGGTTCTTGCTTCCTGAAATCTTCTCTAGGACCAAGACTTTATCTTCCAAAGCTGAGCATATGAAGTGATACCGAACCTGCATATGCTCTGTTCAGGCATAATACACAGGGTTCTTTGCGAGATGAATAGCACTTTGACTATCACAATGCAAAATGTTCTTCCCATAAATCTAACCCAGTTCCTCCAAGAAGCTCTATAACCAGATCAACTCCTTACTTGCTTCTGTCATAGCAATATACTCTGCTTCAGTAGTGGATAGAGCTACAATTTTTGTAGCTTTGAGACCCAACTGATTGTCGTACCACCTAATGTAAATATATATCCAATGGTCCTCTTCCTGCCATCTATATCACCAGCCATGTCAGCATCAACATAACCCTGTAGACCCAAATCTGCTTTCTAAAGTATAAAGCCATGTTGCTGGTGCCTCTCAAATACCTAAGAATCTACTTCGCCGCTTCTCAATGTTGTTTTTCTGGATTACTCATATATCAGCTCACGACTCCCATTGCATGTGCTATATCTAGTCTAGTACATACCATAGCATACATAAGACTGCCAATAGTAGAAGAATATGGTACCTTGGCCATGTGAGCTTGCTCCTGCTCTGTTAAGGGTAACTGTTCCTTGGTTAGTTTAAAGTGACTAGCTAAAGGAGTACTTACAGGCTTTGCACCATTTATGTTGAATCTGCTAAGCACCTTCTTCATATACTCCTCCTGAGATAGCTTTAAACTCCCATTCATCCTATCTCTAGAAATCTGCATCCTAAGGATTTGCTTTGTAGCTCCTAAATCCTTCATAAAAAACTCCATTGACAATTCTCTCTTGAGCTTATCAATTTTCTCCATATTAGCTCCAACAATCAATATATAATCTACATATAAAGGTAGAATAATATAGGAATTGTCAAACCTCTTCACGTAACAACAGTGATCTGTGTGGCACTGTAAGTAACTATTATTACTCATAAATGCATCAACTTCTTGTACTACTATCTTGGAGCCTGTTTCAGGCCATACAGGCTTTTTTGAAGTTTGCATACCATTCTTTCCTTCCCTTGTACTTCAAAACCTTGTGGTTGCTTCATGTAAATTTCTTCCTCCAGGTCACCATGAAGAAATGTCGTCTTGACATCTAATTGCTCTAGATGTAAGTCTTCTTTAGCCACCAACCCAAGTACTGTTCTGATAGTGGTCAATTTGACTACTGGAGAGAAAATCTCGATGTAATCGATGCCTTCATTCTATTGAAAATCTTTGATAACAAGTCTTGCTTTGTACCGTTTACTACCATCATGTTCTTCTTTTATTCGGTACACCCACTTGTTGTGTAATGCCTTCTTTCCTTCTGTTAGTTCTGCCAACTCCAATGTCTGATTGGACGCCAGTGAGTTCATCTCATCTATCATGGCTAACTCCCACTAGGTTGACTCATCATGCTGCACTGCTTCTTCATAAGTCTCTGGCTCATCTTTATTAGTTAATAGAATGTAATGCAGTGCTGGGAAATATCTCTGAAGAGGTCAAATTATTCTAGAAGATCTTCTGAGTTCACCCACTGGGGTCTGTAGGTCTGCTGCTGGTGCTACAACTTCTTGATCTTTCTCGCCATCATTAATCTTCATTTTATCTATTGGAATCTCATGGTATTACCCCAGCCTTTTTTTCCTTCAGGACATTCACTATCAGCTCCGGTGCCTAATCTATCCCTGTACATCACTTCTTCGTTGAATATGATGTCCCTGCTTCTGATGATCTTCCGATTTTTGTCATCCTAGAAACGATAACAAACTTGTACCTCATCAGTCACAGCATTCGCATCGTTTCTACTATTGTCTCTCCTTGATGCTCTACAATTCTTTTTTATGTGGCAAGTCTTGCCATAATTCCAGCATTTCAGCCTTCTTCCAGATTTGGACTTGTCTCTGCCATTCCTTGACTTGGACTTACCATGACCTTGGTTAGAATTCTTCTCGCTGCTTTTGCCCCTGTTCTCGAGATTTAGGGCAGAACTCGATGATGCACCTTCACCCAAATCAATTCTGGAAACTTCTTCTGCCAAAATCCAGTCTCTAACATCATTGAATTGCAGCTTTCCTTTGCCTACAGAATTACTACCAGTAGCCCTCATTGGTTCCCAGCTATTTGGTAGAGACGCTAGAAGAATTAGAGCACGAACTTCATCGTCAAAATTAATTTCGACTGAGGTCAACTGAGAGACGATCGTGTTAAACTCATTGATATGTGTTGTAACTGAAGCACCTTCTCCCAACTTTAGATAAAATAACTTCGTCCTCAGATGTACCTCATTGTTTGCCGACGGTTTCTCATACAAGTCTGAAATGATGCTCATCATCTCTGCTGTATTTTTCGCCTCTGCCACATTATGAGCAATGTTCTTCGTTAGCGTCAATCAGATTACGCTTAACACCTATCGATCAAGGAGTTCCTAGTTGTCATTCTCCGTCTTCTCGAGTTTTTTCCCTGATAGAGACTGATGTAACTTTTTACTATACAGATAATCATTAATCTGTAATCTCCGGTATGAGAAGTCTGTACCGTCGAACTTATCAATTCCGGGTCATGATCCTTCACCTCCGGCCATCGCTCCCACTAAAATCAAACCTTCGCTCTGATACCAGTTGTTAGGGAATAATCTCCCTAATAGACACACAATAGTGGAAGCGATAAAAATAAATGTGAAAAATAATGCCGAAATAAATAAACAAGATACACATAAAATTAGTGTGGTTCACTAATTTGGCTACGTCCACAGTGTTTACAAACACTCACTCAGCACTCCTCACACCCAGACCCCGAATACACCCAAGATAAAAACTGTATTTTTCTCTAACTCTCAAGAATAAAATCTTTCTATTTTACTCTCACTATACTTGGTGTTTTTCACTTCTCTGAGATGATAAATAATGAAAGATGAATATCCTATTTATAGTTGAGGCTCCTCCAAACTTTACACATTTTTCTCTCAAAGTTTCCTAATATACCACACTTATCACACATAGTTTGTACATGTTTTATTTTTCTTTTCTTTTACCATGTATAATATGCAAACTGTGTTTTGCATACACGATTACACTGAGAATTTAAAGCTCCTCCACTAACATCCTCCTCTAGCTTCTCTGAATTTACTTAAATATAAATGGGTATTTCATTTCAAGTGCTATCTATTGATTATTATAAATCTAATCTAGTCCCAAAAGGTTCCCATCAATGACCCAGTAATCATTTTCATAGGATTTTTAGTCTTATGGTTAAACCCACAACTACTCGCCTGATTCGTAGCCTTGCCTTGGCCCGTGGCTGGCATCTGCACCAGCTTGATATTAATAATGTCTTATTGTGTGGCCATCTCTTTGACCATGTCATTATGGTTAACAATATCCTCATCAGGTTTACCGCCTCAACAAGATTCTTTATAGCCTTAAGGAAGCTCCACGGCCAGGTATCACGAGTTACATCATTATTTGTTATCATTTGGGCTTGTTAATTCTTAGTCTGATAACTCTTCATTTACTTTTTTGTCAAATAGATTTCACAGTTTTCTTGCTAGTGTATATCGAGAACATCATTGTTACATAGCAATACTCTTTGAAGAAAATTATTTCGGATCTTCTAACTAAATACTCCATTAAAGATCTTCACAATATTTCTTACTTTCGAGGTGTAGAGTTCGTTCCCACTGGTTCTGGTCTCTTTTTGTCTAAATGTAAATATATTATTATTCCTTGGAATGCATAAAAATTTTTAATCCCAAGGCTGTGTCAACTCTAACTACACCTAGTCGTGTGCCTGTACTCTTAGATGGCACCTATAAAAACCTTGAATTTTATAAAGTCATAACAATTATTTTACTCATTTTTTGGGATTAAAATAAAGAGAAATCTGCACCGGGGGTTAAATCACGAAGTTAGAAGACTTTTACCATCCATTCTTGCTGAGTGTGCATTTCACATACAAATTAAGTATTTTCCAATTCAAATATTTGTAAGTTCTCAAACACATTTGTGTTGTTTTAATGTTATTTCGTTTTTATGTTGTAGAAAATAAGAGATTAAAGCTTAGTGTAAATTAGACACCAAAAAAGAAGAATTTTGAAGCCTTAGATATGTTCAAATGCAAGTGAATGAGTCAATATGGACATTGGAGGCAACAATTGAAGCACTTAGATGTTATTTGAGAGCGTCTAGGTGCTCTCAATTTTGGCTGAAAAGACAAATTTTGGGCAGAAAGGAAAGTGTCGCAGCGCTGGCCTTAGAGCGTCACAGCGCACAGAGCTCCCCCATTTTCAACTAAACACAACAACATTACATACAGAGCGTCGCAGCACACTCGGTTTTCAGTAAGTGGTCAATTTTAACAAGCACCTTAGTGTTGGTTGTCAAGCACCGCAGTGCTCCCCTCTCATCTAGGTAGTCGCATTTTAGCTAGATTTTAAGTGAAATCTCAGCCCTTGATTGTATCTGATCGAATGGTTAGAATTCCCTCCATCTTAGGTCATATAGATGCCTTATAAATGTACACTTAAACCTCCATAGCAAGGTTAGAGATTTGAAGAGAAGATGTAAAGATC
The DNA here is from genome assembly GCA_002914805.1 of Parasponia andersonii. Classification (NCBI taxonomy): domain Eukaryota; kingdom Viridiplantae; phylum Streptophyta; class Magnoliopsida; order Rosales; family Cannabaceae; genus Trema; species Trema andersonii. Next base: position 244,196 of record JXTB01000177.1, on the reverse strand, counting down.
CAACTTTTCGGACCGTTAACTACTTACATTCTTGGCTTATTTATTTAAAAAGAGAAATTTAGACGTTGAAAATTCATGACAATTTTTTTTTATATTTTTATTTTTTTTAAAGAGTTTTATTTTCATAACTAACCATTTATTTAATTTGATAATTTTGAAAACAAATAAAATGCTTCTCAATAGTTAAGTAATCTTTATTTATATTTGTTTATAAACTTTTTCTTAGGATGATTTAAATAATGCGCAATCATAAAGGGCTCCTAAGTGAAGAGGGGAGTCACATACGGACCACTTAAGTCTCAAGCTCTCCTTAGGCAGTTTAGGTCTCTTTGACAGAACTCCTTGTATTTTGCATTTATTTAAATCAAAATATTTTCTTTTTAGATCTTTTGTAAATCATTCATTTAAACTCTATTCAATTGAAATATTTTTTCAAATTCAATTTAATAAAATCATGCATTGTGAAATAAAATGCCAAGTTATAAATATATTTTCAAACAACATTAAGCTTAAATAATTGAAATCATTTGTCTCATAATAAAAATGTGGAAGTAATTTTAATGGTGGTATTCCATTGCCCGTGTCTTGCATTCATCTCCGCCTCAATTCTAGCTAACTCATTAATCAAATCAGAGGTTTCTTTCCTTTGATACCTATAGTATGAATTCTCATAAAATGTGAGCTTTTGCTCAATAAGTACAATGTATTCTCACAAAATATTTTTATTTATAAACAAACAATCTTTTATGAAAATTTGGTTATGCTATTTTATGAAATCATTACTTTACGCTTTATTATAAGATATTTTATCATTATTTTATCTCGTTCTTTATTACAAAGTCTTTTATCTTTCTTATGTGCCCTTGTGTACATACCGAGTACGCACTACCAAATGGGGAACCAGGGGAGCGAACCAGTTGAAATCACCCATGGTCATAATCTTAACATAATTTTCCTCAAGAATCCTCGCTTCGGGGAGATCAGTCTTTTATATGTGATAATATTGTAAGATAAGCATACATCATTTTCATAGCATAAGAAATCTATCTTTATAAGCATACATTATACATAGGGCATACAATAATAAAATAAAGGCAAGTTAAAACATGAAATAATTTCCAACATATCATACTGCAAACATTAAACATTTTCAAACCTTCCATGCCATACGTGAAATTGTATTTACCTCGTAATATGATTGTCCTAGTTCCACTCGTTAATTACGTACGTCTAGATCGAAGTTTTGGCTTGACGTATGCATACTCTATCTGTTAGAATAATTTAAAGTGGACTTATACCTGTTTAAAAAACTTCTAATTACTTTGTGGGCTTAAAACAACTAAAACTCAGTCTTGATCAAATATAAAACTTCACATTTGAGAAACAATGTCATGTTATATTTATTGACTAATTTATACTTTCAAATTAGATGGATGAGATTTAATTCTCCTTTACTTTTATCATAGTGATCTTTTTAATCTACCAATAATTTAGTTGTTAATTTGATTAATATCATCCAAAATCAGTTAAGTTTCCTTAGTTATATTTTTTTTCATCAATTATTTTTAATTATTCTTGATTAATTATTTTATTCGTAATCAGGGGTCATAATATGATAAGTGAGTCAAACATATTAATTGCTACATAGATTTAAAATCTAAAATCATACTTGGACTAAATATTATTAGGCATTGATCGCTTTTTTAGGCCTATAACTAAACCTAGGCTAAATACAATTAGAGGCATATACAATTTATTTCCTATAATTGATTTTATGTCTTAAATTTAAGTAAATATTTTCTTATCCCAATTAGAGATCTAAAATAAAGTTTTCTATTTATTCTTATACCAAATTTCCAACTCAAAATTTCAAGTTTTATAATTTATATTCTTGCTCATAATCTTAAGATTTCTAACTTTATGCCCTCTAATGATAAATATTGAATTATAGCTTATCTTTTTATTAAAGATTCTTCCTTTATTTACTTTTACACTTTAATATGGTCTTAAAACTGCCTAAATATCTTTCTCACATATTCAACCCATATTTTGTCAAAATTACACTTTTGACCCAAATACTCAAAGTTTTAGCATTTTAGTCCTTTCAACTTTTAAGCAAACATCTTTAATTTTTGGAAAGTATTTTTAATGGGTAAAAATCTGTTCCTAATGATCTAAGTCTAAATCATTAAGCTTAGTTCATTTTTATACATATTTTATTTTAGGGTCTTACACTTAAAAATCTTCCACTTTTGTGTTTAGTCATTTTGATTTTTGTATTATTATTATTATTTAGCCTTTATTATTATGAAGTATTTATATTTAGAGGCTTAAACAATCAATAAAATAAGTCTAAATATAATATAAGTTATATAACATCTAAAGTAGATCAAATATATTATTACCCATTTATTCTTTTATAGAATCTATTTAAACACATAACAAGCAAGATGAGCGAATATTTACTTTCCAAGCTTGAATCTTCTTTCTTATGTCTCTACCACAAAATTAGGTGCACTCTTCTCTTGATTATAATTCTTAATTTTTAGAGTCGATGGGTAAAATATTATAGCTCTTGTAGATTTGGAAGAAAGTGAGGTAGAAAGAGTTTTTTTTTTTTTTTGAGAAAGGATAATTGGAAAAATGAAGATAGTTTTAGTTAAGTAATTAAAAGGCTAAGTATAGATTTGCAATTGGCAACTGAAGGATCTATTTATAGGCCATCCATAGGAGGTATCCAATAATACACACTTTCACATTCCATCAAATAATTCAAGCACCATTATTATCAATTTGTCAATATATCTTCTTTTCCTACGCTATTACCTTATCTTTTACTTTATTTTTCACTCATCCAATACATTTGTCTCTAATATTTTTTCTTTTTCAATTATTTGGAATCTAATACCATAGCTCCCAAAGAAAGTCTCCACTATATTAATCTTTTTCATACCTTTTGAATTATTTTGGAGACAAAAGCTACTAATTACTTTTGTCTATGTCTTCCACTTTGAATTATGGCCACCAATTTCCAAAGAACATTTCCATTATCATTTTCTTTTTTCCTACCTTTTGAATTATTTTAGAGATAAAAGCTATCAATTAGTTTTGTCTATATTTTCTTTTTTTAGAATTATCCACTAACTTTATCCCTTACCTTTTCTATTCCACTAATTTATAGTTATTACCTCCCTAAGATAAAACTTCACCAGTCTTCATTTTTTTCTACAACTTATTTTCCACCCTTAGATTGATTTGTCTATTTAATTCTTTGTATACTTAAATCCTAACAATTCAAATTATGGCATAGTACTATTTTGGTGCAACTATTAACTTCAGGTTATAAAATGTCACAATTTTTAGTGTGACATAAACATGTCACATTCTTAATTAGATTATATTGGTGTACATAATATAATCTTTGTAGAATCAATTTATTATTAAGGAAAACTAACTTAGAATTTCTAAGTTAAAACAAGGAATAACTATGGTTTTCTCACATAATTAAATTTAACATTAAAATAATACTGCACATATAATTTCAAGTATTTGCGAACATAAACTTATTAAAATTCGACACTAAGTTTATTAATAATAATTCTACTAAAGTTACAAGTTTAAGAATATCTAGAGAGTTACAGGAGACATAACAAAGAGAGCCAAAAGTCCTCAAGAAAATAAAGCATTCGAGCTGAAATATTAGAGAGAATGCTTGAGAGACTTGCTTAAAGAATTGTAAGCTTGAAGTTCTAGCTCTGCAAAAAAGTTTTCTCTTTCTCTTTCTTACCTCAATCTCATTTGAATTTTCGTATTGTGATTGATTTATGAACATATTTAAAATTGTGAACTTCTTATTAAGATTAACAATAGATTCTCCTATGTTAAACTAATGGTTATATGTTGGGGGAATGGTGTAGCTTATGCTTGATTCTATGTCTTGGTTTCTAATATATTCTTTGATATTTTTCTAGAATTTATTAATATAATTCTATACTTAATACTTTTCAACTAATTGGCCACTAGTTGAATGAATTAGTTTCTAGAATTCGGTACTCGAAAGAAGAAATATACGACCATAAAATAGTATAACCTAGGATTTTGTAGAGTTTGAGAGAATCTATAATTCCTTTGTAGCTATGATCAAAGAACTATTAAACATAGTAAATTCTTAATTTCTAGATTCGGAATATAGATATTAGAATCTGAATTTAGGAATGATTACACTCAGCACTCGAGAGAGGAAGTAGAAATACCATAGAGTTCTTTGCTTATAAATTAGAAATAATGTATTAGAATACAATTAGCGATCAAAAAATATAATTGATAGTTAGGTGAATCCAACCTCCTAGTACATTTGTACATAGAAGTTTCTATATTTTATTTTTGTATTTATATTTATTTAAGTATAAATTTAGTTAGTTCGATTGCCTAGATAAAGTTAAGTCACGATAATCTCTATACTTAGTAGTAATTTAATACCCAATTCCTCATGAGATTAACTACTCTCTTGTCATTTTATTACTTATTTACAACCTGTGTACCTGAGGATATTTTACGTATATATATTTCGCATAACAAATTTTTGGCTCCGTTACCCAGAAAATGGTGCTTTAGATTGTTGTCAATATCAAGAGTAAATAACTTGATTTTTAATTTAGGCATTTATTTTAATTTTATTTTTTTTTAAATGTTTGTTGATGTACTTAGAGATTTTAGATCGACAAGTCCTTTTATGGTTTGCTCAATGAGATTTGGAGTCATTTTATTATGTATGGTAGAGATACAAAAGTTTTTCACGATGTGCCCGAATCATAGTTTCTCCCGAGAGTATCAAATATAAAACTTCATTAATAACCTTAGACTTCAAATAAGAATGTGGGTAGAAAAAGGAAATGGTATCGTCTTTATCTACTAACTATCCGCAAATGATGCCTATTGGTTGTTGGAAAATATGGCCGATTTTGACTATCGGGGTTAGAATTATCCACCGACCCACTAAGTATTATGGGATAACTATACATTTCGGTGCCTTGGTCTGATACTCAACATCACCAAATGGAGTCTTCTTCTGACCTTGAATACCTTCTTCAAAATTTTCGAAGGAGACAAGACTTCAAAATAAGGAATGGGAAAGTTTGGAGACCATTCGTAACTTACAATTTGACTCTCTATAAGACTCCCTTAAAGCCATGACAAGAAAGGTGGCTATGAAAAATGCACAAGTCATAATCATAGATGAAAGTCACTATGAAGAGCCGAGTATAAGCGGGAGGATCTTGGGTTTGTTTAATATTGACTACCCAAGTGAGGGGGAGAATCAAGAGTAGATCAATGAATAAGAATCATAAGACAATAATTATGAATCTTCATCCTTTGAAATTCAAATCATCATGTTGCCACTGTTCATCAAAGATCATATCTATGATGATCATATATGGCCAAAATCTCCTCCAAATCACTGCTCATTCAAGCCTACTAAACATATATGCTGGATTAGAGACAAGTTGAGCGTACCTGCCAAATATTTTCATATATCACAAAGCTTAAGGGCATTCAAAAACAAGACATATTTGTCATGTTTTGTGATATGTACTATGGATAGAAGCTGTTATTTGATAAGCTTCACCAATTTTTACATAAATAAGCCTAAAGATGCAAATTATGGAGAGGAGTCCCTCACTATCACCTTAATAGAAAAAGAATGTCTCATCTCTTGGGCACATATTATTTTCCCTTGTATTTATATTAAACATATATATATTAAGAACATTGCCAATTTTGAGTTTGAGAGTGAAAACACTTGTTGATTAATTATTTTTTGGTTATGGCTTGGCTAATGTGTTAGTTGCCATGATTATTTTTTTATGAGTTGTGTACTTTTGGCAAATCTTTTTCTTACTTTTCTTTGCTTGTTTGAATAAGTTGTAACTTTTGTTGAGATGAGATAACTTATTATTGATGATGAGCATAGTCACTAATCGCACGTTTGGTACTCGAGTCATATTCTTTAAATCTAAAAGCAGCTTTTGTATAGAAAGTTGGAAATATAAATAGATAAAACATTTATCCTTCCAACTTTCTACATGAAAGTTGTTTCTAGATTTGAAGAATGGGATTTAAATCATATACCAAATGCGCTCTAAATATTCTTTAGGTCTTTTAAAATACAATTCATTAAAATTATTTGTATGCTTAGTTCGCATTGGTTAAAGTTCACTCTTGATTCCATACATTTGAGCATCATGAATTATGATCACTTGATTATTTTGAGCTTTAGAAGACACTTATGTGCATTAGTTGGCTTAATATCTCATAAACCCTAAAACCCATTTGAGTATTGCTTGAGGATAAATTCTAGGTTAAGTATCACAAAGAGAAGATCTAGGCATTTCTTTGGATCCTTTGTGCCTTTGAAGCTAACCTATAGAAATTCCTCATTAGTTACTCATTTGAGCCTATTTGACCTAATTCTTTCACTACCCATATAAGTTTAACCGAGCAATCCAATGAATTGCCTCACCTTTACTTTAGGCAGGGTTATATCATTGCATGAAATTGAAGATAGAATGTTAAAAGTAAGTATGTTGGTAGTACAAAATTCATCTTTTGGTTCAATTCTTGAAAAAAAAAAAATAGGGAGAATTTGTATGAATTGGGACAATGTTGAGTTTGAGTTTGGGGTTAAGATTCATGTTTCTCTTCTTTTTGTCACAATCCTTATCATATATCATCAAAAAAAAAGAAGGATAGGGATTGTGGTTAGTTTTGTACTTTAAATAAATGTTTTATGGGTGTAAGTCAAGGAAAAGATAGTGTTATAATGGGTGATTAGTGGGTAAATTTTTATGGGAATCATACAAGATCCTTGATTTGTGATGTATGTCCTAGTGATCTGAGCCGAAAACTATCTTTCTTATCTATCATTTCACTCCGACCTTACATTATATCCCTTGAAAGACCATTTGATCTTTTATGACACTATAACCTATATTAGTAAAGAACAACACAAAAATTAGGCTTATGGTAGTTCTAATTTGCATTATTTAAAGAGCATTCATAGTCTAATAAGCACAAAAGTTTATTCAGAGTTTATCAGGTTAGGTCAAATTGATTGTGCACACACTTACATGAGAGGGTCTTGAGTGAGGTGAAACCAATGCTTGATGTTGAAATTCTAAATACTCTCAATGTTTGTATGACATTTGAACTTAGAACATTTTGTGATTTCAGAAATACTTGCACAGTTGTTGATTTGATAGGGAACTCACACATTGCTATTGGTGTTTTAATACTTGATTCATGTTTTTCTTCCTCTTGAGGACAAGCACAAATTTGAGTTTATGGGTATTTGATGAGTGTGCATTTTACTCACAAATCAAATATTTTCCAATTCAAATATTTGTAAGTTATCAAATATTTGTATTGTTTTAATATTATTTCGTGTTTATATTGTAGAAAATAAGAGATTGAGACTTAGTGTAAGTTTGGAACCAAAAAGGAAGAGTTTTGAAACTTTAGAGATGTTCAAATGCATGTCAAGGAGCCAATACGGATATTAGAGACAGTAGCTGAAGTGCCTAGGCATTGTTCTAGAGCACCTAGGCCCTCTCAATTTTAACTGGAAAGCTAAATTTTGGGTAAAGAGGCAAGCATCGCGGTGCTGAACTTAGAGCACTACAGTGCTTCCCTAACTTCAGCTAAGCACTGTGGTGCTACATATAGAGTACCATTACACTCTCAATTTTTAGCAAGTGGTCAATTTTAACTAGCATTATGGCGCTAGTTGTCAAGCACCGCAATACTTTCCTGTGTCTATAGCCATGTTTTTAGCGAGATTTTAAGAGAAATCTCGGGCCTTGATTTTATCTGATCGAATTATTATAATTTTCTTAATCCTAGGTCATATGGGTGTCCTATAAATACACACTTAAGCCTCTATAGCAAAGGTGGATAGTTAGAGAAGAAACACAATAAAGAGAGCTAAAAATCCTAGAGAGAATAGAGCTTTAGTACTGAAATATTGAAGAGGATGCTTGAGAGAGTTACTTGAAGAATTGAAGGCTTGAAGTTCTACCTCTACAAATGAGTTTTCTCTTCCTCTTTCTTACCCTGATCTCATTTGAATTTTTGTATTGTGCTTGATTTATGAATATGTTTAGAATTGTGAAATTCTTATTGAGATTAGGGATAGATTCTCCTATGTTGAACTAATTGCTATATGTTAGGGAAATGATGTAAGTTATGCTTGATTCTATATCTTAATTTCCAATATGTTCTTTGATATTTTCTAGAATTTATTCATGCTATTCTATGCTTATGCTTCTCAATTAATTGGCCGCTAGTTGAATGATTTGGTTTCTAGAATTCGGCACTCAAGAGAGGGAATTTTATATAGGACTATAGGATAGTATAACCTAGGATTTTGTCGAGTTTGAGAGGATCTATAATTTCTTTGAAGGTATGACCAAAGAAATATTAAACATAATAAATTATTAATTTCTAGATTAAGAATAGATGTATTATAAATTGAATTTAGGAATGATTTCACTCGGTACTCAAGAGAGGGAGTAAAAATACCATAGGGTTCTTTGCTTATAAATTAGGAATAACTGATTAGAATGCAATTGGTGATCAAAAGATATAATTGATAGTTAGGTAAATTCAATCCCCTGATACATTTGTACATAAAGGTTTCTATATTTTATTTTTGTATTAATATTTATATTTATATTTATTTAAGTATATATTCATTTAGTTCGATTTTCTAGATAAAGTTAGGTCATGATAATCTCAATTCTTAGCGGCAATTTAATACTCAATTCCTTATAGGATCAACAACTTTCTTATCATTTTTTGTTTATTACTCGTGCACTTACGGTTATTTTATGTATATGTATTTCGCCTAACAATTCTTGATCTGCCAAGTAGCATTTTTTTCTCAATTTGAAAACCAAATCCCTAAACTTACCCCCCTCTCTCTTTCTCATTCTCTTCTTCTCCCTCAAAACCCTTTGGTGCCCAAATAAAAATCTGGCCACCACTATTAACCCAAGCCATAAGCTCCGACCAACTAACTCTACAACGTCCGACAAAGCCACACCACCGACATCAGTAAACAACCTAGATGCATAGGAAAGCTGCACCTTACCGTAGCCTATTGTGACCACTTCTGGTGATTTTACAACCCAATGCCATTGTTTCCTACCAATACTGGCAAGTCCAATCAACTTCAACGAGTGTTTTAATTTAATCTGGACAATTTCATAATAGGCATTTTCATAAATATTTTTGGGAAGATTATTATATTCTTGTGATACCTAGTGTGAAAAATTGTGTGAATGTTGTGATATTGAGAATGTCTAAGTTGAGTTGAGTTGAAATATGGATTATGAGAAAATCTTGTTTGAAAAGTTGGTAGTTCTGCAAATATTTTTAGAAAAATGATATTTTTGTAACTTTGGTAATTAAGGCTCGTTTGTGGCTCAAGGCCTAGAAAAGAATGTTTTGACCTTGAATTTGGACTTATTAAGGTCTAGAAACAAGCTTTGATATATAACATCGCTATGTTTCGAAGTGGCATGAAATTCTATTCACGAGACTCGAGATTTCATCTCATTTCACATGCCCAGGGTTCGGTTTTGGCTCGAACCCAAATTAATCGAGTTATATACCTAACATAGATATTTTGAACATTAAGAACACAATGGTGTTGTCCATTATTCAATTGAAGGCATCATTGTAAAAGTCATTCCTCAAAGTGAGCAAATAGGATTCCCGAAACGACTTTTCGAGTACCTAATTGACCAACAAGAATTTCTACGAGTACCGATAACTTCACATAGCTATTAGAGCGAGGTCAGGGTTCAATTACCTAGTTTTTATACTTATTTTATTTTAAAATGTGTATTATGATCTATTTTTGAAAATATGGACAATTTTGGATGAAAATGACTTGAATAGATAATACATTGATTTGTGAGCTAATGAAATATATTGGATTATTCTGAGATTAGATTATGGTGTTTTTATGCAAGTTTTAAAATTATGGTTCCAGGAAAAGACAGCTATTATATTGCCCAATTTTCATTGAATTCTATAATAATTCAAATGGGTTTTAAAGTATGATTTTGTTGATATATCTGATGTATGATTCTTACAAACTCTGTTATATATTGTACATACCATATGATCACACACTTGAGTTTCATTATTACATTACGGTAGTTTAGATCGCTGGCGAGTTACTACAGTACTAGGTGAGAGACTTAGCATGTATGTAGGATTTTCTTATGCACTTCTAAGTAGTATTAGGATGTTGGGTACCTCTAGTAAAGGGGTATTACAGGGCCATACTAGGAGGATGAGAGCTCAATCATATTTATTGTTGATTTATGATATGTATAATACTGTAGATTTTGGAATTTTCTTTGATTATGTGATTTAAACATGATTACTGAGATGATTTGAGAACTTGATTTTATAAATCAATTTTAGAAAATTACAAATTGTACAAGTCTGAAAAATGGCAATCATCCAATAAAAGGTAATTGAATTCCTATTGAGCATTCGCATACTCACCCTATCTTTTTCTCTCTCAAGTGGTACGTAGGATCACTTGGGTAGTCTAATAAAGTGAGTAGAGAAAGCTCTATGATTATAGTAGTTGTTGGTAACTATTTGGAGACTTTTATTTTAACTATATTGGACTTGAAATGAAACTCTGTGGCTCATATTAACGATGATGATGATGTTCAGACATGTTTTATGACTTATATTAACGGTCTATGTTTAATAATGATTACAAATTGTGAGAATTTATATTTTGGACTATTTTTATAAACTTTTACAGAAAGTGTCATTTTAAAACTAGTTGTCATTTTTCTGAAAAATTAAAGTTTCTAAACTTTTCTAAAGTAACTTATAAATTTTTACTTGTAAAATTCTCTTTTTGTCATTAGCCCGGGCTTTGGGCTGATGCTTCTAAATGTTAGCTTGATAGTGGGTAGTCTTCAGTATCTTTCTATTACACATCCTGTAATTGCCTTTACAGTTAGCGAAGCTCTCTCAATTTATGCATCAACCTATAATCAACCATTGGCTTGCCGTCAAAACATCATGGCTTGTTCTTTGGCCAAGATTCTCCTCTTACACTACATGCCTTTTCTAATGCTGACTGGAACAAAAATCATGATGATCGTACTTCCACCGTGTACATATATGAATTTCTTGGTTCATAATCTCATATCTTGGAGCTCCAAGAAACAACGTCCTATTGCTCAGTCTTCTACTGAAGTGGAAAAACATGGGGTTGCCTCTGCTGCTTCCAAAATACTACAGTTGTCTTCTCTTTTGACCGAGCTTGGTGTCTTACTTCTTTTACATCTACCATTCTATTATGATAATGTGGGGGCGAGGAACCTGTGTGCCAAACTAGTTTTTTTTTTTTTTTTTTCCCCCTACGTGAAGCATATCGCCATTCACTTTCACTTTGTTTGACAGTATGTTCAAGATGGTACTCTTCGTGTGTATCATATTTTCGCTGCTGACCAACTTCGTGTGTATCATATCATAGAATAATTCTTCCATTGATTTTGTTACCTAAAATTATGGAGGATAAATGTTTTTTTTTTTTTAATTTTTCCCTCTGTAATTATCTGTAATTTGTTTTCTCTTTTAGGTGGTTTCCTTATTGATTTTCTCTTGTAATTATTTGATTGTAATATTTTATCTTTTAGGTACTTTTTTAATGTTACGTTTCAGATCTCTTACTTAATGGCTATCGTACAACCTAAGCTATATATGTAAGCAAAACGAGGCGAAACAAAGTTACATATTGTTAAATTTTTTTCACTGGAGTAGTAGAATATGTAAGTTCTATTAAAGAGTCGGGATTCGCTCTGCCTTTCGTTAAGTAAGTTTAGTATACTGTATAAAACTGAAATTCCTATTGTATTGTGAGAGGAGTTGGTGTTGTTTTGGTTTCAATTCCTAAGTGATTATCATATTTAAGATTTTGATTCAAACTTATTTATTACACACTATATTTTCATGAATGCCTATGGGGGACAATTGTAGCATTTAATTGTTAGTTTTTAATATTTTTTGTTGTTGTCTGAAAAAAAAAAATTGTTAGATCATTTAACTTGAGCCCTACTGACAAAAATTCCTAACTTCGTCCACTACGTTTCATGAACGGTGGTTTAAGCACAAAAAAATAAAAAAAAAATAAGAAAAAAATTACTCTTTTGGCTTTATTGTCACCGTTCTTTTTCTTTTGCTCTATTGTCACCATTCTTTGTCTATCTTTGTCCCTCTTAATTAAAGAGATCAACGTATGACAATGAATAATGGTCATATTTCCTATGCTCCCTCAAACACATTCTACCCAAAAGAAATTGAGAAAAACTTGTTAGTAGCGGTATTTTAAGATTGAAAAAAAAATATTAAAATATAACGTAATTATAACAGTTCTATGAACAAAACAAAATTTCGCCTCAATACACCAACTATGACAAATTACACAATATTGACGAAGAAGAAATATTGATGAAAGAAGATAAACTATTAAAATACTTGAGTTATAAATGTGCGTTTTTCTGTAATGGCTAATTTTGAAATTCATGAATATAAAAAAAAAATGTAAAAAAGAATTTCATAATTTCATGAGGAATCCCTTATTTAGAAGGTGGGGAGAGAAAAAATTGGTGTGACAATGAAGCTCACCCTATACCACATTATCCTAAAATATTTGAGCGCATAGGATTAAACACTTATTATCATTTAAAAAAATAATAATAATACTCATCCATTGGAAGCTGATATGATTAGTTCAATATACAAAGTATCTTTTACAAGCTTTTTACATTAGTATGTCATTCCATTTAAAGTTTTACACGTAAAATAAGTTTATCATTGTGGTATTGGTATTGTTATTCGTGACCATATTGGGATGATTGTCATGACTGCAACCGCAAAGTTCCTAGAAATTGAAATTTCGATGTCTTTCTAGCTGAATGTTTTGCGGTTCGAGAAGGTCTTCAATTTGTGTAGATCTAAACATGTCAATCTAAATATTGGAGTTAGCTGGGTTAAAATTGTTTCTAGTAATGTCGTCGGTGCTATTCAATCCCCTCAGCGCCTGTCCAGAGAAAGCCCAATTATTTCTGATTATTCAATATTTAGGCAGTGTCAGGTTCAGTTTCATTCATCGTGAGGAAAACTCTGTGCCCATAGCCTAGCTTGTTTTTGTTTTTCTTCAGAAATTGATGAGGCCTGGCGTGACTGTGTACCAGACTGTATTGTTAGTTTATCCTCTTTGATTTAAATAAAAGGACCCTTTTCCTTTCAAAAAAAATTAAAAATAAATTCCCTTAACCTCATCCGATGATTATTTTTTATTATTTTCGTTTCAATAAAAGTACTAATATATTACAAAAATGCTATAACTACGAGAGAAGGAACTTTACATACCCAAAACTTAAAATCTTCTGTCACATAAGAAACTCAAAAAATAAAATAAAGAAATAAGAAAGATTCCAAGAGCATTAATCTGAAAAAACTACCAAAGAAAAAAGAAATAAAAGAACTGCATGGAACTTATTTACAGTTACGTGAAATGCACCAAAACAGAAAACCGGGAAAAAAAAAAATATAAATCACAGTGATGGTTCAGCAGAAGATTTGGTTTCTGGTGTTTCCCCTACAAGCAAAGGTGTTGTGTTTGATTTTTCACTGGTGGGAATGGGATTTTCAACGTCTTCATTAAATTTATCCACGCTCTTGAGAAATATTCCTGCCATGGTACATATGATTTATTTTTTCATTTTCAAAGAATTGAATAAAATGAAAATTTTCATCTAAAAGTAGGAAATAAGCCTATTTGCCAAAGATCTTTACTAGACAAATATGTTGTGAGTTAAAACGACCGGAGGCGATCAATACTGGCCTGAATAGAATGCCCTTTTCATATAAGAAGTGCAGTCTGGAATGTATTTTGTGTCTGTATTTTAGGGCGTATTTTTTAATAGTTCGCAACTAATAGAAACCTACCTATAAACCATATTATTGCTGCTGGAAACAGAATAGAGCTCAATATAATGGAAGTCTTCCTCCAATCGTTTATATTGTCCTGCATAACAAAGTAGAAAAAAAGCTCAAAGATGTACGAAGACCAGTATACCTTCACATTACTGGTAAGAAAAAGCTCAAAGACGTACAAAGACCAGCATAACTTCACATTATACAAGTATCTTGAAGGCTAAAACCCGTAAGAGTAATATTATAGTGAAGGTAATAAAAACAATTTGAACAAGGCTTGCAAATTCATTGACAATGAAATGGTACATGTCATCATACGGGAAACTATGAAAAACCAAACCTGGAGAACTCCAACTAGAGGTGATGATGGCACATCCCCAAAGACGTGAATTGCAACGACAGAAATAGCAATTGAGAGTGGCCTCAAATTAGGTACAACACAATGCAGGCATATAAAATTTACAGGGCCCTGTAAAAGAGAATCCATGAATAAAATAAATAATTACTTTTGAATCTAAACAAAATAGAGCACTAAAACATTCAGTAAAAATATTCCTTCTTTTTTTTTTTGGTCTTAACTTAAAGTAGATCGTCTCCCAATGTGAAGGCATTTGAAGATTGGGGAGCAATATTCAAAAGGCATTGTATTTCAGGGGCAAAATGTAAAACACAAACCATAAAGTATAGCCAAATTTGTACAAACAAGCTGGTAGTAAGAGGTACCTGAGTAGCAAAGATAAGTAATTCACCGATTGCAAACAGCACAAGGAAACCATACATGTTCTTGAAACAAAAGGCACCAAAGCAAAGTATTGCGCCAAAAAATGTTGTTGCAGTAAGAAGCTACAAGTTTCCGAGCAAGTATTTAGAACCAAATGCATAACCAAGAAAAATGGAATGAAATAGAGATGAGACAAGATAAATTAGCAAAAAAGAGCTGTGATAGAAATATTAATGGAGGAAACGTGGGTAAAAATTTCAAAACTTAAACGCATGACAAAAGGACCAACTAGCAGTTGAAAAATAAAAACTGATAATTGTTCATCTCAGTTAGAAACAATAGTGTATACCTTAAAAGCGTTATGAATTGTGTTACCCATGAAATCCAGAACAAAGCCTCCAGCTAGGGTGCCCAGTATTCCACAGACAATAGTAATGCCGCCATAAATCAGATCTGCATTGGTCTGCCAAATGGGATACCTTTAAATTATGAATATTTCAAAGTTTTACTTTGGTGTAATTTTTTATTATTTGACATTAACCTTATGCATGCAAAAGAAACGCTAAAATATACAAGACATTTGAACCTTATGCATGCAAAAGAAACGCTAAAATATAAAAGACATTTGAGAGAATAAAAGTCTAATTGAATATGAACACAATTGCTTACCATATGATATATACTATGAGCAGCCTTGGGTCCCCAGTATGCGTAAGCGCCTACGACAAATGTGTATACTACGTAACCTAGAAGAAAAAAAATAAACGCTTTAGGACAAGTGATACAAACAGAATTGAGTAAAGCAAAAAAAAGAAAAAAAAAAATTGAAACACTACGTCCTAGGTGATCCTGGAATGAAAATTCTCAAGGAGTAAATTTTCAACAAGCTGTTCAACTTCAAAGTTCTCCTATAATTTCGCTAGAAGTTCTTATTAATGTGGTTATTACCACAATAAACCAATACCAAATCTGGTACTTAATAGAGTAGGTAGAAAGAATTACCTAGAACATTAACAATGTAAACCTTATCAACCAAAAGCACCTTCATATCTTTAGCAAATATTGACAACTGAGTTCTTATTTTGTTTGCAACTGCCAACCTGCCCAAAAGAGATAGTACGAAATAAATATCCACATA
The DNA here is from genome assembly GCA_002914805.1 of Parasponia andersonii. Taxonomy (NCBI): domain Eukaryota; kingdom Viridiplantae; phylum Streptophyta; class Magnoliopsida; order Rosales; family Cannabaceae; genus Trema; species Trema andersonii. Next base: position 228,300 of record JXTB01000177.1, on the reverse strand, counting down.
AGGGATTCATATAGATGAAACAGAACAAATACCAGTTGCATCAAGGAAACCTACTAACTGGCATGTTTCCATGGCCATTTCTACTAAAACGCACCCATAGGGCTTAAAGAGAATAATTCTTAATTTATTCTGTTAGAGAGCTATTCCATAATCCATAGCTGTCGAAGTTGGAAATTTTTTAACGATAAAAAAACATGAACATAACTTTTGTGTGCAACATAGACTAAGAAAACAAATAAAAGTCAAACCACACACATAAGTGTTAAATTACAAAAAGGAAAAGTGTATGTAACAAACATTATACTATTCATTTATAAAAAAATAAAAAAGTAGGGATTCGTAAGAACATTAAATTGGCCGCACATACGTCCAGTTTTTCTAATTGATTCATTATATGATTAGGATTAATGACAAGATATTAGGCCAATGTTGAACACCCAAATCTATGTTAGAGGGCAATTTGTTGGTTTACTTAGTGTACCAAGTTCTAATCTTTATGCATGATTCACTGATATCATAACTAGCACCTGGTTAAAGGTTTATAGTTCAATCTCTAGAGTTCCAATCCCTTGCAGATAGTTCATATGTATTCTCGCTCATGATTTCGACTAGATAAGTTCTAGAAATTTAGATGTGTGTATACACGCACACATACAAATGCACACAAACAATGTCGGCATTTCCAAAATCAAGCTTAGTTTTTAAGATGACTCTTTGGCTGCAATTGAAAAATTCAATGCTAAAGGCCAAAACAAAGACGTTGGAGACAAATAATAACTATTATGTAAAAAGAAACCGCAAAACTTTTTTGGATTGAAAAATATATATATTGAAAATCAAGGTAAGGGTGTGAGAGACTGTACTCAGAACATCCTTGACAGCTTTTATGTTCGAATTCTTCCTTCTTGCACAATGCAGATGCACCCTCTTTACTATTGGAAACATCTGAATCTGTGCACCAAGTTTATAAACCAAGTTATCGTGGTTAATGAAGTTGTAAAATCATGCATTTTATATTTTCACTAATGCTATGTAGTCATGGCTAACCAGAGATGTCTTCGAATTGTGAACATTCTCCAGTCCAAATAAAACATAAAACATTTAACGAAAAAAGGCAAAAACTATCGCCTTTTATCATAGTATACAGCACCTTGAACTTGTGAATCAGCTGTCTCTAATTCAGTCAGCGCCTTTTTCAAGTTAGCAGGAGCCAAGCCTGTAAACCCCAAGTTGTTGTTTAATAACAGGTCTTGCTGAATTAGAACAAATTCATTAGAGATGAAAATACACCTTTCATTTGCAAAGGCTTCATAACAAAACCTAGAATAGCAAATGGAAGCATCAAAATTGCCTCCCCCCAAAATGCGTACCGCCAATTGAAATGACTTCCAACCTACATATAAAATGTAACATAACAATTTCCAAATTACCCAACTTAAAATCCCGAATAAGAAGCCAATGGAGAAGGGAACACAAATTAATAACTTATATCGTACAAAAGTTAAAAATTGACAAAAGGACCTCAATTATGTGGCATTAGCATAGAAGCTTACCAATCCACCATACACATAGCCAACTGCATATCCTGTAGGTATACACATGTAGAAAGTTGCAAGCCACGCTGTTTTCTGGTATAAAGAAGTAAATGCCAGGCTAAGAACGGATGAAAATAGAATGTAGGTGCCATTAAAACATATTAACCAAACATGAATCTCCGATCTAGCACGATTGATATAAATTGATGCAGTAAGCACTTATCAAAACCTAAGCATATTAAAGAAACAAAACCTGAGCAGCTGGAGCATTGTCATCAATGAATGGAGCTGCAAGACTTATAAATGAAGCCTCACCAACACCAACTAACCTATAGAAACACATTAGAACTAGTGAAAACCTGCTTAACGATGAAAGGTCTCGTATTACTTAGGTACAAAAAAACATAAAACTAGAAAAGAATAAAAAACTGAAAGTGAAAGACAAAATCAAGAAGCATAAGCCACTTACATGCGACAGATAGTAATGGACCAAAAATTAAATGAGCAACCGCAACCAATTACAGCAACAGTCCAGACTACTAATCCAACTCCGATAAGCCTAAATGGATTTAGACTGCAAAATTTGATATCAAATTAATATATTAGGCATCAAGCAGAATTAGATGCTTACAGAAAGTCCTGCTGCATTTAATTTCCAGTACACATAAAGACGGTATATTGCCAAGAAAAATTCTCATAGTAGCTGTTATTTCACCGATTCTTCTAGAAGCTTAAGCTAATGGAATATATGCAAAGACTGGTTTTCATTTTCTAGTACCCACCATTCTCATGGGCCTAGAAAATGTAGAAACTTTACAAAGAACAAAGGGAGTGCCAATTGAATCAGAAAGAACACAAATGGAGTGCAAATTCAAAGTAAGACCATGAGTTTGAGCATAGGTATTCAGACTCACACCTACTATTAACACTGCACTAGTTTACCAGTTATGCCAATAATGCTATTCATTAATAACCAATGCAGCAAAAAATGGTCTTACCTCTTTGCTAATGAAGCAAATATTGGAGAAGCCACAAGAAGACCAACCATAAAAGCAGATGAAAGAACTCCGTCTTCAAAATTGTTCAAGTTAAAGTCTCCTCTACATTACAACAAGGAACTTAAAATGATAAAGAAATTCATGGTTTTATTTACATTAGTAAAATAACATTTTTTCAAAAATAAATAAAATAAAAAGAGCAATTTGAAGACCTGAATAGTCAAGAATATAAAAAGAAAACTAGGTAGCCGTCCACACACAAGGCTATTACAAATTGAAATATTAAACAAACATCTGGACTGTAAATGTTAACTAAGCCTAAATTCATACCTGACATATTTAAGGCAAGGTTAATGACCAAAACAATCATTCTCATAGGCTAATATAGTAGGTTTGGGAGAATAAATAGAATTTAGAAAGAGCAAAAATAAAAAACTACATAGCAGGCACAATCATGCAAGCTATGCACACATAAACCATAGAAATACTAGAACCTCAAAAACTCAGTGGCAAGTAATGGATCACGACAATAGCACGCATGATCATAAGTAGATGTAAAAATAACTAGTGAAACAAAATAATATAAATTTTAGGCATGTATTGGCACATACAAGATGTCTTGAGCGAACAGATAATGTTTCCACTTAACTAACTATATAACAGGAAAGAAAAATGATAAGACTTATTTTTTGACCCATCAGGATTGTCTCAACAAATATAAAGACTAACAGATCTTCTATAAAAATTCCTCCTCCCCACAGCATTCAAGTAAATCTTACTGTATTCCACTGCCCGATGTGCATGTACCACTTTTTATACAAGCTCTACGATTCCCATTCACACCATTGCTTGCAATTGCTCCTCGATCCACATAATTTATCAAGTTAATGACACAAAAAATAAAAAGCAGCCTGCAAGACATCATAGAAGAGTTTGTTAAATCTAAATTGGAACACAAATCAGTTTTGCAAACCATCAAGATGTACTTGATCCAACCTCAGTGTTCTAGTAGTCATAAACTATTAATGTACCTGAAATTTTCTTGTTTAACTTCTTTTTTTTTTGTTCTTTTAAAAATAATGAAATGACTTATCACATTTGAATCATCATTAGCCTTCTAAGTTTTAACTCTTTCCTTCTCGAATCGTCTCAGAAACCAAACACCAATTTAAAAATAAACATTCCCCATTTGGTAACCACCAAAATGGAGGCCAAAAAAAAAAATTTGGAATTAGAACCACTCTTATAGGATTGAAAATTTTCTCAACCACTCCAAAGCCAACTAAGCTACGTTATTTAATTATGCTCTAGTACCATCAAAATTCTTGATTTTTCTCGAAATCTAGATAAGAGAAATAAGAGAATACGCAATATACCCAAAAAAAACAAAAACATCCCAAAGATGTTAACTTCTCTATCCAAAATTTCTAGACAACCAAAATGGCATAGGCATAGGAATATAATATATTGGAAATTATAATATCGTTATTATTTAGAATTATTTAGATTTATTATTAGGTATTATTTAATTTTGGGTAACTAGATATAAGTTTCTTGTTTTTATCAGTTTCTAGAATTTGTCTACTTTTCTAATTGTGTTCAATTGTCTATCTATAAATAGACTTAGCTACGTAATTATTTTCCAAACTATGAATAATTAATAAATGATGATTGAGTTTTCTCTTCCTATGGATCTCTTTCTCTTTGAGTTATTATTTTTCCTATGGATCTCTTTCTCTTTGAGTTATTATTTTTCTCTTTCTATTCTTCTTCTATCCGTTTATTTATTTTTGTCTGATTCTTTCTAATTCTCTCTCTTGATTCTATTTTATCTCTCTCTAATCTATCTGATTTCTTACATATCTTGCTTATGTCTTGCAATTCTACCAATTCTCTTGTTATTCTACCTATTCTCTCTATCGCTCTATCTATTCTCATCTTAACCTACATCACAAAACGAAAATTTAATAAACTCAAAAAAAAAAAAGGAGGAAAAGCAGCAACCTTTTAGGCGTAAACCAAGAAGGTGTAGAAGCAGCGCTAAAAGCAGTTGTCATGGTCATCTCATCTGAAGATTTGGCCTCTTCAGAAGGGTTTGTTTCCTGATCATGAACCATAGGAAAGAGACAATTATATCTTTATGGTGTGTTGGATGCAGAACGGTAGGAAAATGTAGAAATTGAACTCTCGCCTTCCTTTTCCTTCAACTCTTTTTTCGTCTCTCTATGTCTACTAGGTGGGATGCACGTGCACCACATGTGCATTGTTCTTTTGTAAGGATGAGGTAGAGTTGGAAGTCTTCTTTTATTCTACTTGAAATACAAAATTATTAGTAAGAACAAATCTATAAACTCAATTCATGACATGTCAAAAGGATTTTCATCCAATAGTCACATAGAATTTTCGCACGTACCACCCAAAAAAAAATAAAAAATAAAAAAACAACTCGTTGATTGTTCCATTCTTCACTATATACCAAACGTGCATGAGCCAAAATTGTCTATTTCATTATTTTCCATTAATATTTAAAAATATTTGTATCCTCAATCATTAGTGGTATCATCATCGTGAACTCCCCTAAACATGGTAACAAAAGATCCAAAGAGAGCACTTGCACCAAAAGACAGCCAAAAGGATTAATAATTCAAAACATATAGAATAATAAAACTAAGAGAAGAAAACAGGCTTAAAATATGTGAGGAACATGTAAAATTGTCTTTACACCCAATAAAAGCTTCCTCATCTGACTAAGTAAATCTTATGCCCCATTCCACGAGTACTTCAAAACTTTCCCTTCCTATGCATCACGACAATGGCGAAAAAATAACTGTCTCATCTTCTTCTTCGGTCATTAATCCTACATCTCTTATCAAAATTCAACATCTTCTTCTTTATATTATTTGTGTACAAACAATAAATAAAAAATAACCCAATGGCATCTAACAATGTGGGATATAATCTTCATATTCCTGTCATTTGATTATGGGGTAGTCAGAAGACAATGACCCTCTAACCAAGCATAAAAGCTGAATTTTTTACCTGTGTTAAAAATTAGAAATTTCTATTGTAAAATACTTGACCCCATACATAGCAACTAAAAACTACAGAAAAAGTTATTCCAAGCAGTAGAATTCAAAAAATTCCTTTTTTTTATTGCTCTCAATTTTAATCCAAATCAAAATTTGGAAAAAAAAAAATCGAAAAGTAGCACAAAAAAAATTCAAAACTCGTCAAATCATTCCAATGACAGAGAAAATTAAATCACGCATTTTAGATAAATAGGCACACAAACAGTATACAAATTGGGAAAGTGAAACTTGAAAAAAAAAATTAAAAAAAAAAACCCAACAATTTTAAACAAAATTTTTAAAACAAAAAAATCAATTTTAGCATGAATATCAAGACTCCAGCACAAATTCCCAAAAAAAAAAAAAAAAAAAAAGAGTTTTGTCTAGTTATGACATTGCCATATCAAACAGAAAACATTGAAAAGTTGCTGTGCATAGGACCAGAAAATAAAAATATGGTTTCAGGACGA
>JXTB01000177.1:131789-221637 GCA_002914805.1 Parasponia andersonii | reverse complement strand
AGGAAATTTAGAGGATTTATATTATAATGAAAATATTATGAAAGAAAAAGTTTCAAAAATTAAATTTTATAGAATTTTAGGAATATATTTCGCTCCTCTTTTTTCTTTAACTTTTCTCTTATAATTTTTTTTTCCTACTGGAATCCAAATTCCAAACATAACCTAAAAGTAACAAAAAGATATTAACTCAAAAAGAGTATTTATAAAAAAAAAATATCCTTTTTTTCTAAATCAATTTAAAAAATGACAATGTTTATACGTATTTAATATATGGCTATTTTATAATTCTATTTTGATAAATAGCCATATTTTAATTGATCTATTTTTGAAAAGATAAATCAATTTTATACAAAATAAATCAATATATTTTGATCTATAAAATATGAAAAACAACCAATTTTCAAATAATTTTCAAAATTTGACCATTTGGCTTAGAAGCCCACTAAATAATTGCCAATTTTTTTTACAAATTTAAAATAAGAATTACATGATAACAAAGAGAAAATATAAATATAAATCCAAAACTAAAACATATTCATTTAAGAACAAAAAAATTATGGAAAAAAACTAAAATTAAAAGAGAAAAAAAAAAAAAAAAAGAAGTACAAATCCAATAATCTCTTAAATCTTGGGTAGCCTTTGGTTAATTGTAAGGGTGGCTAAATAGGTGGCCCCATAGGCTCGCCTAGGCGCCCAGCGGGCCATATGCGATCCGGCTCATACTTGATACATTTTAAAAATAAATAAATAAAAATATATTAAAAATATTTAAAATAAAAGTTATAAAATAAATTATATGTTATATAAGTTAACTTATGTTGATAAAATTTAAAATAAGTTTATATGTTGATAAAAAAAAATGTTAAAAGGAAACACCTTAAGAAATTATATAAAATTATAGAGAAAAGAGGAATTTGAGAATATAGAGAGATTGAGAATGAGAGAATAAGAAAGTATTGGATTAAAAGTGAGAAAAAAAAAATGAGTGAGGGGCGGTATTTATAGGTTAGAAGAGTTATTTTATTAATTCAATGAAACTAAAATTTTAAAAAATAAAATCGACAGGGTCGAGATACATAAGCCCAGCCCAGGCCCAACCTCTTATAAGTCGATCCGTTTGGTCCGACCCATTTTGCCATCTTTAGTTAATTGTAATAGGCATTGGAATGTAATTGTCATTTCTTAAATGTGCTCGTTCGGCTATTTGGTTTGGTTTTAAAGTTTTGAAACCTCATTACAATTGTAATGAGAATTCATCTAGACACCTAAATGTCTTTCCTAAATTAAACCATATGAAAACTTACTACATTACAATCCAATTTTTATTGTGCATAATTACCCTCTCTGTGGTGTTTTTGTACACGACATCTATCAACCAATTTCGTCTTCATCATGGTTGAAGGAAGCAAAGCATCTCACATGGCCGTCTTGCCATCTTTATCATCCTTCATCACGGCTGAAAGAAGCAAAAAGTTTCTTACCAAGAGTAATCTCAATTGATAGTAAGTAGCTCCATTACCCATTTCTAGTGGACTATTTGTTAAGAAATTAATATTAAGGTTTTAATCTTACTCACTTTTATTTTGAAGATAATAAACATTTGATTTAGTACTAATGTTTTAACTTAAATATGTAGTGAAATAGTTTTAAAAGTTCAAACTCAAGTTAATCAAGAAATTAAGCTTGAAGATAGATGCATATGAACTTATTAGAATCAAGCTTGGAGATGGACAATCAAGATACAAAAGAATACTTAGATATGGTATATTTCATATTTAGTCTTTTAGTTGATTTAGTTTATTGCATATAAATTCTCTTTGCATTAGTTTATATTCTCAAAAGAGTTTTTCAAATTATTTTAATCTTAAAATAGTTATTATATTATAAAAATTTGAAAATAAAAATAATAATTTTTTAAAATGGGAAAAATATTCCATAAAACATGATTTCTTAAGTTTAAATAAGTTACAAATATATCTGAAATCATGTTTATTTGAAATAGGCTAAAAAGAGATTTTCTATTTATAAACTAGAATATGCTTTGGTATAAACACTTCCTAAATTATTGTTAAAGCCTTTGTAAAACTAAAACAAGTTTGCAATACTCAAAATATTTTTTTTCATATTGATCTTCAATGTTTTTAAAGTATTTAAAAAAAGTTTAGAAATTAGATTTTGAAAAATGCTAAAAACTGATAGAATCTTAAAATAACCAAAAAGTTGTCAAAATTTGAAAAAATGGCCAAAATGCTAAAATTGTTTAACTGGGATTTTTGGTCTACTGAAAATATCAGCTGGTCAAAAATGACCGTTAAAATTTGATCGTTGTAAAAGTACTGACCAACTGTTAGTTTTTCAGTCTACTGAAAACACACTTTCGATCGACCGAAAATAGCGAAAACTATCTCAAATAGTCATAAATGGCAGTTTTCACATAAGCTTATAAATAGAAGCTATTTTAAGACTCAAAAGAGAGATTGCAAGAACTTAAATTATTATCCAACTACTTTTAAAGTGTAAAAGCTTATTTCTACATTAAATTAATTTTTAAATCATATTGAGTCAATTTTAGAGTATCTATTGTGCATTGTTCTCAAATCTTCTAAGCCAAAATTGTATTCATTACTTTGTAGAAGAGTTTTTGAGTGTATTCACTCTTGATTATTTAAAAGACATTTAAGTGTGAGTTGAGGTTGGCACCAGATTTATAAATAAACCATGAGTTGGTGAGGTTAGCACCAATGTCTAAATAACATGTATATAAGTGAGGTTATTATTGGAGTCTAAACAACTTGAGTGTAGGTGAGGTTATCATTGAAGTCTAAATAACCCGTGAGTTATTGAGATTTGTACTATTGTTTAAATAATCCGTAGAGGTGAAGTTGGCATTGGAGTCTAAACAATCTAAAATTAGGCGTAATAGAGTCGGAGTCAAAACTATTGTAAAGGCATGGATAAACTTAAGAAGAATTTACTCTATTTGTAAAAAAGTCTGTCATGCTCACAATCTTGATCCGAATAGTAGAAGCTCAAAGTAAATTGTCAATAGCCGGAGACGTAGGCAAATCGTCGTATTTATTAAACTTTGTAAAAACCGAGTTTATATTTTCTTTATCCCTAGGCTCTTTATTTTATTGCAAGCTATTTGATTGAATATTGGATATACAGTGTGCTTAATTTACTTGATATGTTTATTATCATTATTTATTTAGCTTAAAAGTTTCAAAATAGTAATTTATAGTTTTACGTAGTTAAAAAGTTTTTTAAAAAATTTTGAAATCTAATTCATCCCCTTCTTGGATTAGCTAATCTTAGGCTAACACTATTTGTTTTTTTTTTTTTTTTCACTTTTAGATATATATAACTTAAACTTTCAGGTATATATAATAAGTTATTCTTTTTCTTTTCATTTTAGCTACAAAAATTGCACAGTGTTAAGGGAGAAGATGCAAATTAGTTCTTTTTGTTTTTTCTTCGGATTTTTTTTCTTTAGTCAATCTAGATAGAACAAATTTAAGATATATGAAAGGGGAAAAAAAAGAGAGTTAGACAATTCTGTAGTAAAATTATTATTTTTTTGTATTATTGTCACGACCCAAACCCCAAGGTAGTGGCAAAAGGGGAAATTTTGAATTTTTTTTTAACTCCAACCAGTGGACCTATTCCACAGTTCATAGTCACCAATAAACACAGACTGAAAAATTTTAAGAAATCAAATTCTCAAATATTTAAATGAGCATCATTATTCATACCTCCATATCACACTAGAATGGCATATATAATTACAGACATTCTCAAATTAACATACTTAATAAGAATACTAGTAATATCCAAATATTTTACAAGACTTAAACTCGAGTCTTGTATTCACACTCCTAGCATTACCAAGTCTTAAACTACAAATAAAAGATAACTTCTTACTCTGCTTGTTATCTGTCAATGTCACACTGGACTCCGCCTGTGAAGAAAGTAGGGAGGGTGAGCATAAATTGCCCAGTAGGTTACCCAATTTCCCTTTTTGGGAAAATCTTTTATAAATCTCAGAATAGCTGCATGGTTAGTTCTACTAGAAAAACATTTCTATAAATATTAAGGATTTAAACTATTTATAGAAAACTATACCAAAATCAAACTAAATATCCAGGTCAAAACATATAAAAGTCTCAATTTAAATAAGTATAATGCACATCACATAAATCAACACATCACATGAGTTTTCATCCTCTCATCACAACTAGAGCAACTTATACTACATATATTGAGTGCTCTCTGCCTGACATCTATCTCTGAAAAACCGAAGGGACACCCATGTGTCAAATTCTACCGAACCGGAGGGGCACCGAATGCCTACGCCTGTCGAATGGAGATAGTCAGAAAACAAACCCCGCGCGGGTTTATGGGCTCTCACCGAAGGCGGGTGTACTAGTCCGCCTACTACAATACCGTGATGCCTAAGACGACTCTCATGCCTGATCGTATGAAATGTGTAATATATATAAAGTCTCAAATAACCATGCAATGTTTTGACATCCTAGACATGCTCTGATTTTTAGTTAAAATCCATTTTGTACTTTAAAAATCCAAAGTACATTTTCTATGGCTTTACCAAATTCCAAGTATAAAAACTTGTACAAAACCATATTTAAAAATATCTAGAGCAGTCTACAATGTTTTACAAATTCATAGTTCATCAAAATAACTATTCAAATAATTCAATTTAATAAAATCACGAAATTTCATTTTTCAAGATAAATTTCAATCTAAATAAAAATAATAGAAAACAAGGAAATTGAATCCCCTACCTTGAAATAGTGATTATGTTGAGCTAACGGTGCTAGAAATATCCTCAATTGATCACCAAGTTGTTTGGACAGTTGTTTTCGAGTCTCGTCACGTTCACTTGAAAAGTTGACTTTTCAAACAGAGTCTCGGATCGAGAAACAGAGGTCACCACTGAATTCAGAACACCCAAAAACGTTGGTTTAGATATAAAGTTCGTCGAAAACGGGTCCCGGTACGGAACCGACCCGTGGCATGCAAAACGGTGCTAATCACGAGCTATTTTCTCTTTCTCCGTGCCATTTCGGAAAATAGTGGTATTTTATATCAAACTTCATGTCCCGACTTCACTGAGTCCAAATTTGAAGTCAGAACTCAGTTTCAAGGTCCTGAACACTAAATGGGCTCAAAATCTGAAAATTATAAAAATACCACATTTTGAAAATATTTAGAAAAATACCACAATTTTGTCTCGATAATCAACTACCTTCCGGTTATCGTTTTAACACTTAAAAATCATCAGATTTCAGGTTTCAAACTCCTCTATCACGTGGTATAATTCTCTCGAGAAAAATAACTCAATTCCGGAATAATTACGAAAATACCACAAAATTTAAATATTAAAATATTACTACAGCAGCCAACTTCTTACCGGAGCTGAGTTAAAGGACGAGACCGGTCGGAAATGAAAGCTGGCATCGAGACGATTCCAACGGTGGCGGCGGTGCGGTGATCCGACGTCGAACGGCGGCTCGGCAGAGGAAAATCCGTCGCGGCGGCGTGAACTTCCAGTCGAGATTTCTCCGGCGACAGGTGGCGGAGCGAGGCGACGGCACCGGGTGTGGCTTCGTCGGCGGCTGGGCAAGGGTGCGGGGTGGCGCGTCGAGCAAATCGGCAGCCGGAGGGGCGTCGAATGAACAGTGGCCGAGGGGGTGAAAATCGGGAGTTTCGGTGGAGAAGAAAGAGAAATTGGGGTAGTTTTTATGCAATTTTTCAAAAACTGTAGCAGTGGGACACGTGGCACAATCTGATTCGACCGAAAAATAAGTTTCTGAAATTCCACTTTGGCCACAATTTTAAAAGATTTTTTTTATTTTAGTCCCTCCTTAATTACATTCTTGTCCCCAATTTGAAATTTTTTTTTTACTTTTGCTCTAATTGTATCTAGATATAATCTTGTCTAGATTCAATACCAAATTTATTTCTGATTTTTATTTAATTAATCTAAAATACAAAATTACCAAAATACCTTTGAAGTAAAATTACTTAATTACCTTTACAAAATTTAGGATTTTACAATTATTTTAGGAATAACATGGCTGATGTTTAAATTTATTAGAAATTGACATGCTCTGGTACGAGATGCACAACTTCTTTATGATGCAATGTTTCATATACATAGTTGAAGTCATTGGAGAGTAACACTAACAACGTTTGAGGATTATTAGTATCATTATTATATTTTTTTGAAAGGAAACTTTTGAAGATTAATTTTACTCGGTGACAATTTGTACTTTTAAAAACAAAAGTTCTTATAGTCCAGGTTCTTCTTGTAAGTCTCGTTTAATTAGCATACTCTTCGTCTGATTCCCACTATATTATATGTGGTAGTTTTTTGAAGATGGCTCTTTTTTTTTTATTTGTTTTGGTTTATTACGGGCCATATTTTTATGTTAATATATAAATATATACTACTGAATAAATTGAATATCTTTTATGTTAAAAATATTGATTTAAAAAAATCAATTTTTGTATCAAATAATTATTTGTCTAACTTTTGTTGTCGAGCAACTGAACTTACAGAGAATTGCTTTGCTCCCAAAAAAAGAAAAGCCTTCGTAGCTCACACACGTAAACCGGGGTCACACTGTAACACAATATTAGACCGAACATTAACTTCAGAATTTAGGCGAATAAGGTTGTCTATGATATACACTAAACCCACTCAGTGATGACATGGCTCATAACTAAACCCTAACTCGTTCGGTCAAAAATTACCGAGTTGTCGTTTTTCTTAGAAAGTTATCGTTTCAGCTTTCAAAACTTTCTGTGACACAAGGGTGAGTAAAACATACTCTCATTTTACCGAAAACACGTAAAGTCTGTCTTAAATTTTTTACTGAGTCATTGGAACTCATTTCAGAGCTTTAAAATCACAAAAAATACAACATTTTCCCTAAACCTGGGATTATGTTTTGAAATGGTTGTTTTGGCGAAGAAATTTGCCAAATTTGTAGACCGATAACCGTAAATCTATTTCAATTAATTCTTGAACCGTCGGTTTCGTATTGGACCATATTATTATGGAAAAAGTAGTGATAAAAGCAGCAAAAATTCAAAGTAAGTACATTTGTACATATCTTTCCACGATTTTGACAAAAGTCAATTTTAGAATTTTTACCCTTTTAAAAAGTTTTTCACAGATTTCAAGTCCTTGGAAAAATGTTAATAATTCTTAGCTCAAAATTGATTTATCAATATTTCTTGATGCCACAAACTCCGTTATAAGTCTATATTTAAGAAAAATATGCACATAATTATTAAAAATAGCTTACTACTAATTAAATTACTATTTTCCCATGAAGGTGAGAAACTACTAAAATAGTTTTATGATCCATATATTCAAATTATCATTCCGAGCTCAAAACAACTTGGATTGTAACAAATTATATCAATAGAAAAACTTCAAGAAATCTAATTTTTATCAATAAAATCTTAGATCAAAACTTAATTTGAAAGGCTAATATTGAGGCCATAACATTTTACTGTTTAGAAAGATTCATTAAAACAGTTTTTGACCCTTATGTGATTTCTTGGGCATAACTTGCATTTTAAAAAGGCTTTTGGACTAATTCTTGATTCTAAAGCTAACTACACTCAAAGTTCTTGGACCAGTTCTTGATTCTAAATAGTCCGCATAGTCGTTGTCACGACCCAAAACCCGGGCTAGTGGCAGAAGAGGAATTTCACAAAGATGGGAAATTCCTTAATTTATTTGAAAAGTGTCAAAAGTTCTAGTTTTTATAAAAACAGTCCATTTAAATAAAATGTTCGGAATTTCATCCTGTGAACTACTCCCACAGTTCATATACACCACCAAACATAAATTGAACAATTACTTGAAAACATAAAATTAATTTAAAAAAAAAACAAACCCCGCATCATCATCATTCACAACAGATGTCCAATACCAGAATGACATGCATAAGTTTGCAGACAAAATAGAAAGCAGTAATCTTAGTTCAATGCTAACACAAAAATCCAAATAGTCCAAAGACTATGACAACAAACTCCTAGCATTACCAAGAGGCGAACTGCAATCAGGATGACCTCTTACTCCTCTTGATCACCAAGATCGTACTAGACACCACATGAGGAGGAAGGTAGGGGGGTGAGCATACAATGCCCAGTAGGAAAATAGTTACCTTTGGGAAAAACAGTTCAGTGATGGGAATCTCCTGCATGTTTAGTTCAAATCCAAAATATACACACACATATATGTATAATCCAAACCGGGAGCCAATATATATATAACAGTGTAATAAAAACCATCACTCCATATGCACATGACACAAATCAACCCATACCCATGAGCTCACATCCTCTCATCTGTGGAAATCCAGGATGATGGCACTAAGTGTACCTAACAGCTTGCCTGATACCTAAGCCTATACCTGGAGGGGACACCCATGTGTCGCCTACCAAACCTGGAGGGGCAACTGAATTGCCTACACCTGCCAAATGGGGACGTAATTAGAAGTAACAAGACCTTGCGTAAGTTTACGGACTTTCATCGACGGTGGGGCACGTAGCGCCACACTGTAAAACCCACGATGCTATCACGGTGCTCATGTATGATCCTATGACATGTGCAATACAGAACTGAAGTGTAAAAACTACTGTACTCTGGTTTTTCAGTAAAATATGCATAATAGGGTTTTATAGAAAAACGGGCAGCATAACGGCCCTATTTTTGATATACCTAAAATAACTTGCACACAGCAAATTCCCAGAGCAGCACAGTATATATCGTATAACCAGATTCCATCACATATAATTCAAATCATTAAAAACACGCTTGTTCTTATATGTTGCAGAAAATAAGTTTTAACTCAAAAACGGTATAAAATGAAGGTAACTAAATCCCTACCTCAACAGAATAGCGATACCACGCTATTGAGTCCTTAAGGTGTCGTTGACGATCGCCCGGAGGGTCGGGAACTAATTCCAAGCCCTCGATCATCCTCGTGCGAAAAATCAACTCTCTCACCGGAGCTTTAATTCCATAAACGGACTTCTTCACTAAATTCCTANGGGGGAACGTGAGGGAGGAGAGAGAAGATATATAATCTGATTTTTTTTTATGGTCAAAAGACCATTTTGCCCTTTTAAAAAATGGGTTTTTACAGTCGTTTAGGCCAGAACTCTGGCACACTACAATGATGGGGTTAATATTGAAAACTAAGCTTGGCCCTAAACAAAAATAATGGAAAAAATAATGTCCACATTTCATACATGTTTCACAACATCAAAAATTGATGCTAATGTTTTCAAACTTAGATTTGCGTACAAAACCATACCACCAGTCTATCTTTCAAGCATAATTTCACCGTTTTCAAACTTTGATATACACAAAATTCACATCATAGGTCATATTTCAAGCTTGTTTCACATTCCATTACATAGCTTGTTTTCAAAATGTTCATATAATGCTTGGTTTTCATGAAAGTATAGGAAAATGGACAAGAATGACAATGATAAGTATACCAATCACTTTGTTCTATTTTTTCTTAAATAATTCTGATAAAATTTTCAATCTAAATTGACGAAGGTATCAACAAGTTTTTCGATCTAGTTGAGTTGATGGAAGAATCGACGAGATTTCTGATCTGGTATGTGGTTTACTTTTCATAGTATTGAGTTTTGATTTTTCGGAGAAGCCATAGCTGAAACTATCAAGTTTTGGAAACCATAGAAATTATCAGTCTAAATAAGAGAACAGAAGGCAGGGGTATTTTCGGAAAGCACTAACTAAAAAAAGGGATTCATGATTAGAATTATAAAACCAGGTAGATTTGATTATTGGCTTAATGAAAAGGGTATTCGTGAACTTATCTCGTGTTTCAAGAGCTTCCTAAGGAAGCATGTAGAACTACTAACTTTTCAATGGTTAATCTTCTTAAAAAACTACTTTAAATTTGTTTTGAGTTTATGATGAAATTTTCACGTCCTATATTATATCGTCATTTTAGTGAAGAAAGACACCAAATTCTTTTTTTTTTCCCTTCTAAATTATTATCCCCTTAAATTTTATACCTTCTTTGATTTCTCGCAGTTGCAAAATTCTCATCACTCTCCGCGTCTTCATTTATAAAAAAAAAAAGGATAAAGAAAGATTTAATTAAGCTTGCATCATACCAAGGTCATGATCGGTAAAATGGAATAGAAATAATAATAAAAATTATAATAAAATAGGATTAGAATGGGAATAGAAATAATATTATATTGTTTAGTTGATTTAATAAAATAGAATATAGTAAATATTATATTAATTAAAATATCCTTATTTTTAGATGTCCAAACATAACAAAAAGGAAAACAATGTTTCCAAAATATAGATAAAATAGTGGAATAATGATTCCATAATTTTTTGGATGGAATTATAATTTCATAAAATAATAGAACTTTAATTCCATAGAATCATTATTCTTTTATTCAATGTCAAAACAAATAATGGAATAAGAATGATGTCAAATTCGTTCCATCAAAACAAACATGCCATAAGAATCTAAAGGTGGTGTGTATGTGTTTTTGTTTTTTGTTTTTTGTTTTTTTACTTTAATTGGTTGAAACAATAATTTTTCATATTTTTCATTGCCTTGTTATAAGCCAAATGAAAAGTATTAATCAGATCAAAAAGTTTTGACATGACTTTGTATCTCGATGGTTGGATTTATTTCTTAGGATATTCTAGTATAGGAGCGTTGAAAATAAGTGTAAGTAGGAGCAAAATCTTTTTCCCCAAGTTGGATCTACAATGCATGAGTCCCACTATTTTTGTATTACTACAGACAACACGGATACATTGGATTGGCCCCTCTCATAAGTGAAGGCAAAGCATTTAACCTTATCATCTTACATCCATTTTGTCTTCCATCTTATCGTCTCCATCTCCATTTCCATAAAAGAAGAAGAGTAAATCTCCATTGAAACTCAGAAGAGAAAAAAAAAATGATTTATATCTCATTTATCTGGAATTTAAAGAAAAACGGATATCTAATTCTCCAATTTTTTTCATTCTTCTCATGCCAATTTTTTTAAAATAAAAGTACAAAATTTTTTCTTGGGTCGGGAATATTTGGCGAGATTTCTCATGTTCATTAAGAAAAGGAATAGATCTGATTTTTTTTCTTCTTTTCATCGTTGCATTGGGGAAAAAAAAACAAAGAAGAAACGTGACTTTTTAAAAATAATTTTATGTTTTGAATTTTTCTTTTGTGCTATGCGTTGTATTGAAATTTTTGTACATTTATCCTTTTGATGAAAAGATATTTTAATATAAGGGTGAACAAAATGCTTGTATAAATACGTTTATTTCCACTACTCTTACCATAGAAATTCCCTTATTTCTTATGTCCTCTTAATTTTTTTTTTCTTTACCAATAATATTTTTATAAAAAAAATTATCATGTACAAATTTGACATATCTTCATTAGAAGAACTTTTAAATTCACATTATTATTCTAGAGTTAGGAAGTCGTTTTCTTCCAATAAATGATTTTTTAAAAATTTATTTGTTAATCTTATTTGTTCGGGCTTGGCTAGTGATCCCTTGCTTTGTTTACTTTTGTTTCAATTAGGTAATTTTCTTTTAGTAATTTTGATTTGTTTATGTTCCAATATGACCCAAAGTTACTACTATTTTTGACTTTTCTGCAAAAGTTAATCAAAGTTTTGAAATATGCAAAACAATATTCCAATATTTAAGATCTTTACAAATTTGTATCCAAAGCAAAGTAAAAGACACAAATATCCCTCGGTAACTTATTAAAAATATTTAAACACTAATATATTATCAGAGAATATTTTATATTTATTACTTTACCTTTCATTTAAAAAAAAAAAACAAGAAATGTGCTAGAAACAAATACAAGAAAAATAAATAAGGAAAAAATTTTTTTTTTTTTTTTTTTTCCGATTTTGGATTCAAATCAGAATTGAAAGAAGAGATAAATAATTAATGAGGAGTGCTAATTAAGGCTAGGTAAGCTAGTTTGGAACTCATAGGCTATGTTTGATTGTAGAGATATAAAGTAGGTCAAACCGACCAATATTTAATAAATTCATACGGACTTTGTATCAGATCTAGGTCTAGTTTACCTAAAATGTGAGCCGATTTCTTTTTTTATTAAGGAGTCCGACATGACTCACAAGTTCAGCCAATATTTTATGCAGACTTAAATGGGTCATATTTATGCGAACTGAATATAAATCAAATGTGTGTCTAATTTTATTATTATTCTATGTTTTAAAATATCAAATATATACTTATATGGGCTAAATATGAGACTAAAACTTATTCATATTTTTTAAATTTTGAATAAATTGAAAATAAATAAAAATAAGTAAATAAATAATATTAAATAAAAATTTTTAATTAAAAAATATATTTAAAATTCTATATAAAATAACTAAATATAAACTTAATATAGACTTATAAAAACATGGATTAGTGGTTGAGATTCAATCTAGCTCTTACTAATAACGCAGTTCGACCATACCAATATGGGCCAAAGTGAGCCAATATTATATATATTTTTTTAAGAACGTGGACTGAGCTACATTGATATTTGAGTGTATACGCGAGAGGAAAAAGGATAAGTTTTGTAAAAGAAAAAGTTTATTCTTGTATTTCTACGAGTTAGTAAGAAAAAAAAAATAAATGAGGGTATTACTATTTAATCAGATTAATTTTTTTTTGCAGAAAAGCAAAAAAGAAAAAATAAGGGTGCTTTCTTGCGTCATTATGTTTTTCATTTTTAATTGAAAAATCTTTTTCAAGAGTGGCATGAAAAACTGAACGACAAAGAAAAATAAGAAGAACAAAACGACGGCACTTAAGAAAAGAAATGAAGAAAAACGACAGTGAATGCTCGAACTAAATAATCTAATCGTACAAATATTATAAGACAGTGGCGCTCTCTCTATTCACTCTCTCTCTCTCTCTCTCTCTAATCTCTGTCTGTCTACCACCTCGTGCTTTTTAGAGAGAGAAAGAGATGGAACACGACGATGTCGACATGACTGGGGCTGATGGCACCGAAGTAGTAATATTTTCCTCTTCCCATTTCTTATTTTCCCTAGAAAATTCTCGTTGTTTGGCTTCTCGGAATTATACTCGATAGGTTTTCGAACCTAGAAAAGAAAAACCCCAAATTGATGTTGGATTTTGGGTTGTCGATTTTGATTTCGAATGGATTAATGTGAATCTGTAGGAGATTGATGACATGAAGAAACGGCTTAAGGAAATGGAGGATGAAGCAGCCGCACTACGGGAGATGCAGGCTAAGGTTGAGAAGGAGATGGGTTCCGTACAAGGTGATCCCTCCTCCCTTGTTTATTTATTTGTTTATTTCTTTTTTTTAAAAAAATTAATTTATTTAGGGTTTTGAGTACATTAATTTTTTTCTAACAAGGGGGGAAAAGGTTTCTGAGAAATAAAAATAAAAATTTGAGCCCTAGAACGCTAGTTGAAAATTTAAATGTAAATGTTTTGTTTATTATGTTAATCCTAGTGTTGACAGCTCTTAGGTAATTTTAGCGCTAAAATTTTGATTGGGAGCGGCAAGCGAATCAAAATAAATAAATTAATTAGGCAATGTTATACAATATATGACATACGGACACATGAATGGTAAGTTTAGTTGTGCATGGTGGTTACGTATATTGATGCATAATGGTATGTGTGTATGTATGTAAATCTTGTTATTTGTTTGAGGAAATTAGCAATATGCCAAATAGTTTGGCCCAATAGGTTAAGGGTAGGACAATTCGTCTTAAACCCCATTTTGATTTTTGAGTTTTTCCCATTTTAGTTTTTGAGTTTTTAAGGTGTTGTTGGGGCATTGTTTTGCTATTCTATGAGCCATTTTCTTATGTGACTAGAACCAGATGAAAGAAAATTGGAATAAGAATATCAAGTTGTTAACACACAAAATTATAATGTCTTCTTATATCTTTCGGTTTTACTTTTCTGTCTAATTTTTTGAATTATGGTGCGTTGATGGCTGCTGCACTCAATTATCATTACTGTAATTGAGACCTGTACATGCTTGTGTGGAACTACACCTGTACTGCATAGTTGAAGCATGTTTTTGCTTCCTCCTCTGACTGATTTTCTTGTGCAAGTAGAGCCATCAACTGCAGCTGCATCACAGGCAAGCAGAGAGGAAGTTGATTCTCGATCAGTGTTTGTTGGCAATGTGAGATCATTTACCTTATTTAGTTTGTGGGTTTTCCTTTGTTTTGAATAGCATAAATATGATATGTTAAATGTTTCCTGTAGCTTCTGAACTTGTTATTCGAATATATACCTCTGAATCTGATTTTTTTTTCATTAATTAAAGCTTGTAAGTTATTTCCACTCAATGGCTTCCTAAGGGTTGATATTTATCTATTTACTGTTGGACTTGTTGTCACAAATGAAATTTTCCTAAAACATGCCTGATGCTTGCCCCCAGTCTACACACTAGTGTGCGATGATTTGGCTTATTGATATGCTAGCCATTCGTTCATTATATTGGCTCCAGTCTAGCCAAAATCGGTTCAAGCTGTCAAAAAGGTTCGTATGCCAAATAGTTTTTCAGGTGTGAGCACCACTGCTTGCCTTCTAGAAGTCTTCATGGTTGCTAAAATTTATAAAAACCTGTTATTGGTTATCATAGTGTTGCTATGACAAGGTATTCTGAAGTATGAGCCCCAAGAAAATTTGATTTCTGGAAACTGTAAAATTATTAGCACTTATAAAATTGTATAACCTCTAGTCATCCTATCTGCCACCTTGCCTGATCAGAATTTTTCGTGACCATAATTAAAAGCATCTTTTGCCTCTACATTCACTGAGAAGTTTGGCACTGTTCTTAATATGGCCTGATTAAGAAATGTAGAGTTTCCATAATTTGGGTTTTGGAAGTTCCCTCATTTTTATCAAGGATGGCCCATTGTTAGATCAATGTGCCCCATCATTGGACCAGTCTCCATGTTTGCAGCCAGTTCATTTTGGCTGGCTGCTGCAATTTCTAGTCACTTTCCTAATGAAGGTTTCTAAGATCATATTACGACCATTGGACCAATTGATTTGTTAAATTTTTGAATTAATCCTTTGATTGATCCTTAAACTATGACTAAAGTTTGTTTTGGGGACTGACCAGCTTGTTGGTGAGTGGTGACCTTTTTAGTATTTTATTTTGAGATATTGTAAGTAGCACATGTGTTCTCTTCATTGATTTATAAGAGCATTTTCCATCTTATGTCTTGAGTTGGGTAATTAGTATGCATCTAAAGGGTGTCCCTTACGCTTTAGAATCTGGTTTGACATCTCATATTCTTGTGTTTGAATATGATGGCAGGTCAGGCTTCATTTGAGTTTTCGAATAACCTAATGCTTGGATGGGAAATATCTTAAACATAAAATGAAGTTGAAAAAAAAAAAAACTAGAAAAGTTAAGTAAAACAAAGGAGGGAGTTTAGGGGGAAGGGGAAAAAAAAACAATAAGAAAAGAAAAGAAAGGAAGAAAAGAGATAAGATGCAAAGATTATGGAATGTTCCAAGAAAAACTATGAAAGTGCAAAGATAAGATGCAAAGAATTATTATTTAGGAAAGATTTAAACCTATTTTAATTTTACAAATAATTAGCTAGATAATAGAGAGAATTCATGAGAAAACTAGGGGACGAATCTTAAACAATTTATAGTATAAAGGGAAAGCATAAACCAAGGTTTAAACTAGAATGTAAGTAACTTTGTCATTGACCGAAGTTCTTAGACCGAGATGAACAAAGGGAGTAATATGATGAAGGTTTCATAATCAAGATCAATCAAGTAAGAAGCCAAGTGTGCATTGAAGACTCTCTCTCACTTGTAAAGGCAAGCACTTTTGATGGTGAATAAAGCTCAGGGGATTCTTAGATACATTTTTTCGCTCATGGTGAGGGGTCTCTTGTCTCTCTCTCTCTCTCTCTCTTCTCTACTTTGGACGCCCAGGAATTTGACATCTTCCTAGTGGACTCTTACTATTCTTTTTTTGATGTGGTCCTCTTGCTAAGCTCTACAATCTTTTGAAGGCAAGGAACTTTAGCGGATGGCTAGGTAGTTACCAATGAGGGAATCAAATTTTAGACCTCATGGGAGCAAACCGTGGGCTTAACCATTCAACCTACCCCCCATTTGTAGTGATTCTTATTAATGTTTTTGTTGAAGTGTTAGCAAATAATGAATTAAATTAACCATATTACTGATAATCGTTACTAGTTTCTAAAATACATTATAGTTGGCCGGTATTTTCTTTCCTTGTTGTCAAGGATCGGGAAACTAATTATCGGTAGCATGCATTTGAGGAGACAAATCTGGGGAAACCACGTGATATACTTGGTTCTGTCTTATTTGCTTGTGATGGTTTTTTAAAATTGAGAGAACTCTATCAACAAAAAGTTAAAGTGGAAGCAATCAAGAAACATCAGTTCTATGAGTTAGATATGTGTTTACAGAGACACTGTCGAATTTCATTTTAATAGTGTATATTTCTTGGCGAATTCTAGTTGAACTTTGGGTTAGATGTGGTCTCCCAAATTTTGTTCGGACTCTGCTATGATACACACACACACACACATGTGTATATATTGACACATGATAATATGTCAAAAGTATAGCTTTCAGACAGCTAGTTTCTATTGATCACCTTCTACCATGTTGAATTTAGCATGCTATTTTTGGGACTGGAAAATTTGACCTATTTCATAAATGTGCGTTGACGAAGATGTAATATTATTTTGCCCTTGAAATTTACATGAATTGATACTGAACTATGTTCCTACTTGCTCTTTCATCATTTTATAGATGTAGTAGCTTGTATTTTGGCTTGAAATACCTTTTGCTATCAAGAACAGTTCTTGTGAGTTTAATACAAGGATGGTAGCTGAGAAGAAACTCCTGAGTTTTTTAACTGTTAATTGATAGTTTAGTTTTTTTGCTCTATCTTGATGCATGTAGCAGCTATTGTATTTAGTTGCTGCTTTTATTGTTGAAACCTCCAATTTTGTTGTAGCAGATTAACCTCCTATTCTTCTCCTTTTCATTTCTTTTGGTTGCTTTCGGTTCTTTGCAAGCTATGGAACAGCTGATTTGCTTGTTTATTTTTATTTTCTGCTGCTGGGAGTTTGTTAATTGATTATTTTTGAGTCTTTGGTTTTTCTTCTTTTTGGCTGATAAGACTTGGTTGTTATTTTACCATGAATTAATATTCCTTGCATAAAATGGATATGCAGGTGGATTATGCATGTACTTCTGAGGAAGTGCAGCAGCATTTCCAGTCATGTGGGACGGTGAACAGAATCACAATTCGCACTGACAAGTTTGGCCAACCAAAGGGTTATGCTTATGTGGAATTCCTTGAAGTGGAAGCTGTGCAAGAGGCAATCCTTCTGAATGAATCTGAGCTACATGGCCGCCAATTAAAGGTTACAGCATTTCTTTTTTCATTTCCTTAAAATTTTAGAGTGTTGGAACCATGTATCCTTTAGTTGTGCTCGTGAGCGTGTTTGTTTTTTTTTTTTTTTTTGTCTGTTTAGTTTACTTTTCATCGGCATAAGCCTTTTTAATTCTTTAAGGTTTCTGCAAAACGGACTAATATACCTGGGATGAAGCAATTTCGTGCACGTCGACCTAATCCCGCTATGGGCTTCCGTTCAAGGGGCCCTTTTGTAGCTCCTCCGTTTATGTACTCCCCATACGGATATGGGTATGATTCTAGGACATTTCCTTTTCCAATATTCTAATCAAATACCGGCCCCTGTTGTGTCTTAATGTTCCACATTTTGTTTTCTCTATGGCTTTTGTTGCAGAAAGGTTCCAAGAATGAGAATGCCTATGCGTTACAGCCCCTACTTCTAAATCTTCAATTTTGCTGAAGCGTAGGCATCGAAGATGTATTTCCTTCCTTCTCAGGGATGTGATTCAAAAAGTTTCTTTTTTTTTTTTGTCAATGGAATTATTGCATCTTAGGTTTGACGAGGATAATTACATTTACGTGTGGATTAAGCCTTTTGTCAAGATGAAGAATGAACTTGCACCAGCTATTATGACTTCTCTATATATCTTATTTAAAGTATTCGAGAAGAAACTCCTTTGCATCTTTTTAATGCCATACTCTTTGTGATCAGTGAGGACAGGCCGATATTTGTACTTATCTCTGGTATTGAGTCACACTTTGATTCACATTGGCTGTTGATGTTTCATATAGAAAGTAGCGAAGATGGGAATGTTTAATAAGGTTTTGTGGTTCAGTTCAATTGTCACTTGTGGAGGATAATTTCAGACATCTGTTTAGTCGTCTTCTTCTTCTACCTTTTTTTTTCGGGCAACAATATTTGGCTTAATGTTGTTTAATTTGGTGCAGATAGAGCTCCAAACACCCCCCCTCCCGTTTTTTTTTCCCCCTCTAATTTATAAGAATAATCTCTTATTTACTCCTAACTCTTAAGGAGTAAACAAATACTATTTGTGCTTAATTATTTTGTTATCCTTTTAAAATGGTTTTGTTATCCATTTGACTTTGTATAAACGTACTTTTTAATTTGAGCATTACATTTTTTTTTGGGTCCAAGCAGCAAATTTTTTTATTTAGTTTTAGGGTTGTACAAAAATACCTCACTTTTGAGGGTAGGGTTTAATAGCCCTATCCTTTTTGATCTTATGAACATATATATTCTTTTTTTATGGGGATTAAATTCGCACCCCAAATGCTATAAATGCACCCGTTTTTTCTCATATTATTTATTGCAAATTTATCCTTATATGAAAAGACTAAAATATATAATTATATACCCTTTAAATTATTATTATTTTTATTATTTTACCGTTCCTCTTAGTAGTCACACTCCATTATATTGGCAATTAGAAATCCTAATTTTTCTCTAATTCCCATAAGATTCATACCTCCAATCCCATCTAAAAATTCTTTCAAAAATATTGTTCATCAATGAAAATACACCACCCCGTAAACCATTTTTGTTCTACAAGAAGTTGAAGCTTTATTAATGGAGTGGGATGAGAGACTTATCACTAAAATGACTATCTTCCACTTAACATTGAGCGGCCATCGTATAGGATGTTCAATGTAAAAACAAAGGTTGCTCAAATTATTTTGCAAATAAAAATTTTAGGTATGGCTTTCCATTTCTATATTGTCAATTTGCCAATTCCTCATTTCTTTCATCAAAATTTCTTTCATCAAAATATCATGTATCATGAGTGAATCGATGAGTTCTTATATAGATTATTTTACGAGGTCTCTTGTTTCGACATCTTGTACTTTGATTTTATATGTTCTAGTAAGACTCGTAAGCAATTTGTTCAGCAAATTTATGTTGGCAAATGATATACCAAGAGCATTAAGGGAATTACTAAAATGAATAATGCTTAAAGTACTAATTTTTGTACTAAATTTTTAATACTAACGCATGTGGTATGTGATTTATCACCATTTGATTAGTGATAATATTTAATCTATTTGTGGTAAATTTTAACACATTAATTAAATATTGACAACTCATATATCACATTTATTTGGTACAAAAAATTTAGTACAAAAATTAGAATTCGCAGTCTTATATAACTAAAATTATTGAATCTAATAAATATTTGAATAATAGTATAAAACATCTAGAAGACGGCTTATCTATGTTCAACGCAATACTTAGACAACCATCGTTTCTAGAGTTAAAAGCAATCACTTCCATGCACCACCTAATAATGAAGTTTTATACCTGATAAGAATCGGCTGCCTAAGAGGAAATAGCAAACCCTTACTACCTGAAAATCTATTAATGAGGTTCATCACTAGAATTGACAAACACGAAAAATATACAAGCAATCATGCTCCAAATTCTTTGTAATCTATCAAAGTCAATAAAATAAACTCAGTGAACGTAAGCTTTTGTAATTAGGTTGAACCACTCTGTATCATTTTTATTTATAAATGCACATAATTATCCAACAAATCACGAGTTCTTTTTTTAATTTGTTTTTCAAACTCGTCATCCCAATGTTGACTAATTTCATAAGTCAACGTCACCTATGAGGACATTGGCTGTCGTTTTGGTTGTAGATTCCTAAATGAGCAATGCTATGGTTTCATTAGTGACTAACACCAAACACTGATGTTATACCACTCAAAACTCATATTTAGTGGTTTTGGATTTATTTTAAATGGATATGGGTCAAAATGAAGTTGAATCTACGAACTTATTTATTAAACAAATTGAGTTTGGGTTGATCTATCAATGTTGAAACTGATTTGTAATAATTGGTTTAATAAAATGATTTATAATTATGTACATATCAATTTCGATTCAATTCATTTATAATTATGTAATATCTATTTAAAAATATTAATATATTTTTAAAATTTTATTATGTACATAAATTAAAATTTTATATGATTTTAATTTATTTTTAATAAATATTAATATTTTAAAATCATATGAATTTATGCTAAAATTATTAAAAAAATATATATTTTAACTAATTTAGATTAAACATATCAACGAAGCCTGTGAGTTAACCTGAGGTCAAAATTTATTCGAATAAATACTTTATGCTGTCAACCAATTTATTAACAAGTCAGCGTCTGAATTAAAATTTTTTAAATTTTTGACACAATTATTTAAAAGACAAAAAAGTTCAGATTAAAGTATATACTCTTGTACATAAATATTGCTACAACGCGTACCCGATCCGTTAATACGAATTGACAGGCAGGTCGCTACTCTTTCTAAATATGTATGCACACACAACTTGATCTTGACCGTCAAGAGGAAAAGAAATCAGATCTAGACCGTTTATTTAAATACTTCAGCTTGAGTTGTGTATTTCTTTCTTGGTATGTTGGAATCGAGGACTTAATTTCTCTCTCTCCCGTCTTTCTTGTAATAATAATAATGAATTGTCATAGATGGACTGATACCATAATACGGAATTAAGATGGATATGCTAAATGTGGGTCCCATGGGATAATCTCGTCAGTCATCGTCACTGGACTACTATTTTATCTGTTCTCTTCTCTGCTAAAATATCTCACTCTCTCTCATCATATAATAATCTCGTTCAACCAACCGTCATAATCATAAGCCAAATCCATTCGCATATATATTAATATATTAATATGTATATATATATATATATATATTTATTTACTTACAATCTAGTCTTTGTTTTTCCTCTTCTTCTTCTTCCAGAGTTCTCTCTCTGTGACTCAGTACTGAGTTCCTTCGTCTGTCCGTTATGGCTTTCGCATCGACGAGTCCCATCTCCAAATCCCTTCTCAACCCTCAGACCCCTAAACCGCGCAACCCCCATCTCCATTCCCGCCTTCCTAGCTTCCCAATTAGCCGAAACCCCATCTCGGCCGTCCACGCCGCTGACCCCTCAAAGTCATCCAAATCAACGTCTCAGGCTGCTCCGGTCCCCTCCAGATCATGGACCATCGACGGCTGGAAGGCGAAGAAGGCCCTCCAGCTACCCGAATACCCGGATAAGCCCGAGCTCGATTCGGTCCTCAAAACCCTAGAGACGTTCCCCCCGATCGTCTTCGCTGGTGAGGCTCGGAGCCTCGAGGAGAAGCTCGGCCAGGCTGCCATGGGGAAGGCGTTCCTGCTTCAGGGCGGGGATTGTGCTGAGAGCTTCAAGGAATTCAATGCCAATAACATAAGGGACACTTTTAGGGTTCTTCTTCAGATGAGTGTGGTGCTAATGTTCGGTGGCCAAATGCCCATTGTCAAGGTCTTTAATTTTTCGATTTTTTTTTTATATATTACTTTTATTCATTTTGTATATTGTTATGCACCAACCAGGTTTAATCTTTGAAAAATTGTGTGCGTGGTCGAATTCGGAATCGAATTGGAATATTCGAAATTGTTGCCATGATTATTTGAAACAATTAGATTTTTTCCGATGTTTTATATATGGTGTTTAATGTTCCTTAAATTATTATTGGGGTAGTTTGTGATTTTGGATTATGAAATATGTGGCTAATTGAAGATGGAAATATTGTTTGGTATGGTTTATGATAATGGTAGTAGATCAAAGAGGCTAACCGCAAGCTGGAATTATTGTTATGTGTTCTACTTTCGCTATTATTTCTTTTTGTTTTGATTATTCCATTACTCTGAATTGGACATTGGGATGGGATTATGTAGGTGGGAAGAATGGCCGGTCAGTTTGCGAAGCCAAGATCAGATCCATTTGAGGACAGGGACGGAGTGAAGCTTCCTAGTTACAGAGGTGACAATATTAATGGTGATACATTTGATGAAAAATCAAGAGTTCCGGACCCTCATCGAATGATTAGAGCCTATACGCAATCTGCTGCAACGTTGAACCTCCTGAGGGCATTTGCCACTGGAGGTTATGCAGCTATGCAGAGGGTCACACACTGGAATCTAGATTTCACGGAACATAGTGAGCAAGGAGATAGGTAAGGTGTATTGTTTCTTTGTTCTTGTTTGAAACTTTGTTATTGTTGCTTAGGCCATATTTGGTAGCATTGAAGGAATATAGGAATAACAAAATGTGGCAACTTTCACAATGTAAAGGGCAAAATGAAAAACAAGTCAAAGTGAGGGAAAAATGTGCTCAGTAGTGAAAACAAAACACTTTCTTTTATCCATACTTTAGTCTTTTCAGATTGGATTGAAGAATTGCTTGGATCCCAGTTTTAGCTATTCTTTCAATTGTTTTATTCCATCTAATTTGTCTGTCAATTTAAGTTTAAACACCCCAATATCTCATTTTTCTCATCTTATCCCTACCTTTTCTATTTTTCTACTTTTTCGGACAAAGGATTAAATGTATTGTCACGTACCATCCTGAATTACCGTTACTGTTTTGTTTTCTAGTAGACAGATTATTTTGAACTTCATGTCTCGAGTTGGATTTCTGTTGGGTGGTTACCTATTTTTATCAGGGTGCCCATGATTTATACCAGACCACAAACAGAATTTTAGTAAACTTTGTTACTTTATTTAAGATGACCGGGCTTAATAATATGTTGCTTAAAAGCACTAGTTGATATGAGCCACTTTGCTTCATCAGTTGTAACAGTTTGCAGATAAGGTGCACTAGCAATTTGTTTTTGCGTTCAAAATTTTGTAATATTTATTGACTATAGCATGGAATTTGTGTCTTCATATTATATGTTTGGATTTAAGATGATTGTAGCGAAGATCATGTATGTTGCTCCATTAATGCCTTAAGATGGGTTGGCTTGTGCCACCTGTAGTACTTAACGGGGTAAATTTTGATTCTAGTTTATGGGATGTTTGAGGCTTAACAGTGCTTTTGGAGTTCCTCAACAGGTACCGTGAACTGGCTCATCGGGTTGATGAGGCCCTTGGGTTCATGGCTGCTGCTGGACTTACTCTTGACCACCCGATTATGATGACAACAGAATTCTGGACGTCTCATGAGTGCTTGCTTCTGCCTTATGAGCAAGCACTTACTAGGGAAGATTCTACTTCTGGGCTGTATTACGACTGTTCTGCTCACATGCTTTGGGTTGGGGAACGCACCCGCCAACTAGATGGTGCCCACGTCGAGTTTTTGAGAGGAGTTGCTAATCCCCTTGGCATCAAGGTATCTGAAATCTGAATGTTATACTTCAGAATACACTTGAACTAGATTCTTTTGTTTTTTTTTTGGTGAAAAAAAATCGTAGCAGATTTTTTGATGACATTTGTTTAATTGATTTGACCCGAGTTTCTTTTGCTGCTATTTGTTCTTTCACACAATAATTTTTCCTCTATCACTGATTCTTGGTTTGGAACTCTGATGTGTCATACACATCAACCTATTATTTGAAAAGTAAAGCTTAGAATAAACATGAATGTAATGCAGGTGAGCGATAAGATGGATCCAAATGAACTTGTTAAGCTCGTTGAGATTTTAAACCCCAATAACAAGGCAGGCAGAATTACAGTGATTGTGAGAATGGGAGCTGAAAACCTGAGAGTGAAGCTTCCTCATCTTATCAGGGCAGTCCGTAGAGCAGGTCAGATTGTCACTTGGGTTAGTGATCCCATGCATGGGAACACAATCAAAGCTCCTTGTGGACTCAAAACCCGTTCTTTCGATGCAATCAGGGTATGAGTTATGCCATAATCTTAATTCCATATTATTTATATCAACCTTATTTGTTGATTGCTTTGATTCTGCTTCTGACAAGGTCTGTTATTTTTCGACCTCGACTGCTTAAATCAGGTTAATTATTACATAGTTCCTGTGTAAATGTGAAAAATCTTAAATTGACCAACAAAACATATCCAACAAGAAATAAAAGAGAAGGACTATCCATCAATGCATTTTTGGGGGCTTTCTCACTTCGATCTGAATTTCTTGTTAGTTTTAATCCTTGACAATTTTTAAACTTTTGCAATGATCAATTGACTAGAATGTGATAATCTTGACGTGTAATACATAGTCATCTTTGGAAATGTACTTCAACAATAATTTGGTGTGTTTATTTTAATTGCTTTTGAATGCTTTGACATTAGAATACTCCTTTGACCCACTTGGTAACATCATGATATTGGACCATTTAGAAGTGTCCTCAGATTATGTAAAGTTTTTGATGGAGTAACTTTAGATGAGTATTATTACTCTTTGGGTTTCCCTGATCAACTGGATCCTTTAGCTTCGTCTCAATTATAAGTATGCCTAGTGATATGTTTCTGGTGGAAAAAATAATTACTCAAATTATACCTTTAACTAAACTAGAGTAAGGCAGTCAGCAAAATGAGTTAATTTTCCTGTTGTTTTTGTGTGTTCTCCCCTTCTCTAAATCTGTTTCACATTCTGTGATGTTGAATTTTAGACACCCAGCTCTAAACATCTGAAGCTTTTGTCTCTTTCTTTCTGTAATTGAAATTTTCCATTTTCCTGCAATTTTTAACTACAACAAGATTGGTATAATCTTCATTGTATTTTGTTGATAGAATGAGGTAAGGGCCTTCTTCGATGTGCACGATCAAGAAGGAAGCTACCCAGGAGGTGTTCATCTAGAAATGACAGGGCAAAATGTGACAGAATGTGTCGGAGGCTCAAGAACTATAACTTATAATGATCTAAGTTCACGCTATCACTCCCACTGCGACCCGAGGCTCAACGCTTCCCAGTCACTGGAGCTCGCCTTCAATATTGCCGAGCGGCTGCGAAAGAGAAGGCTCAGGTCAGGGAACTCTCTGGCCTCGGCTGGATTGTAGGATGTTATCATTTTAAGAAAGTCTATTTATTTTAATGTAAGTAACCTTTTAATTTATACTTTGACATCTATTCACCACCAGTATAGAGTTGATCCAATAAGTCTGAAATGGGTTTTCACCGCATGATAACTGGTTAAAACTTTAAGCAGGTATGAGTGTTAGATGAGCAATTGTAATGGTTTTGCTGCTATAACTATAAGCATGATCAGAACTTAGCCTATTTTTGTTCTGAAAGAGAGCCTTATTTTATAATTCCATCTTTTATTTTAGTTTTCTTCTCTGTCTTCTAGAAATTGGATCTTCCTTCGTAGAGATTCCCAGTTCATGTACTTTGGAATCTAATTTTTATATTCTGAGTTAGAAGCTTTGGCCGATTTTTGTTGGTGTTATTTTTTGTATATATTATTTTTAATACTCGTAATTATCTGTGCTCAATAGGTTCAAGAAATTATCATTAGCATAATGAAATAAATAGTTTACGCATGCCTATATTGAGGGTCTGCATTGTAGAATGCTTACAACAACGAGAATATATATATATATATATATATATATATATATATATATATATATGTATAATATCGTAGGGTTAGCAATCATGAGGTTTGGGATTGATTTTTTCAGGGGGACCTGCCTAGCAATTTGTTGAGTTTCTCGTCTCCCAAAGATTTCCGAATATTGAAATTACTCGGAGAACTTGTTAGGGAA
The DNA here is from genome assembly GCA_002914805.1 of Parasponia andersonii. Taxonomy (NCBI): domain Eukaryota; kingdom Viridiplantae; phylum Streptophyta; class Magnoliopsida; order Rosales; family Cannabaceae; genus Trema; species Trema andersonii. The sequence goes on along the minus strand of JXTB01000177.1, from coordinate 195,618 downwards.
AATAAAAGGCAAGGTGTTGTGATCGTTCATTCTCAATTGTTGAGATAGTTTAGACATACAAGGCCTGCTTTGTAAGTCTTTCATATTTTGTGTATTTATTTTTTCTTAGAAGTGAAATGAATGGTGTTGATATTTCAATATTTAAAAACTATTCACAGTATTATTTTTCTTGTAGAAACAAGAAATAGAACATAGAAATATTATCAAGCAAGCTCATTGCTACCACTGGGAGAAATATGGAAAGCCCTGCATGGTTGGTCTATTACACTTTATTAAAATAGTTGTTTTTTCTTTTTTTTTTTTCGGTTTCAATTTTAGGGGAGGAACACTTTTAAGTTATCTAATACCACATGAGGTAATGTGCTATATCACGACTTGTAAAGTGATAAGGTCACCATGATTATACATACGTAGTAGAGCATATCCACTGGTAATGTACAACATCTGAAGAATACGCACTAATATTAATAAGTAATTCCCCTAAAATTTACGCCGAGTTTCGCATAATTTACCATAGACCTAACGTTTCGATAAATATTTATTTTCAGCCTCAACGCAATTTTGATAAATATTTATTTACAGCGTTCTGTCTGGATAAGAATGTCGCTTGGTATAATAATCCAGATTCTCTACAGTACAGTCTAACACTGTTATCGTCCGTTGTTGCCCAATTTGCTTCTTATCTTACTCTTTCTTGTCCTCTCACTGCAATTATTTGCGTGCAGTAAAATTAATATAAATATATAAAAACAAGATAGTGACGTCGGCAGATAAGTCTCAGTTGGGGCTTCATTGCCAATGAAAATGAAGACAAATGCAATGGCTAAGAATTCAATCACTCAACTTATTCACAAACAAGTAATGCAACCACTTTTAGTCTTCATTTCTCGTTTTCCATTCCGACAGATCTTGTTTCTTCTGAATGAATAGACTAATTCTGCTTTTATTTTGTGATTGATTTTTCTTCTCTTGGCTTTGGTCCTCTTCATCACGATCAGTTTCCATAGGGAAAATAAAGTATTAGATCGAGCATGGCACATTCTATTAGTTTATCTTATTTTTCGAAAAAATTTCTTCGATTTTAAGCTAACTTGGACAATCGATTTATGGTTTCTAAAAATTACAAAATCTTCCTATCAAATTTGATTCTTATTACCGACTCCACCCCAGTCAAAATAAAAACAAGAAAAGATGAAAATGCATTTTGTTTTATCCACCCTTTGGTCAAAACTTTGTCCCTTCTGTTTATTTTACTATTGTTATCACTAAAAATTTTCCAACGAGAATAAGAAAGTGAAGAAAATCAAATAATAGACACTTGAATAAGAGAAAATCAAATAATACATTAAAATAAGAGATTTCTAAAACAATAAATCGTATTTCTATTATTTCTCTGTCGAGTATTTTTCATGTCCAACCCTCTCTTCATCTTGCTTTCTTCTATCTATAGACAAGAAATAGGGTTGTTTCACATTAAAATGTTATTATTTGTATAGTCGGTAGGTCAAATTTCTTTTGGTAGGTGAAATTTAACCTTGATTATTCTAAAAATCTAGATGGACACCACTCCATGTTGCTCAACGCAAATTCGATCAGCTCGTTCGGAGTTGGTTTCTTTTACGAACAGACTTATAACAAGTCTCAGCTAATTTTTTTTTTTCCAACAGATTTTATTAATAAGCCGAAATTACAGAGAGTGATTTTTCTTTTTCGGAAATTAAATGTGGATTGTTAATTTAGTTAAAACTGATAAGAGGTTTCTGTAATTACCTCTATATTACTTTGTAATTGGTGCTTAATCATTTTTTTTTTTTGCTAAGTTCCTAAATAGGTTTATATTTGAGAGTTTAATTGGGAAAAAAAAAATGATTAAATTGATGCACAAGTGACTGAGGTTCATAACTCTACCAAAAATAATACCGACCAGAGGTTTAATATTTTAATCTAAACCAAGCGCATTCTGTTTGAAACCATGTAGAGGAGAATAAAGGCATCGTATATTGTTTTGAGGTACTTTATGGACAAATGTCTAGCAATAGTACAAAGTCATTTGCCTCCTTTTGTTCCTTTCATTTTTTTTTTTTTTTTTTTTGGTAATAACCATTTGCCTTCGCGAAATGGAGAATATATATATCTTTATGGAAGCTTGTTAGTGTTTCTGTCCTTCAATGGACACCAGGTTAAGTGTTCAGGTTCAAAAAATAATTGATGGCATTTGAATTTCTCTTTTCTTTTTAATACCTTTTTTTTTTTTTTTTTATACAAATCTCTCTCTTTTCTTAAAAATATATAAATAAGGAAAAAATAAGTGACAAGAATTTGTCACTGTTACATTACTCGGGGTCGAACTCTTTTTTCCTAAATGTGGGGTTGAAAGCATTTAGATGTGGTAGATTTCAAATTACAAATCTTCATAATCTACCGAATGATCAGATTCATTAAATTAGTTCTGTCTAAAATAATTCCTATAACGTGTTCAACTTTCAACAAGTCAGACTAGTTCATTGTCTTAAACCAATAGAGAAAAGACGGAAAAAAAAAAATGGAAAAAACAGAGCCAAACCCCACAAGCACTAACAAGGCTTCCCTTTATTCTCATCATTTTATAATAGAGCTAGTTCTTCATCGTAACATAAATATAATATCTATCTATTTATTGTTTTTTTTTTTTTTGTTCTGGCATTGATTTTAAATGTCTCTAAATTTCTTTCCCCCTTTCCCACATTCCAATCATGACTAACCCCAGAAGTAAACAAAATACCCATCATGTGCTACCTTCCACTAACTCTCACACAACTTTTCATGATACCAACTTCCAACACTATCACTTCTTTAAAACGTTTTTCTTTATTATTAATATTATCATTTACTTTCAAATATTCATATTTCTCTCCTCCTCACTCTTTTTTTTTTTTTTTTTTTCTTTTTAATAAATAACATTACTCTTTTTTTTTTAAGCACCACAATTTACACGTCAACCAAAACGACAAACATAGAAATGTGTACACAAAACGCCGTATCTACAGCAGCCTGCACCGGACTATACCCCCACTGAGAAACACCAAAGCAAAAGCCGCGTGTCCCCCCAAAACGACCCCGTATTCCGTTTTCCGTCTTTTAACATTCCATCTCCGAAACCCTATTCTGTTTCTTTTCCGCTCTCCAGTCACACGAGCGGCTTACACGCCGACGTTTGCGGGTCCCACATTGCCGGTAAGAGGAACTTACGGCCGTTAACGCCGTTGGCGTTATAGCTCGCCCCACTCGCCTTGTCGACCAGGACTTGACCAGGATAACCCGGGTAAGACCCGGACCCGAACACCCCAGGACACGCCGACACGGCCTCAAGCGGCGCCGTTGCGGGTCCCTGAAAGTAACCGTTATTAAACGGATTCGTAACCGTACCAGCCAGGAGAGTAGCGAGGTTGATGATCATCCCGTCGATCCCGACGTCGCCGTTAGGCGCCACTAACGGCGGAGTCTGTGGACCGTAAATGGGCTGGTGAAAGGGCCAGGCGCATTGGCCAGGACACTGGGTCTCGGAGTTCCCGACCCATATGTAAGCCTGCCTGGCCTTCCCATTCCCGGCCCGGTTCGCGCCGTGGGACCCGCACCGGCTCATACAAAAACGGTCGACGGCGACGTCCTTCGCCGTTAGGACGACGTTGATGGCCCTCAGGTCGTTGACTTTTCCGGCGAGGGCCAGCAGGTGGTTGGTCTTGAGGACTTTCCCGAGCGAATAAGCCTCGTGGAGAATCTGCTTCCCTACGACGAGGTTGGACGACCCGCTCTTGTACTTCTCCGTCGTTTCCCACCACGACGACACCGAAGGCGGCGGCGTTCTCGGCGAATTCAGGGACTGGATGAAGTCAACGATTATTGACCGTTGGATTGGGGTAAAAGCGCCGTACCAGATGAGATTAACGGTGATGTTGCCCTTCAGGAGGGCGCCGTTGTGGTACTTGAGAACCAACGGCTGTTCTTTCACGAGGGCCGAGAGCTTACGGCCGGTTGGCGCAGCCTCAGCCGTCGGATCGTTCAGAGCAAAAGACAGGAACAGTTGGATAGAGAAGAGGATGGCGAAGTGGCAAATAGAGCCCATTTTTCAGTGGCGAAAAGGTCTTTTTAGCGTGGCGTTCTCTTACTCCTTGTTGCCCTGAGGCTTTGAGTATTTATATAGCGGTCAGGGTTGGGGAGGGGGGAATGGGGGAGACAGCTGTACAGGAGGAAGAGGTGTCAAGATCGAGGTGCTGCCACGTGGAAGGGGATGATTGGGTGGGTATGGTGTTCAAGAGACTTGCCTTGCAAGGCTGAAGGGGTTGGTTCTAGGGAGGGTGACGTGGGTGGTTTCTCCTAGTGTTTAGGCTTTGGCGCAGAGGAGTCTACTGCTCATTACTAGGCTGCAGCAAAGGACAGATATGGATGGGTATCTGAAACGATGAATACATCAGCCAGCTGATTCGATTTGGGCCTGATGTTGGGCATTCCTTACATTTACTCCTATGCGATTCACCACACGCTACTAAGCCTACAACCTCAATCTGGGCCTGAAATTTGGCATTCCCTTACATTTATATCCTATGCGATTCACCACTCCTTACATTGATATTTTCACCACACGCGCTAATAAGAGTAATGGCATAGTGTATTATACCTTGCTCAAGTATAACATTTAATTTATTAATTATAATCACTAATAAATTTATATTTTATATAATTTTAAGTATAGCATTATTCTTAAAAAAAATACAAGATAATTGTGATATTAATACCGCACTAATATAAATAATAACATATAACGTTAAACTCTAGACATCCCCTCAACACCATCATATACGAGATTATGAAGCGTTTTGTGCTCTCTTTTGTTTGTTTCAACCGTTCTCTTAGTTCTCTTTCTCAGTAATTTTAAATGAAAATTAGTTTTAATAATTTTAATTTTTTATTTAAATGACTTATTGTTAATTTTTACCGTTAAAAATAAACTTTTTGTTCTTGAAATAATAACATATTCCAAATCTTCGATAATGTTTCATTTTAATATTTCCGGTTCTAATTTTGATTCATTTAATTAAGTTAATTCAAATTTTAGTATATTATTTTATACCCATCTAAATGTACCGCTTTCAACGAGCCAACCAGGGATAAAAACTTTTAAATACTTCTAATGCAATAAAATTATTAAAATCAAATTTTAAGCCAACCAGGGATTAAAAAAAATAAAATTAATACGTCTAATACAATAATATTATGAAAATCAAATTTCAATAAAGTTTTGCATATAAGTACTGAGATAAAATAAGCAGTCGTTGCAAAGTACTAATTAGTCCTGTGTGAGGTGGGGGTCCCGCTGCGTTAAGGAGTGATCGCGACCGTCGTCGGAATATCTTAAAAATATGTGGGGACCACATAACAAATGGGATTATTGATGCCGTGATAATCCGAGAAAAGATAATAAGGTAGCAGTTTTATAATTGTGGGGAGTCAGATAGTGGGGCCCACTGGATGAAGATGACATCGGGTGAGGGAGGGTCCAGCTGTGGCTTTAGGTGCAGACTTCGAGGGAAGTGGTACAGTACTTTAGGACTTATTTAATTAGTATGGTCACGCACGATGGGACTACTGCTGGATTAAATTATTTAGTCTGGGCATTTCCTACTTACTTCCTGCCTCCTGGCTTAGCCCCTAGGGCTATTGACCTGTGTTCCTGAAGCAAGATCTGTGAGCTACTTGTGGGACCCACCTCAGTCTACGAATTTTTATTTATTTTTTTATTTTTTTTTCTGTCTCAATTTGAGGGCTTACGCTAAGTTGATCTTATCTAAATTTTTTAAAAGGGAACTGCTTTGAATAGTTTTTTTATTTTTTATATTGAAGATTTTAATTGGAGTGGCAGCAGTGTAATTATGAGCAGGGATAGAGAGCAAGAACCGAGGTTGGTGGGGAATTTTTGAATGTGGGGTGGTCCACCGTCTGGAGACTAGAGACGAGAAATTGGCCGTCCAAATTGGTCTTGAAATTCGCTGTTTCTTAAAGCATTTTCTTTAATTTCGTGATTTCTTCTTCTTTTGTTTATTTTCTTTAGATAAATATATAAAAAGTTACTTTCTCTTTTGTTTTCTCTAATGGTTGAGTAAAACGTGATACTCGGACTCGAGAATCGAAAATGGAAAGCCGGTGCTGAGTGCCGACCCTTTGAGTTGCTGCACGTGACAAAATTACTATTTTCACTTTTCACGTTTTTTCAAAAAACAAATCATAAAAACAATTATATTAGATTAATATAATTGTTTTCACTCTGATAAAGCAAGTATTCTTTCATATTTCAAAATTTGTTAACATTTACACATATGTATACAGTATACTTAAAATGTTAGCAAAATTAATTTAGCATTTCTTTTTTTTAGAAGGAATTAATTTAGCATTTCACGTAATTGGTTAAACAAAATCAATATAGCATTTCACAGAATTGGTTCTCTCTCTCTCTCTTTTCTTTTATCATTCATACTCAGTGACGTCTTTATTAATTAAGATTTGAGCATTTCTCGTAACCAGAAGTTACTTTATCAATCATTATTAGTAGGTAATGTCCAATATTCATCACTTAAATACCTTTCATTGGACAAAAAGCGAATTAACAATAAAACATAATACTTAAAAATCTATTATTTCTTCTTTTTTATTTCTTTTTTTCATTTTTTTTTTCATTTTTGGTTTCCTTTTTCAATTCCCTTTATAGTTACTAGTTTGTATTGTTCCTCTTTACAGTCTTTAAAGTCCCAACACCATTCAGCTTTATCAATTGAGCTGTTCCAGTACTTGTTCACTCCCCAAGCACCAGATACCGTGGATAGGTGGCTGGCTATATACAAACGTTATGCATAGATTTTAACTAACATGTATGTTTCAAACCACCATGTATGCATAATAGTTCCAAATGACTGAAACCTATCACTACAATTTATGGAGCACTGCAGTGGCATATGCATCAATAATATTAAATCATGTAATTTTTTTCATTTTGTGCTGGAGTTATCTGAAAAACAAAATCTTGAAGTATCATTTTGTGCAAATTTAACTATATTTTTTAGCTCCTATAAAATTAAACTTCCAAGTTTCAAATTTATATTTTCAGTATATAAATTAACCAATAAATTTTTTATTAAATATATAATTTAAATTAAGGATATCTTATATTTATTGACCAACACAAAAAAATTTATTAAAAATAATTTTAAATAATTAAGAAATATCATCTAATTTATACATAGAATATACAAATTTGAAAAAATTTGAAATGCACAGATGTATTTTTATATAAATCAAATGACACAGTTAAAGTTGCATAAATATCACACTCCAGAGTATTTTTTTTTTTTTTTTTTGGTAGTTATCCCTTTTGTATCGACTAAAATAACTGGACACAAATAGAGAGTAGATATATTCCCATATAACCCAAGATGGTGCATGGTTCTCCATGGGAAGTAAATCTCACTTAGACGTGAATTATCTGTACTCAAAGGTCAAGACGATTACGATTCAAACCCTACAACTTTTTCTTGGATAGAACGATTACACTTACTAGTTATCTCCCTAACAAGATCATTTAACCTATTAAATAGTCTTAAATAGTCACGTATGATAGCCTTTAAAATGCACTGAAAATGTTTTCAAACTAGGCAAACTTTTTAAAGGTGAAACCTATTTTATTCTTAGGAGTGAATCCAGCATAGCCTCTAAATTTTGACACTATTTTCGTCTGGGGTGTTTGAACTTTTATTTACAATATATAGTTCTAGAGCCCACTATCAAACTATAATCACTGTTTTCTAATAGAAAACAACAATGAGATTTTGATTAAACTGAAAGGGATACTAGAACACAATTCACTTACTATAAAATGATACAAACGAAAGTTTCGGTTCTATAATTAAACACACAAGTTTTTTTTTTTTTTAATGATTTTACCCTCCATTTTTGTTTTGTGTTATTATATATTAAATAAGTACCTATCGTATCTGAGTTATTTTACCACACCTTTTTTGTTTTTTTTGTTTTCCTTCTTTTTTTGGAAAGGGTTTTACCTATTGAGGCTAATTATTATATATTTTTTTTTGTGTTGTTGTATATTAAGTAAGTGTGGGCCTACTTGCTACGTGGACTGAGGGCAACGGAACAAGTGACGAGAAAAATGGACTCCATATAAATCCCTAAAGAGTCTATTTAAAATAGCACATGAATCCCGCGTGACTCTTATAAGAAAGGGTTGATCCTACCTTCAGGGTTGTACTAGACAGACCCTAAAGAGGATCAACTCATCTCAGGTCCATTCCAAAAAGCCTAGAGGGTTGGAAATCCTATGGAATATGCTACTGGTTATCCTTACAAATAATATTCAGTACCGGATTCAGGCACAACATTTAATGCTATATTGTGGCCATCATGTGTGTCAAATGAACCAACTTAACAAAACAGTTCACCGCCATGATCCTCTCCTTCTAGACGCTTATCGGAGAAGATTGTAGAGGACATTTCGTGTCGACTCAGGAGAGATTATGATATCCACAATCCATAATTTCGGTGGATATGATGATGAAAAGTAGTCCCTAATTTCAGAGTATAAATATAACACATTAGTAAAAGGTAAGGTTTTCTTCATGCTATTTAACTCCAGAAAAAAATAGATATATCTGAGTTAAGCATCGGAGAGTCTTTACAGGTGGTCACTCCCATTTCTCTGTCTAGAAATAAAAACGAAATCAACAGAAATTCAACAGAAATAGTAGGAATACGTAGATAATTGGTAGAATAACACACCAATAATAAGTACTTATCTTATCTATTTTCATATCATGTTATTGTATATTTAAATAGAATAATTAGTCCTGAATATATCTAACGCATCTCAGTCGTCTATAAAGATAAATTAAAGAAACTCATGTTAGTTCATAAATAACTAATAAATGTTGACAGTGAACATAATTTGCTAGCGTTCACATGAAACTTTGGTCCTCTTTTTCTCCTTTATTTCTTTCTTAAGCTACTCATCTGTGATCTATATAGGTCATATGGCTAGATATATTCTTCTATAGCAATCTCATGGCATGGGAGTGTACAGAAACCAGAAAAGGAGGGTGAATAAGAAACGTCGTGATTCACGTGAGGGAAAGGTGAGAACCACATAATAAGCTTAAGCCGCGTCGGCACACACGGCGACAAGCTCTGGTCAAAATGGCGATCAAAGTAGGGCCAATTTTCACTTTTTATTTTTTGTATTTGTATAATTTATTTTGAGGATGAGAATTCGTCAAAGTAGGGCCAAGTATAGAGGTTGAGTTTCAATGGTGACTCGCTTATAGCTTGGACAATTTGGATCAGGACACAATTATAAGGTTCAAACTCAAACAAGTTAATATTTGACGTGAATCTAACTTCAATAATAGACTTGATTTACGAAATTTTGATTAAAAGCAATGGAAAATCAAGCAAATATTTTCTTTAAAGAAAATAACATTTAACGATTTTGATGTAAGTAAAATAAAATTAAAATATATAAATTAATTGAGAAATGATCATAAAATGACTATATGATACCGACGACATATGCGTCCATAAATGTCCTTTTTCTTGTAATATTGATATTCAATCATTATTATACGAAACATATACATGTTTGGATAGATCAAATTGAACCTAAATTATGAGTTTTTTTCTCTTGATTTACAATACTTATCGTATGTATTTATCTCGGAACAACTAGATTAGGAAAAATTAAATTAAATAACAAACGCGACTCATGTTATCACTCCAAGTAACACAAATCACAGTTAATCACTTATCCAATTTTGAATGTCTCAATTTACATCCAACGAATAAGTAGACAATATATCATATAAAAAAAAGTTTGAATGAAATAATAAAGCTTAAAAAATAACTAAATAGTTTTAGATTGTAAAATAATGTGTTCACTTAGATATCAATTAAAATTAGACATGAAATAACGATTCATGATTAACACTAGGAGATTGCGACACATTTTGGACCGAACTTGAATTTGAGTTGGAAGAGTTGACGAGTAAAGTGGCGTAATCCGTAAAGTTGGTGACTTGGTGGGCAGTGGCCACTGGGCAGCCGCAATCATGGCAACAGTTGTATGGCATTGCGTTAGCGTAAGTGCCGAGTCGAGTGACCCGTCAAGGACGTACACGTGTGCGTGCCTCTATGATTCCGCTGGCGCACATTTGGATGAGGATGAGGGTCGTTTACAAGCTTTTCTCTGCCGATTATATAGATATATGTATATATATATATATATATATCTATAGATATAGATAGACATTAAATCTGAAACGGACAAAATATAAAACCCTCCTAATTTTTTTTATCACCATTTTATTTTTAATTTTTTTTTAATTTTTTCATGATTCATCTTATTATTATTTTTTATGACGGATTGTAATATATATATATATTATATAATATTATATTTAATTTAATATTAATAATATTTTATATTAAATCTTATTTATTGAATAAATAATTGTGTCATTCCGTCAAAATAAATATAAAAAATTACGTAATATTATCTCAAAATATAAAGATAAATATATTTTTTAATTTTGTAATCCACTAAACTTAATTAAGCATATGTAATATTTATATTATCCAGCGTAAAAACGCGGTATAACGTCGAGTAATTATAAAGTAATTGCCCTCCATCTTCATTTTCATTTCTACCATCTCTTCTTCTTTTTTAGTTTTTGTATTTTCTTCTTGGTTTTCCTTTGTCTGCTTTGTGCCTTTACGTTACTTTTAGTTTCAGTACTTTTACCACCACTTATTGACACGTGTAAGAAAATTTGGCCTATGAGAAGAAAGTCCACGAATCGAGGGGAAGAATAAAAGAGAGTAAACAAAGTGGGAAGAACTAGTGGTGTCTTAGTGTCACTCATTTATAAAAATTCAAAGAATCACTTGAAATTTTTACTAACATAGAGAAAAATGAAAAAATAATGTTACGGGCACCACAAATTAAAAGAAAAAAAATAGTAGAAGGCAAGAGTTTGAAGAATTATTATAAGAAAGAATCAAGATTTGTGTTCACTATAATAAATATCTTTATTGATAGCACATGCTATTGTGAGTGGCCATCCAGCCATCTCTAATATATTCATGTGAAAAAAAATGTGCTAATTCTAAATTTAACGAGGATAAAATTTAAATTAAACTCAATGAAAAAAAAATATATATCGAATTTAATAATATTAAAATGCACACATATTTTAAATTTAAGATAACGAGATTATTATAAAATTTAACATATATTGTGACACGTACTAAAAATTTTAGCATGTGTGATTTTTTATGTTATATTTAACATAATAAACGGAATATGTTAAATATTATGTCAAATATAGAATGTCATAGGAGACAAAGGAGACAAAGGCGGAGTCAAGTAGGAGTCATTATCCCCCAAACTTTTTTCATTTTATAATTTAATACTATATGAGAGTTTATTTTTGATTTTGGTCTCGATTGAGATTATAAGGTGTGAGCTATTATTTTTATTGTCCCAATAGTGTATGTCATTCTATAATTAAGTACAATATAAGATTTTATTTTTTATTTTAGCGATTGAGATTTTTATTTCTGATTTTGTTCTCTACTACAAATGTAAATTGTCACTTTAATTCCAACTTAAGACTATAATTTTTAACTTTTATTTTTTATTCAACTTTTCTATACCTTGAGGGGAAAATTCGAACTGGGGAAGAATTTCTTTGTTTCTAGTGACTACAAGTCTCAACACGAGGGAAAAAAAATACAGATAAACAAAGTAAAAAGTAATCCTATATCGTGTATTTTATCTTCTGTACTTCTTAGTTTTAGTTAAAAAGTTGAAAGTTTTGGCTTTTGTCACTAGTTGGTGAGACTTTTTGGGCCAAATGCTAAAATTTAAAATTTAATATTCCCATGGGGTTTAGCACGCTTATTGGAGAAGCCTATTGGATTTAGCATGGAAAAATAATATGTTAGAGCATCTTTAATAGGCATGTTATTACAACCCATGCCATTTTGGCAGTTGGTTTAAAAAAGATTTATCCAGTGACATGCTATAAATATAGAATATACTTTTTAGTACGTTTAATTTGTTGTGTTTAGTACAATACAAAGAATAGCACTTGCTATGTAGTATGTGCTAACATTTATTATATTGCTGTGATAATAGTGTTAAAATTTATAATTTTGCTATTCTTATGTTTTCAAATTTATAATATTGTTATTATAGCATTTGTTATATTTTATTATATTGTCATTATTTTAATTTAAAATATATACATTTTATAGTATGGCCAAATTTGATTCATGCATATATTTTTTTCATTTAAATATTGTTTATAATTTTATCCAGAATAAATCTCTAATTCATTATTTTGCTACTCACATATTTAATAAAACAAAGAAAATAGAAGAATCATAAATTGAAAAACGAGGAAAAATAAAATTCACACTTTGTAGGTGACGTGAAATATTTATGTATTGTGGTAGTACAATAAAGGGTGAAGATAAAAGAAAAACATACATTAAATAAGTAAACAATAATATAAATGCCATATCAGTTAAGTTTGTTTCTGTCAGATAATTTGCCAAGATATACAGTATTACTTTACTTGCATTTACTTGGTTATTAAAGTTATTTATCAGAATAATTTGAGCTTCATCCAAATTTCTAACTCGTTTACTTTTGTAAATTTTAAACCAAGTAATAAGAAATTTTTATCTTGGCTCTTTTTTTTTTTCTCCAACCCCCCACCCCCACAAGACATTAAGATTTTCAGTCATAAATTGTGAAAGAGAAAGATGCATGCATATGCACGAATGGATGTATACCTAATCGTTTAGTCTCCAAGAAAAAATAAAATCTAAAAAAGAATAAAAGAAGAAAGAAAAATTAAAAGATACCAATCATTTAGTGGACCCGATGAAGACTTAGCCGAAGATGGTGTGATACATATAAAGAATGTCGCAGAATGATAAAAAACTCGAAATAAATATGTACATTTGAATCCCCATAATTGGGTTTTTCTGTTATTTTGGAAAAATTCATATATTTATATACGGATTCTCATGAACCATCACTTCCTCTCCTTTATTTTTATTTATTTTACGTATAAATTTATTCAAGGGTCGCCTTTACATGATAAATGGCATGCACATTTGAATCGTGTATTAATTAATGGAATTTGGGACCATTGCCAGCTTAGCTATCGAACAAGTTAATTTTCATACTCGTCTTGTCATTTTTATGTGTTTTATAAAAGTAGGCCAGGTTTCCATTTCGAAAAAAATAAAAATAGACCAAGTACTTTATATGGTTAATTAAGTTTGTTATTTATTAGAAAATATTATTTTCATGGTAGTTATACTTGCCTAAAGAGATTTGACCATGTTGATTTTTTATTCTCAATTATATGTTCATTTTATTTTGTCAAATATATGTATGTAATTACTTAAAACAAAAACAAACCAATATTAAAACTAGAGTACATGCTACAATATAATAATTCTGCTATAACATAAACTAATAATTTTAGTGTGGTCGCAGACATAATTATCTAGTGATAATCACCCCTCCTTCCAGTATGGAGATCTTACGTTTGAATTTCCCTTCTCTCAAGTGAAAAAATAAAAAAAATAAAATTAGCTATGTTGGTAAATGCAACAGAAAATATCAAAGAAAATTTCTCTCTCTCTCTCTCTCTCTTTTTTTCAGAAAAAAAGAACTCATAGTGTTTGATTTGCTAAAATAAAAATGGAAAAGAGCAGCAACAGCAATAGGTATAAAGTTAGAATTAAATAAATATTAATTCAATTGCTTGGTTATAATTTTGGAATATAGATAAAAGATCGAATGAAATGGTTGTATTAATGCAATGACAAAATACTTTCAACCTTTCAATTAATATACAAATAATAAAGGGTTTCATTGGATTTGACCTACAAAAATAAAAAAAAATTTATATACATACAGTAGAGGAGAAACAATTAGTTTTCGTACTGCACATGATTGGTATTTTTGCAAATAACAATCAAAAACACAGTGGTATTATTATAAATAAAGTTATCTTTTTATTAATACTATTTATACCTTTAAAAAGCAAGACAAATTTCTTAAAAAAAAAAATAAATAAAAAGCAAGACAAAATGTTGAATTGATGGATGTCTTATTCACGTTGAATTGATGGATGTCTTATTCAGGTCTCTTGTTTTAATCCTCCAATATTTGGGCTCAATTCTCAAGTTAAACTCCCTTTATTTATCCTTTTTTTACTTTATTTTTATTATTTTCTTTTTCTTCCTGTGATATTTTGTTTTTTAATTTTTTTTACTGATTAAATTGTACTCTTGTCTTTATTTTTTTTAATCTTTAGTTCTTTTTCTTTTTTCTATTTTTTTTAATTTTCCTCTTTTGCTTTTTTTTTTTTTCATTTTTCTTTCTCTTTTTTCTTTTCTTCTTAGGGACCTATTTTCTTTCTTCCTAGTTAATTTAGTTACTAGTTATCATTTAGTAACCAATACTATAATAAGTAATTAATTCGAATATTGGTTGCTAATCATTAAGTAACTAATATTGTAACAAATAACTAATTCAAATATTGGTTACTATTTTCCTGATTGCATATTAACTTATAACTAATCAAGTTGCTATTAATCAATTTGGCTATTGGTTTCTCGGTTTATTAATTACCAGTTACCAACTAATTTAGTTATTGGTTATAGCTTTTGAATTATTTTTTATACTAGTTACTAAAATGATTATTAGTTTCAAACTAGTTACTAGTTACAAAGATCACTGACCGATTACTAATTACTAGTTACAAAGATCAATGACTGGTTACTAATTATTGGTTACTAATTACTATAATTATCAATAACTAATCGATTTTTGATTCATCAATTTGATTACTAGTTTTAATACAAGACCAATCTGGTTATTGATTTCTATTTACAAGATTAGTTATCAGTAATTTATTGTTACCAGAATTCAGTTAGAATCAATACTTCAAATAAATTTACCATTTTAATAAAATTACATTTAAGTTAAGTTGAAAACAAGCTAAAATAAATGAACTTAGTACCTTATTACTATACTTAAATCTAGGTACCTCATTAGTCTGGTCTCTGATTTTTTTAGTTTGTAGTTACTAGTTACTAGTTACTATTTTTTCTGGATATCTTTTATCCAATTTGGTTACTAGTTATTCTAATTACTAGTTATTAATTTTGTTAATAATTACCATTTATAAGAAATTATTGTAAATACAATATTAGTTACCAGTAACTAGTAACTAATTTGGTTACCAGGTTAAAGTAATTGTTTTTTTTTTAATTTATTTTTTTTCCAATTAATCTGGTTACTAGTACCAGTAACTAACTTGATTATTGGTAACTAGCTCATCTGGTTACTAGTAGTGGCAACTAATCAGAATACATGTTTTACTAGTTTATCTGGTTACTGGAGATACAAATTATTATTTTGATTATAACAAAACTAGTTACTAATAACTAATTTAATCATTAATTTTCAAATTAGTAGCTACTTAAAAACATAATAACTTATTACTGGTTATTAGTAATCAATTTGGTTACTAGTTAAAAATTTGGTGATTACTGATAAAGGGTTTTCTTGAAGTTTACGTACAAAATAAATAAAAATTATTCAAATATGGTACATACATTTATCTTATGGTATAAGGATGAAATAATTATAAAAATACGATCAAAATTAATTTGATTACTAGTTACCAAATTCTCTAGTTACTAGTTATCAGTTTCTCTAGTTACTAGTTATTAGTTACTAGACTAAGCCAATTTGGTTATTAATATCCAATTGGTTTCTAGTTTCTAATTATCACTATTAATTTAGTTACTTGTTTTCAATTTTCTTAGTTACTATGTACAATTTACACTAATTTGGTTACTAGTAATAAAAGTAATTACCAATAACTAATCTAGTTACTAGATACTAATTTTGTTATTAGTTTTTCTGATTACTAGTAATCAGAGTAGTTATTAATAACCAATCTACTGACCAAATACTAGTTTAATTATTACTTATTGGTTATAAGATTACTATTCATTTAAACATTTTGGAACTTCTAATTATGCTAAAGATCATATCATAATGATCAAACATGAATTGAAAAAAAAGACTCAATTCATTATGATAAAGCAATCTTAATATTTTAGTTCCACTTTCTCTCAAATTATGCACGAAAATGGTATTTTAAATATACCACTACAAATGCTTTCTCTCAAATTAGTTAAAAAAAATATCAAAAGCATTACTCGGTTGTTGATCAAGAATCAAAATCCAAGCTTTCTCTCTCTTTTTTTTTTTTTTTAAGAGAAGATGATCGAAATCCAAACTATTGATACCACAATTTGTAATAACTTGAAAGAAAATAGATTCTGATTAAGAAAAAAAATACATTAACTAGCATACTAGATAAAGTACAAAATAGTATTAATGAGAGATTAATACTAAGTAGAGAAAACGCAAAACAATATCAATAAAAGATTAATACTAAGTAGAGAAAACACAAAATAGTATTCATTAACTCTATAATTCTATGTCAAAACAGTACATTAAGTTTTGCTTTTGTAAGTATTTAAATATTAACTTTAAAAAATTAAAAAATCAACCTAGATAAAAGAAATTTTGTGATATCTTCAATAGCTTAAAGCATTGCCCATGGAGGAAACTTTATGCTTATTACAGCCTTCATAAACCAAATTTAAGACTTGAAACTTGAGGTCTTTCTAGATAAGTCGAGAGCGTGAGTCTGATATGATTGTCCAACAAAAGATTGTCAGATGCGCTCATGGATCCAATTGGAGCAGTTGAACTAACCTTACGTAGAACTCGACACTCGAAACCCGGAGGGACCAAGGTATTATCCATAGCAGAAGATGAAGAAAAAAACAGAGAAATAAACTAAGTTTGAGGCCAAAAAGAAGTGTGTTTGGCTTTGCTAAGTGTTGGGCTATTTCTAACACACATAGCACCGTAAGTATACGAGTCACAATAAGTAATATAGAAGGTAATAGGGTGTCAAATTCCACGAGGTACAAATGAATTACAACTGCTAAGTACTAACTAAAACATGTTGACAATTTATCCAAACGATAATAAGTAGTTGATTTGAACTGAAACTAAGATATGGAATCAATAAAAAAAAAAGAAATAATGAAAATTAACACTAAATAACTAGTGGTAGTCTTACAATAATGAGATAAAGCCTAAGGATGCAATCTCTCCTCTAACTCCTTCAATTGCTAGTTTTCCTCACTCTTAGAATTAACAACTGGGAATTCAATAGTATTCACAAATTCTTTTCTAAGATATAGGTAAAAATGCTTAAACAAGATAGTATGTTACTTCTAACATAAATTGATTAAACTCATTAAGCTTGACAATTCCTATCCAAGGTTGTATAAGTCACGTCGGTATATTCCTATCCTATATAAACTCACCCTAGACTATGCAACCCTATGTTGTTCAACCTATATCCAAATTTACATTCCCTTTTCCAAGTTCATATAGATTTCACACGATAATCAGTTCAGTAGCTAAATGAATAGAAGCATTAAGTAGGGTAGAATAATTAACTTATCAATAGATGTTAAGAACAACTGAGGAAAATAATGTAATTGAATTATATTAGAGGTTTGATTACATCCCTAGTGAAAGAGTTTAGTTCATAATTATGTAAGGAAGAACACAACAAAAATGATATAGCTGATACATGTCCATAGTAGAAAAGTAAAGAATAAATAGAGGAAAGATAGAAAAACTCTTTGAAGCTTGTTGAATCCGCTGGTTTTCTCTTGAATCCTCGTATTCTTTCTGCTTCTTATTATGTCTCCTTTAGAAACTCTCTCCAGCTTTCTGTAACTTTGGCTGCTAGAGTTTTTTTTCCCCCTTTTTCCTCCTCTTTTTTTTGTCAGCTGATTGCAAAAGAGAGGTTAAATACTAGAGGAAAAACTAGCCATGATCTAGGAATTCTGTAATAAGTCTATGCTTTATGCCACTTGGTGCCAAGAAGATCGAGAGAGTGGCATTACGGCACCATAGAATAGCTGACTTGATGTAACGGTGCTGTGCAAGTGGCACTACGGTGCCACTTCCTGGCACTGCAATGCTAGGTTTCTAGAACTCTCGGCATTGTGACACTATTTTGGCTCTGCAGTGCTCACTTTTTGCCTAGTTTTTCTCTATCTGGTGGCCCTGCTTTACTCTGGTAATATGTTGAGATTGAGTTCTCCTGTCTTTGTTTGCAATTGGTCTAAATTGCCTTAATTAAATCTCAATTTTTCTTCAAAAGTCAGTATTCTCTAGCTCAAAACTCCTCACCTGAAATATACACCAAAAACAATAAAATTGGATAAAAAGAACTCAAAGACGAGCAATTCTTAAGATTGAAAGGATAATAAAGTTAAGTGTAAAATCTGCTTATCAAATTTTCCCAAACTTAATCAAAAACTCGTCCTCGAGCTGAGATAACGAAACAACAACTGAAAATAATTGCTGTAATCACTCAAGAAATAAGATAATACAAACTGAGCTTCTGAACGAGGTTAAATTGGTCTTAAAACTCTGAACAGAATTTTTATAACTCAATGGAAACCTAAAGCATCACGAAAATTTAAATTTTTAATAATGGTAGTGATCTTACTCCATTTACACTCTTGGTACGTGTGGAATAGTTGCTTACGTTTAACCCTTAACACTCGGATCGCTTTATGCAAACTTAGGTTACATAAAGTTATCTCAATATGAGTTACACAGTCATCTCATAAGCCCGTTTTTCATGTCAATCTCTACTAATATAGAATAATACTAAATCAAAGATTAATATATATTTAATTGGCTTGTAATGTGAGGCTTGAGTATAAGTGGATGGAATGGTATCATTTAAGCTTATTCACACCACATATGCCTTTTTTGCTCAATGAATATAACTCTTTCAAGTATACCGTAGAATTTTCCCCCAAACTTATTTTTTGAACTATTTTTCAACTTTCTTTTTTTTTTTTTTTTAATTTTTTCAATTTTTAATTTTTTTTAAAAAAATACCAATTTGTATCCAAACTTCTCCCTTCAAAATTATTTCCCACTTTTCATTTTTCTTAAATTGCTCACACTTTATCACAAATTCAAAATTTTTTTTCATGCATCTATGATATGAAGTGAGGTCATTTGGGACATTATTTATTGGTCAAGGATTTATGGAGCTCAAAAGAATGAAAAGATTAAAGAATTAGCTCAATGGGGGTGACTAATGATATTAAATTTATGGGTAAGCTTGAAAGGCTTAACCGGTCCAAAGATGGCCTACATCATTTCTTTGATTTTCGTGCTATCTAGGATTTGGCATTGATTTAGCAATTAAACAGGTTCTAAGATGACAAGAGACTAAATAATTTTCTAAGCCATAAATATAAAGCCACTATAAGTAATTCAAGGTTAAATGCTCATAGCTATGTGCAAAATGTATTCAAGAGCTATTCATAAAGTAAAACAATAACAGATTTGAGCACATAAATAATCCTAACACTAAATATTTCTAAAAAGTTATTCCACACACTCTCAATTCTATCATCAACCTATAACCTAGCTCAGAAGCTCACTACAAACAAACTATAAAAGAGAACTCACCACAAAAACTTAAACAATAGAACATGAAAGAAAGACAAAAGAACAATTAACAAAATCCCTTAAACTTAGTAAGTGCATTGTCCTCAAGGCACAAAACATGGAAAAATAAAGGGGAACAAACACATACCGGATGGGAGACCGCTCAGTCGGTCTCCATGGTGGGGTCTACATTGTTCTGAATACTTGGTACGGGTGGAAGAGAGGATGGATGTGGTGGTGGAGGCATCGATAGGTACATAGGATGTCCTGGCAGTGTTAGGAACTGTGCTGTATACATGCCAAAGTGGGTTGCAATCAGCTCGATAATCTGCTCATTGGTGGCACAATTGTTGGTGTTCCTGAATCTGTTGGTTGAACTATTGGAACTCTTGAAGATGTGCATGAAGGCCTTGTTTCACCAAGGTCAACCGTTATAGTATAGAGCTCGACTCATCCTTAAAATCAGAATTGGAGTCATCATCCTCTTCATCGGGTTTGGTTACAGACTCAGGAACTGAGGCACTGAGGTGTTGCCTACTAGAGGAGGCTCCTATAGACAAATGGGATGCCGACTTATGTTTTAATAATCTTGCCAAGGTCAGGCAATTGAGGACATGTTGAGGAAGGATGAGCTTATCACTGAGTTCCTAAACAACTCCAGCTTAGGAGCATAATTTAGTGATTAATGACGGGCAATCCATTCTAATACTAACCTTTCAAATGGCATGAAGGATGGAGCATTGAATAACTCTCATGATATCAATAAATAATCTTTTTATGATGGCATAAAGCAGGATAGCTCGGTTTAGCGTGATATCACTATGATGAGATACCGGCATCAAATGAACATTCAGAAAATAAGACCAAGCTTTGGTGGAGGTGGACATGGTTTTGGTCTTAAGACATTTTTGCTCGTCTTTGTGCCAACTCTAATCAGTATCTAGTTCGTGTAGAACTTTCAAGATATCATCATAGTCTGGTGCATTCTCAAAGGTGGCTAGCACATCCTTATCTATGTTAGGCAACTTGAAACAAGAGTTGATGGCTGTCCTTATAAATGAAACATTTTGCCTATGTACCTTGGTGATGCAGTATCTATGTTTAGCTGCGTTGGCATAGAATTCCTATATAATCACTTGTACCCTGACATTTGGTTGCTCACAAAGTGTTTCCCATTTTTTCTTTTTGATTTCAGCTATAATATCAGGGAGGCTATCTTTACCTATGTCAAAACCCTTCTTAGAAATGACTGCTCTTTTACACCCAAATCGTTTAGAAGCATCTGACGAAACAAAATAGTATTGATCAAAACTTGGACTAACAGCTGTAGCTTTCCTTTTAGGTGCCATGATATTAACACTAAGAACTTTGAAATTTCCCCAGCTAGTAGCATAACTCAGCTTTTGCAACAAAAGATTCTAGTATACTTTTGAAAATTGATTTAAGCAACACAACTTCCCCCCACTGATCACTAGGTGAACATCATTATTTGTATTCAAAAATTCCTTTATACAAAGAGCAATAACTGTTATTACCCACCACTAGCTTCAATGAGATATTGAATGATCTATTTATATACTCAAGATGCCACTAACTTGGAGGAGTACGCTAAAAACACATGAGAAGGAAATTCTTGTAAACCAACTTTTCTCCTAATAAAAATGAGCACAAATCACTGCTCTCTTGCTTAGAAATAATAAGGATATATTTTTCACTCAAAACTTGCTCAAATAAAGCCTTTTCAAGCACTAATTACCTTAGAAGTATTTCGTCGAACACTTGATGTGCACGGAAATTTAAGCTTATAACAATGGTGTGTGTATCAAGATCTTCCCAATATTTACATTGAGCAGTCAAAAGCATCAATCTAGATTTCAAATCCACCAAAAATGTGAGAAATGAGAAGAGGAATACTCACTTGAAGAGTTGCTCTTGATGGTTTGAGTGGTAGACCAACAATAGATGTGAAGAATAACGATGGGGATGATGAAATGGTGTGATGATGGTGGCATCTGGAAGTTGAAATGGTTGATGGTAGGAGGAAAATGGTGAGGTTTTGGTGTTTGGTGGGAGAAGGAAGCATGTGTAGAGGTGATGGTAGAAGAGGAGGTGTGGAGGAAAGGGGAGGGGGCGAAGGGGGAGAAATGGTTTTTGTGGGGAGGGGGAGCCACGACTCCTTTTGAATTGTGACTTTCCAGCACGTGGCACACAAATGGTGCTGGGGCGCCAACACAGTATTTTTGGCACCCCAGACTAGCGCTGGGGTGCCACTTTGGCAATTTGAAGTGCCAAAATGCCTACTTAAACCAAATTTTTTGCACTTTTACCCCTTCTAGCATAGTCTCTACAACTTATTTTCAACAAAACACAACCAAACATAAACTCACTGGAATTTCCAAACACAAACAATTCAAAAGCTTGGGTTGCCTCCCAATTAGTGCTTATTTAATGTCTCTAGCTTGACCAAGCTATTCTTCATTGAGGATTAGCTAAAGTGATTAAAGACTTCTCTTGATCAATTTCTCTACCCAAGTACTTCTTTAACCTTTGACTGTTAACCTTGAACCTTTTTTCTATTTGAACTAGCATCTTCTACCTCATTAGCACCATGTGGATACATATTTACCACTGTGAAAGGACCGGACCACCTTAATTTGAGTTTTCCTAATAATAGCCTCAATCGAGAGTCGAAGAGTTAAACTTTCTGACTTGGTTTAAACTTCTGATTGATGATCTTCTTATCGTGCTATCTCTTTACTTGTTCCTTGTACAACTTGGCATTTTCATACACTTAGTTTCAGAATTCATCTATCTTATTAAGTTGTACGAGACGTTTCTCTCTAGTTGCTTGCAAATCATAATTCAGCTACTTAGCCGCCTAATAAGCCTTATGCTCTAACTCAACCGAAAAATGACAAGCTTTCCCAAACAATAGCCTATATGGAGAAGTACCAATTGGAGTCTTATATGCAATTCAATATGCTTATAAAACATCATCAAGCCTCTTGGACCAATCCTTGCATGTGGGACTTACTTTTTTCTCGAGGATGCGCTTTACTTCCCGGTTAAAAATTTTAGCTTGCCCATTAGTTTGAGGATGGTAAGTGGTTGCAACTCTGTGTGTAACTCTATACTTAGCGAGTAAAGCTTCAAAGTACTTGTTGCGAAAATGGGAGCCTTCGTTACTAATTAATGCCCTTAGTGTACCATAGCGGTTGAAGATATTCTTCTTAAGAAAGCTGAGTACTACTTTCGAGTCATTGGTAGGTAATGCCACAGCTTCAACCCATTTAGAAACATAGTCTACTACCATCAAATTGTAAAGATTTCCAAAGGATGGAATGAATGGTCCTATGAAGTCGATCCCCCATATATCAACGATCTCAACCTCTAATTTACCTATTCGTTGGCATCTATCACACCTTGAAATAAAGAAATGGGCATCCTTGAACAACGATGGCCAATAGCATCTCGATTGTAATTCCTTGGCATCAGTTCTTTCTCCTCCATAATGACCACCATACTCTGAATTATGACAATGGTGGAGTATGTCTTTTATCTCATCTTTATGCACACATCGCTTAATAACATGGTTAGCACATTGTTTAAATAAAAAAGGGTCATCCCAGAAATAATTTAGAGAGGTGATTAGCTCCTTGGTTCTCTGTTCCTTTACTGTCTTTAACTTCCAAATCAAACTCTTGCAATAGAAAGACCGTCAAATTAGTCGGGGCTTTGAATCTTTTTTGGCAATGAGATATTTGATTATGGCATGATCTGTGTATGCAACTACCTTCGTGCCAATCACATCGATTTTAAATTTGTCAAATGCAAATACCGTAACTAGTAACTCTTTCTTCATTGTTGTGTAGTTAGATTGAGCTTTATTAACAGTCTTACTGGCATAATATATGGCATTAAACATCTTGTCTTCTCGCTATCCCCAAATAGCACTAATGGCATAGTCGCTAGTATCACATATCAACTCAAAGGGCAAGGCCTAATCCGGTACCATAATTATAGGTGCTATCACAAGTCTCAGTTTCAGAGTTTTGAATGTATGAAAACAAGCATCATCAAATTAAATAGCTCATCCTTCTCGAGTAATGTACATAATGGTTTGGTAATTTTAGAGAAGTCTTTGATGAATCTTCGATAAAACCTGGTATGGCAAAGGAAACTTCAAATTCCCTTGACATTGACCGGAGGAGGAAGCTTCTCGATGGTTTCTAACTTGGCTTTGTCTACTTTAATGCCATTTTTATAGATCTTGTTTTCAAGTACTACTCCATCTTGCATCATGAAATGACACTTCTCCCAATTAAGCACCAGGTTTGTGTCTTCACAATGCTTTAGCACTAGTGACAAATCATCCAAGCACAAATCAAATGAATCACGAAAAATTGAAAAATCATCCATAAATACCTTAAGGAACTTCTCCTCCATGTTCGTGAAGATTGCCATCATACACCTCTGAAAAGTAGCTGGAGCATTGCACAAATCAAATGACATCCTTCTGAATGCAAAAGTTCCGTAAAGACAAGTGAACGTGGTTAATTATTGGTCTCTAGTGTAATAGCAATCTGGTTTTAAACACTATAACCATCCAATATGCAGCAATAATCATGACCAGCTAGTCTATCAAGCATCTAATCAATGACTAGTAGAGGAAAGTGATCTTTTCGAGTTGCCTTGTTCAGCTTCTGATAATCCATGCATACTCTCCACTCTATTATTGTTCTTGTAGGAATTAGTTCATTATTTTTGTTGGTAATTGCAGTCATTCCTCCCTTCTTTGGAACACATTGAATAGGACTCACCCAAGAGCTATCTAAAATGGGGTAAATGATTCCAGTATCTAACCATTTAATTATTTCCTTTTTCATCACCTCCTTCATGATAGGGTTTAGCCTCTGTTGATGCTCAATAGAAGTTTTGTGCTCTTCTTCTAATAAGATTTTATGCATACAAATAGAAGGGCTAATACCCCTTAAATCTGCAATTGTCTACCCCAAGGCTGCTTTATGATGTCCCAATACTCTTAATAGCTTCTTTTCTTGTAGTTCATCCAAATCAGTAGAAATAATGACTGGCAAAGTTGACTCTTTACGAAGTAAGGCATACTTCAGGTGACTGGGCAGTGGTTTGAGCTTAACAATTGGTGGGACCTCAATAGAAGGCTTGATGGTAGGTTTTGCTTCAGCTAGTCTGTCAAGTGCCTCAAATTGAAAATTTATTTTACTAAAGTGAGGGAACATGTTCATGGCATGCAAACATTCCCTAGCTTCTTTGGACACCACATTACCCCTATTCAGAATTGTGTCTTCAAGAGGATCTATCACATGACTAGTTTCAAAAGCTTCCATAACTAAGTGATCATAGATATCAACTCTGTAATAATCTTCGAGATCATCATTCATTTTCATGGCTTTGAAAACATTGAACTTTATCTCTTGATTGTTAACCCTTATAGTAAGTTCACCTTTCTGGATATCAATGAGTGTTCTCCCAGTGGCTAAAAGTGGTCTTCTCAAAATCAAGGGAATTTTTCTATCCTTTTCTATGTCTAACATAATAAAATCAGCTAGAAAAATGAACTTGTCTACCTTTACTAGCATATATTTCATAATTCCTCTAGAATAGGTTGAGGATTGATTTGCTAATTGTAACGTCACCGTGGTTGGTCTACATTCTCCTAACCCAAGTCTTTTGAAGATAGAAAGCGATATCAAATTGATACTTACTCCTAAATCACATAAAGCACGCCCATTAAAGTACTCACCAATGGTGCAAGGAATGGTAAAACTCCCCGGATCTCTTAACTTGGGTGGAAGCTTCTTCAACAAGATGGCACTACACTCTTTGGTCAAAGCCACCGTCTCAAACTCAACCATTATCCTCTTCTTCGAAAGGATCTCCTTCATGAACTTCACATAACTAGGCATTTGCTCAAGTTCCTTCGCAAACAGAATGTTGATGTGAAGCTTCTTAAACACTTCTAGGAACTTGGAGAATTATTGGTCAAATTTCTTCTTTTATAACCTTTGGGAGAAAGGTAGTGGTGGATTGTACGGAGATTATGGTGGCATAGTTGTTAGAGGATGTCTAGTAACTTCCTCTTCAACTTGACTCTCTTTTTCAATTTATTTTTCTGACACTTCAGTAACCTTTGACATCCTTTGTAGTTATTTTCCACTTCTCAAGGTCACTGCTTTGCATTGCTCCTTCATGTCTCCCTTTGGATTTGCCTCAGTATTACTAGGTAAACTTTTTTATGGTCGATTGGTAAGTGTATTGGCAAATTGGTCAAGTTATGTCTCTAGAGATCTCATTGTGGCAGCTTGGTTTTGAAGGGTAGCCTCATTCTTTGCTATATATTGCATGAGAATCTCTTCCATTGATGGCTTCTTCTCTTGTGTGAAGTAACTTTGATTTTGGAATCTAGGAGATTACATTGGTCTTGAATTAGAAATCTGTCATTGATGGTTTTGGTTGCTCCAAGAGAAGTTTTGATGATTTCTCCAACCTGGATTGTAGGAATTAGAGTAAGGGTTGTTGCATTATGGTGGGTTATGATTGCCTATAAACTGAGCTGACTCCATGTTCATAGGGAAAAATGAACTCAAATGACTGAATACTCATTGCTCACAACCCCGGTTGAACTCTGCAAGGTATGCACTCCATGAACCGCCATAGAATCCAATTTCTTGGTTAAGGCATTTACTTGGGTAGCCAAAGTTGAAATGGCTTCCATCTGATTAATACTAGCTGCTATCTTTAGATTGATTCTTCTAAAGGCCATTGGTAGTCATTTGCAACCATCTCTTCTAATAAATCAAACGCTTCATCAGAAGATTTACCCATTAAAGCACCAGTAGTTGCTGCATTAACTATTGTTCTCAAATGACCAATCAAACCGTTATGAAAATTTTAAACCAATAGCCATTTATGAATTGCATGGTGAGGACACTTTTTCATTAGCTCTTTGTACCATTCCCAAGCTTTATACAAAGACTTATTATTGAACTGCACAAATGAGGTAATGTCATTCCTCAACTTAGCTGTCTTGGCAGGAGGGAAGAACTTGGTAAGGAACTTCTAAACTAGTTCATCCCACGTGGTGATGGATCCTGAAGGTATAGCATTCTACATCCCTTCATTTTGTCCCTCAAAGAAGATGGGAACAAACACAAACAAATGGCATCATCATTCACCCTGTTGTGCTTGAAGGTATTACGAATCTCCAAGAAGTTCATGATATATTTGTTAGGATCATCATTAGGCAAACCACCAAATTGACAAGTCCCTTATACCATCTGAATAATAGTTTGTTTTAGTTCAAAGTTATAGGCATTGATGGCTGGTTTTCAGATGCTAGAACCGACCTTATAGACCACGGGAATGGCAAAGTCCCGAAGTGGCATTGCATTATCTTGGTCCGCCATTGTAGGTTAAGAGTTGTCTCTGATTTCTCTGTCTTCTTGGCTCCCTCAATGTTCACTCAATTTTAGGGTCTAGAGGTAAAAATTCAAGGCTCCTTGCTCGTCTTATACATAAATATTAGAATTTTAGTACTTGAAACACGTACAAAGACAAAGAAAGTTTGAATTAAATCTAAGCTATTTGATATTAGTATAACAAACTATAAATCACCGTGCTCCCTAGCGACGATGCCAAAAACTTGTTGGGCTATTTCTAACACACATATCATCGTAAGTATATGGGTTGCAATAAGTATTATAGAAGGTAAGTGAGTGCTGAATCCCACGAGGAGTAAATGAATTACAACTGATAAGTACTAACTAAAACAAGTTGTCGATTTATCCAAACGATAATAAGTAGTTGATTTGAACCAAAATTAAGATGTGGAATCAATAAAAAAAAAGAAATAATGGAAATTAATAGTGAATAACCAATAGTAGTCTTACACCAATGAGATAAAACCTAGGGATGTAATCTCTCTTCTAAATCCTTCAATTACTAGTTTTCCTCACTGTTCAATCATCCACTTAGAATTAACAACCGAGAATTCAATGGTATTCAGAAATTCCTTTCCAAGATATAGATGAAAATGCCTAATCAAGATAGTATGTTACTCCTAACATAAATTAATTAAATTCACTAAGCTTGATAATTCTTATCTAAGGTAGCATAAGTTACTTAGGTATATTCCTATCCTATGTAAACTCACCCTAAACTAGGCAATCCTATGTTGTTCAACCTATGTCCAAATCTACACTTCCCATTCCAAGTTCATAAAGATTTCACACAACAATCAGTTCAATAGCAAAATGAATAAAAGCATTAAATATAAGGTAGAACAATTAACTTATCAATGGATGTTAAGAACAAATGTGAAAAATAATGCAATTGAATTGTATTAGAGGTTTGATTACATCCTTAAAGAAAGAGTTTAGTTCATAATTATATAAGAAAGAACACAACAAAAATAATATAGTTGTTACACATCCATGGCAGAAAAGTAAAGAATAAACAGAGAAAAGATAGAAAAACTCTTTGAAGCTTGTTTAATCCACTGGTTTCTTCTTGAATCCTCATGTTCCTTCTACTTCTTGTTATGTCTCCTTTAGAAACTTTCTCTAGCTCTCTCTAACTTTGGCTGCTGAAGTTTTTTTCCTGTCCCCCTATTTTCTTTTCTTATTAGCTACTTACAAAAGAGAAGTTAAATACTAGAGGCAAAACTGGCCACGATCCAGGAATTCTGCAACATATCTGTGCTTTGTGGCACTAGGGCACTAGATTTGGCACTATGGAACAAAGACGATCGAAAGGGTGGTGCTACAGTAGCACAATATGGCACCAAGGTGCCACAGAATAGATGACCCAGTGCCTCAGCACCGTGCAAGTGGAACTATGGTGCCACAGGATTAATACCACGATGCTGTGCACTTGACACTGCGGTGCCATTCCCTGGCACTGTGGTGCCACTTCCTGGTGCTGCGACACTAGGATTTTGGAACTCCCAGTGCTGTAGTGCTATTTTTTCGCTGCATCACCCACTTTTTGCTTACTTTTTCTCCATCTGGTGGCGCTGCTTCACTCTGTTGAGATGCTGAGATTGAGTTCTCCCGTCTTTGCTTGCAATTGGTCTAAATTTCCTTAATTAAACCTCGATTTTTCTTTAAAAGTTGGTTTTCTCTAGCTCAGGACTCCTCACCTGAAATATATACCCAAAATAGGTAAATCAGATAAAAGAGCTCAATATTAGGACGAGAAATTCTTATGCTTGAAAGGATAATAAAGTTAAGTATAAAATCTACTTAACACTAGGACAATATTAAAGGAGAGGCGGTGGGTAAAGGTTTTATCTAGAAAGACTAGATTTGAGCAAAAGAAAGCAAGAGGAAAGTAGAGAAAATGTGGTATTTTTCTAACAGCCTTCATACGCAAATAATATTTAGTGTGGGTGGCCATAGTTTTGACCTTACTTCTAAAATTTTTGTGCATTCCCTAATTTTCTCTATACTAAAAAGGGAGGAAGAACACAAGGATGTAAACGGGATGGGACAGGCCGACCTAGTTTTAAAATTTCTATCCTTTCTATGTCATTATTTTCCATACTAGCCCACAATAATAACCATTTATTTAGTGATAAGGCGATTTTGGGGAATCCCTGTCGGGACAACAGATTCCTCATGAGCCATTGTTAACCCTAATTAATGGAAAGTTATTTTTTAGTCCATTAAAATACATAATTTTCGGGAGAAAAGAATTTAAACCATATTTCTCAAAAAGTATTATATATGTTTTAGTAGTTACAGTTTTCAAAATATGCTACATTATATAATAATATCTAAGCATATAAAAACTAAGTGCATTATATAAAAAGGCGGGTATGTAATCTCAATCCCATGCCATCCACACCGAGAACAAGTGGGGATTCATTGCCCCATGGCCCATACCATGACCTGCTTATGTCAGTAAAGAAATGTCTCATTAGAACCGGATCACCATGATGCACCATACAATAGATCAAATAGAATAGGAGCAGAGCCATTAGAACCAGATCACCGTGGTGCACCATATAATAGATCAAATAGAACAGGGGTAGAGCCAAGGGGGGCAAGTGGGTGGCCATTGACCCCCCTAAATTTTTTTCATTTTATAATTTAGTGCTCTATGAGATTTTATTTTTGATTTGAGCCTCATTGATATTTTTATTTCTAGTTTTGTCATGTGAGATTTTATTTTCATTATCCTAATAGTTTATGTCATGTTATAGTTAAGTACAATATAAGATTTTATTTTCTATTTTAGCCCCATTGAGATTTTTTTTTCGAATTTTGTNATCGTGTATTTTATCCTCTATACTCTTTTCATTTTAGTTAAAAATATTATTAGTTGTAATTTTGTATGTTAATAAAGATTTCATAGATGTGGCACAGAGAGAGAGAGAGAGAGATAGAGAGAGTCGCTTTTCTCTAGAAGTCCTCCAGCCATCTGCCAACAGAAATCATCCTGGCATCCTCCAGCAGA
Organism: Parasponia andersonii; assembly: GCA_002914805.1. Lineage (NCBI taxonomy): Eukaryota > Viridiplantae > Streptophyta > Magnoliopsida > Rosales > Cannabaceae > Trema > Trema andersonii. The sequence continues at coordinate 165,419 of JXTB01000177.1, read as the reverse complement.
CAGCAGTAGATCACTCAACTAACAGGTGTCTCCTCTGCGAAGGAGAGGGGTCTTCCGTCTCTCTGATATGATATGGGTTTTTTTTTACAATTTTCTTTCCTATTTTTATTAGTATTGTTAAATAAGCCTCATATGTTGAGAGGTAGTTTTTCTCTAGTTTTATATTTAGGGTGGTTTTAGTACCCCAGATCCCAGATCTAGGTCTATGGTGGTTTGTTGAGTTTGTTTATATTTTTGTTATTTTAGTCCACCTAGATCTAAATCTAAGGTGATTTTTTATCAGATCTGGATAGTATGTAAAGTATTATTTACCCTAATGTGGATTTTTGATGAAAAGTAAGAGACACCAACAATAAATGTTGAAAAGAAGGTCACAACGCGCCAATTACTATGGCATAGAGCTCTATTGAAGCACATACCAATCTCCTCATGAGTTGATTTCACCATGATCCGAGTGTGCAATTTTTCCTCCAAGGACTTTTATCAGTTTTAGGGTTGTGAGCTATGTAATCAAAAATACCTGATGAAAATATTTTCCTTCAAAAAAAAGTAAAGATTTCATAGATGTTAGAATTTCCTCTTATGATAACATGATATATGATGTATTATTTTATTATTATTTGGAGAGACTAATATGAAATTCAAGTATTTTTTTTCTTATGTTATTATTGTATTAAAAATTTGTTTTTGCCCACAGCTGCACCAATGAATACACAAGTAGTCAACTTTAAGACTCTAATTTGGTAAGGACAACTTATTAGAAATAATAATAAAAGAAAAACACACAATGAAACAGTTATTCTACTCGGTTTATTTTGGAATGATATTTAAGGTTCTTCCGTTTTTGGCCTAGAATGACAATTCATGTTCATTTTGGAATGACGATTATTTAGTTGTAGGAGTAATCATTCTATTCCCTTCAAAATAAAAAAGTAGATTTCATTAGAATACCTATTAGTGTTTTTGCCCCAAGAGCAAGAGCAAGACGTAAACAATGATTTGCTTGTATATATTATTTATGATAATATATATAAATATCATGAAAATTTCTTGATTATAAATGTAACTTTAAACTTAGTATGTATAAAAGTTGTACATACAAGAAGATTAAGTTTAAGGGATATAATCTAAACTAGTTCGTAATTAATTATTAAAGTTGGGATCTTTAATTAAAAAATTACTAGTACGGTCTATTATCATTGAGAATGGAGCAGTCTTATATGGACTATTTATATAGTGACATTAAATAGAGGTACTTTATATAATGAGATTATATATGAATGGATCAGATAAATTTTAATATTTGATAATATCCATTACATAACATAATATTTAGATTTATCAACCGATGATTATATATGGAATGATCTTAATCCTGAGTAATTAATAGACCATTGTTTATGTCTTTATGTCTCTTGATGTACTCGGTAATATCTGTGTTTATACCAAACTAAATCCTTATATGTTAGAGACATGATAATATAGATAGTTGAGAATATTAATTAACAATATGGAATCCATTCTATCCAAACAGAAGTTAGAAAAATGATTCTCTTGAGTAATGATTTAGTACATGAACAATAGAGCGCTCAATTCATGATTTGATTAGGAATTTGTTGTTCATTAAAAAATCATGGGAACTCAAGGATAAAGAAATAAATAGAGAGGATAACGGATTACAAGCCAAAGTCTATTTATGAATCATTTATGGAGGATTATTTTATATGTAATGATTAAATCAATGGACAAATTTTCTGATTACTTTGAGTAATTTATACTGTAATTTTTAAGAGTGCAGTTCCAGCTTTTTAGTGGAGTAACACTAGAACTAATAAATGTAATAATTTAATTAAAAGAGTTTAATTAATTATTAAATTTATTGGAGATTGAAATTACAAGTCTATAGGTCTCTGAACTATCTCTATTAACACTGTATTGAACATGTTATATAATCACTTTCTTATATTAATAACAAATATAGAATTATTGAATTCTAATTAATTATGTCACACTAAAGTTAATGTTACACATTTAATTATTTTATATGTCACATTATAATAAATGATAAATGTTATTATTTTTGTTTATTTAATTTTTTGATGTTTTTTTTAAATAGTCCAATAATAGGATTATTTAAGAAGTAATAAACAGTGTGTCCAACCACACTGTATTGTTATACATACCACCTTCCGCTGTACCATATGATGGATCCTACAAATGGTACTAAAGCCATGGTTATTTCACGAGGACTTTGTTGTTTTAATAAATATGATTATTGTAATCGTGTTCTTATATATATCTCATGTGGGTACGCATTTTATTGCATATTGATGTGTGTTGATTTTTGTTACATGAGATGGATATATGGTTTAAGAGAAATAGGTTGTTAATTATATGGCTGCATTGGATCTTTATTTATTTATTTTTATATTAGATCAAAATTAATGTAAACCCTTCTAGTAAGAGTATAGGATTTATATATGTAATAATCTTTTGATGGAGATCAAAGGAGGAGAACAAAGAAGACTAGAATCACCACCTAAGCCCATAACCTGTGTGCTGACCCGGCCTAGATCTAAGTTTTTTTTTCTTATTTTTTGGTGGTGTATATATATTTTCTTAGTTATGTAAAATCCAATGCAACTCGGCCTAGATCTCATTTTATTTTATAGTTGATAATTATATGTTATAATCATGCATATAATATGTCATCTAGAATAAAAAAAATACTTACTCAATATTTTGATACTATGCATATATATATGCATATTTTTTTTATTCATAAAATTATTTTTGCAGAATAAAAGTTTTTATTATACACATTGGGAAATTAATTAAATTAATTTTATTTAAGATTAGCTTTTTTCTTGAAATTTGCATAATCTTTAATACATAATGTGAATTAGTTTTAAATTAGTTAAAACTTGGTAATATCATATATTTTTAATAACTATACTAATTTTTATAAAATAGTTTATATAGGGTAGCATAGTAGTTTAATAATAAATTAAGATTTTAGAAAATCTGGTAATTTATTAAAATAGAATTTGATTCTATAATATTCTAGAAATTAAATTGTTTAGATTTCTCTAGGATTTAATAATTCTAAATTGTTAAATTTAATAATAAGAATATATATATTTATATATATTTGAAATAATAGGTGGGGGCAGGTAATATGACAATATAACCTTTGGTCTCTACCATTAGTACAACATTGTGAGATTTAAGAGACGTCTTGTGATACTTAGATTTTGTCCTCCCTACGAAGGATGTCCATTTTAAATCAATAATAAGGTTGACTTCTTTGAGATAGGATTTCAAGATGTATTTCAAAATTAACTTACCCTATGGCGATAATTTTTGAGTTAAGTCCATAGAATCTAAAACAGTGGGTCATATTTATAAGGGTGTAATTAAACGTGTTAATTATATTTTGACCAAATAAAACGAAAATTAATAAATGTGGAAAATATGTGATACTTTGAAAGACATTTATTAATTGAGAAAGTCTTAGTTTAATTAGTAAAAATGTGACCTTCTCTACGGTGGCATATTTTTGTGTTAATTGTTCAATCGTGGTATTAGTAACTTTTATTTTCATATGCATCATGCATTATTTTTACTATCCCGAATTTATGTTTGATGATATTTTAGCAAATATTTAAAGTCAATTGTTTATTTTCAACAATTATGTCGAATCCCATTACCACGTTACTTGCAACTAAAAAATTGACTGGAGAGAACTTTAATAAATGGAAGAGTAATATGAATATAGTTCTTGTCTATGATAACTACAAATTTGTCCTAACTGAGAAATATCCTTAACAACCTATTGCTAATGCCACTCGAGCTATACGAGAGGTATATGACAAATGGATAAATGCAAACTACAAAGCTCGTTGCTACTTGCTAACAGGAATGTCTGAAGAGCTAAGAACTAAGCACGAATCAATGGAGACTACATTTGAGATAATGGAGTCTCTACAACAGATTTTTGGGTACCCTTTCAACTAGTCTTGTCATGAGGCTGTCAAGGCCATTATGAATGTTAAAATAAAAATTGGTTCGGTCATTCATGAGCATGTTCTCAAGATAATTAGCCACATTAACGAAGCTAAAATCCATGGTACGACCATTGATGAGGCTACATAAGTGCAAATGATTCTTGAGATACTTTCCAACAATTTTCTTCAGTTTAAGAGTAATTATGTTATGAAGAAACTCTCTTACAAATTAACTGAGCTCTTTAATGAGCTCCAAACTTTTGAGTCTTAAAAAAAAAAGGAGCCAAAGACAAAAGCTGCAGAAGGGAACATTGTTGAAGTTGGACATTCTTCAAAAAAGGACAAGAAGATGAGAAGGCAAACAAAAGGAAAGGGTCAGAACAATAGTGATGGAAAGAAGAAAAAGAAGAAGAATAATAACAACAAGAACAAGAGCTCTAAAGAAAAAAAAGCCTAAAAGAAAATGTTTACATTGTGGTGTAGATGGGCATTGGAAGAGAAACTGTATAAAGTATCTCGAGGAGCTAAAAGAAAAGAAGAAAAAAGGTAAATATAACTTACTTGTTATCAAATCTTGTTTAATTGAAAATGATTTGTCATCTTGAATAGTAGATTCAGGAGAGACTAACTATATTTGTACCTCTTTGCAGATGCTTAGTTATTCAGGCGAACTTTTTAATGGGGGACTTTACTATGAAAGTGGGTAATGGAGCTTTGGTCTCAGCATCAACAGTGGGAGAAGTCCGTTTGAATTTCAATAATAATAAGTTTATTTTTTTGAACAATGTTTATTTTATTTTTGGTTTTAAGAGGAATTTGATTTCTTTTTCCAGATTGTATGAATAAGCTTACTCCGTTTCATTTGATAATAATTCCGTTCTTATTTCTAGAAATGACTTAAATATTTGTTCTAGATTTTTAAATGATGGGCTTTATATGTTAAGGCCTAATGTTAACTCACTGCTGAATATTGTGATGTTTAGAGATGAAAAACCCAAAGCTAAGAAATAAAAGATTTCTTATGACAATAATATATATCTTTGGCATCTTAGACTAGGTCACATTAACCTTGATAGAATGAAGAGACTAGTAAAGGATGATCCTCTGAGAGAGTTAATTTTTAGCACTCTACCAATTTGTGAATCCCGTCTTGAAGGTAAAATGACCAAAAGACCGTTTTCACAAAAGGTCAAAGAGCCACTGAACCTCTTCAATTGATATATTCTAATGTTTGTGGTCCAGTAAATATATAAGCAAGAGGGGTTATGAATATTTTGTCACATTCATTTATGACTATTCAAAATATGGTTATATTTACCTAATGCATGGGAAATCTAAAACTCTTGGAAAGTTTAAAGAATTCTAAGAAGAAGCTAAAAAGCAGTTAGGTAAGTCAGTAAAATCTCTTAGATCAGATCGATGAGGTGAATACCTTGATGATGAATTCAATATTCATCTTGTTAAACATGGAATTATATCCCAACTAATAGCACCAGGTACACCATAGTAAAACATGTTGCAGAAATAAGAAATCGAATATTACTAGACACCTCTAGAGTTATGGAATGGTCAAAAACATAGTTTACGACATATACATATATGGGGGTGTCTAGCACACGTGCTAAAAAGGAAAACTGGAAAACTAGAACCTTGTACAAAAGTATACATGTTTATGGGTTATCCCAAGGGAACGAGGGGAGGTTTATTTTATAGTTCTTAAGATAAGAAAGTATTTATATTGACAATTGCTACTTTTATTGAAACTAACTATATGACCAACTAAAAACCTCATAGAAGAGTTATTTTCTGATGAGATCAGACCACAACTGACAACTGTTGCCGAACAAGAAAAGGAAACCACCTCTCTAAATCAAGACACTTTGCCACCTCTATGTAGTAGGAGGGTGATAAGACTACTAGCTCACTATAGAGAAATTGGAGAAGCTCAAATCGTTATCTCTGATGATGGCAAAGATGATCCATTGACATATAAGATGGAAATAACTGATCTTGATAAAGAGAAATGGCAAGAAGCTATAAATCTTGAGATAGAATCAATGTATTCTAACTCAGTTTGGGAACTTGTAGACCTTCTTGATGAGGTAAGACACTTGGTTGTAAGTGGATCTACAAACCAAAAAGTGGAGTAGATGGAAAAGTGTCAAGAGCAAAAGGTTTGCAAGCTGCAACAGTCTATTTATGGACTTAAGCAAGCTTCAAGATCTTGGAATATAAGATTTGATGAATCTATAAAATCTTATTGCTTTGATCATAATCCTAATGAACCTTGTATTTAAAAATACATTAAAGATCAAAAAGAGGTTTTCTTAGTTCTCTGTGTTGATGATGCTAGTATTCGTTGGAACATAATTTCAGAAAATATTTTGATAAAATCATTTTTAAGAGCACCTTAGTTTTGTAAATTTAGAAACGCAGCGGAATTACTCATTTAAAATTTTTTTCTTTACAAAACCTTTCGGATCATGATCTAACATAAGTTAACTCTTGATCTAGACAAGAAAAATACTTGGATTTGCTCCATAATCTTCTCGTCTTCCCGTCTATTCTTGAAAGCCGTTTGATTGATTTGATGAGTGGTCACCTTCTTGATTCTCAACAAAGAGATCCATAGACAAATAAGAAAACAATCTTCTCGAACCAATTTCTCTGGGATAGCCAAAATACAAAGGATAGTGAATCCCTTAGTGTGGTTGTTAAGTCCACAATAATGGAGTTATCTAATGCTAATGTGCCTTAAATTTTGCTATGTTCTTGTTTATATTAAGTTGTTTTAAGTATTTTTCTTGTTGTTTTGATATTTTATTTGATAGGAGAATGAAACAAAAGTGTTTGATACAAAATAAGTGAATTTAAGACTCATAATATTGGTAAATTGACCTAACACTTAGGGAAATCATGCATACATGTTGATATGGAAAAACATGATCATATCATGAACGCAGTGGAAAAAATAGTGGATTTAGGTTTTAAAATTTTACATGAAAACAGTTTTCATAACCATATAACACACATGTATCATATACAGGATCATGTATAACATAAATCAAATCTAAATACAAAACCCTAGAGATGAGATTAAGGTTTACTTCTTGTAGCGTGTTCCTTCTTGATCTCTTTATTGATGGTGATCAAATCTCCAATCCTAGATCTTCTTGTCTATACTCTTGCTCTTAGTTGATGAAGTGAGTGGGCACCAAGTCAAAACCTTCGTTGGAGAATGATCAAGAATGCCTTCTTGATCCTATGGAATACTGGGACGTGAGATGGGACTGTGAGATAGTAGGAAACTTTTTCTCTTCTCTCTTTCTTAGCCTTGGCCTATTTTTCTCCTTCTCTCCCTATGTCTATGCGTGTGACTCTTTTAAAGTTACTGCGTAGTTTTTTCTCTCATATATCTTATATATATGGGACCCAAAACTGCTAACCCTAGTCCAATTAGGATTAGGCTTGTTCTCTAATTTGGGCTTTGGGTGTATTTTTATAAATATAGTCCAACTCATGAAACTTATTTATAAAAATACCAACTTCTGTGTAGAATCATTATTTTACACAGTTTCATGAAACTAATTTCACAAATACCGCCAATCAATTAATGAGCTTAATTGAGCTAGACAAGGGACCTAATGGATCCAAATAATCTGAGCTCTAATAATATGATAAATGCATAATAACTCTTATTATAGTATTTATATAAATATTATTAGTAAAGGGGACACTCCACTAAAAGCCCAATACTGCACTCTTAGATTAAATGTCATGTATTTTATAGAGATTTAATCAACTAACCTTGATTAACCGATCCATCTAGCATATTCTATACCACGTATATAATCCCTATACAATGCTGTAGTTGGATAGGTGAAATTACTGTAATACCCCTCCAACACCTATTTACCTTTAAGTTACCATCTTTCTATCAAGGAACAATGTTGTCGATAATTTTGTTCTCAATGGCCATTTAGACAAAATTATCAACCAATTCACAAGTGAATACTAAGATTTTAGATTTAATTATTCCATGAATCTTGAAAGAACCTAAAGTGGCATTAATGTATAATGTCCTTAACTATTTGGTGTTCCTATCAATTCATAAGTCATAACCTCCAATGTGCCAGAGTTCACCTCTAACTTCATAGAGGTTAGTCTTTTAACAAATCAAAAGGCTATAACCCATGAAAACAAGTCCAGTCATACATCAAGGATTAAGATTTATATGCTAAGAGCTAGTTTGTGATAATATAAGAATTGAGTTACGACACTCCAATTCTTTGTATTACCTAGTTCAGTTTAATACACATAACTTGTTTATGTTGTATTAGTGTTTCTATCAGAAGTCAGATATTTTAATGATTTGAGATATATCATTTCCGTTGAGATAGACAAATACTACAACCTATAGTAAATAAAGTATTCTATCTTTATTTACAGATTGTAAACTACTTCATTTAGACTTAGATAAAGAAACAAGTCTCCCCATAATTAACACTTAATCATGTTTATTTCTTTATACACATATAAAGTCATGGAATCTTTTTCAGATGAATATACTATTCAACTAAGATAGTTTAATGTAGCAAATATTATAATTTCATCTAGGAGATAGTTGTTTATACTCAAAAGAGTAAAATTGAAAATCTGCTTTTTAGGGAAAAAATCCCAACACATAAATGGGTCTTTCAAATTATTAAAATTTAATTCAGTACGATACGGTTGTAACGCAATGAAAATAACACAAATCGGAGCTTAAACGAAGAAATGGCGCACCTGAGAAACTGAGGCACCAAACCAGCAGAAAGTGGCACTACAACACCAAAAAGTGGCGCCGTAGCACCAACTCTTGAGTAATTTTTGCACTGCAGCACCACACCCTGCCTCTTAAGTCAAAAATTAACGGTTGAGATCAAATTTTTGATGATCCAAGGGTCCAGATTTGACCTGCCTTAGGTTTGCATGAGTCTCCTCCTTAAAACCTTATCTTTGGGGTTGAAAGAGGTATGTTGGGATAGAGAGAAAGAGATAGAGGCAGCCATGGAAGGAGAAGAAGAAGAGGAGGAAGAAAAAGAAGATAAGCTCTAATACTCCATCTCTTAATTTCTTCCACAACATCAACAACATTCTTTGTGCATACCATTTTTTCCTTGTTTTCTTGTGAGGTTTTCTTTGTATTTTTCATACTTAGAAAGTAATGTAGTTGAGAGAATTTTTGAGGGAGGACTCAAGAGAGTTAGAACCGAATTTAGAGGAGGAGATTAACAACCTCTATGAATACCTTCAAGCTCTTTAAAGAAAAAGAATTCTAAAATTCTTTTCTCTTTGATACTATGCATTTTTTGAATTCACTATATGAAAATGTTATTGTTCTCAATTTATATTATGAACTAAACTCCTTTTTGTCTAGTTTTACTATGTGAACCAACCTAATATTTTTTATTTACTTATTTCTCTTCTTTTATTAATAGAATCCATTGTTGAGTTATTTGTTTTATTTTATGTTTATTGCTTCTATTTAATTGATTACTAAATAGACTGTTGAGTGAAACTTTTATAGACTTGGGAAGGGGAATTTAGGTTTGGACTTAGGTAAAATAACATAAGATTACCTAGTTTAGGATAAGTTTGCATAGGATAAGAATATACTTATATGGCTTGTGCAACATCTTTGAGAATTACATAATATATTGAATTTAGTCAATTTATGTTAGGAGTAACATATTAGCTTGTCTAGGTATCTTCACTTATATCTTGAAAAGGAGTTTGTGAATACATTTGAATTCTCAGTTGACAACTCTAATTGATTGATTAATTTAAGAGAGAAATTGTGAAGTAACATGACAAGAGAACGGTTGGGGAATTAGTAAACCTAGATATTTTTCTTATTGATTTATCTTTTATTCATTTGCATGATAATTTAGTTTCTTTTATTGTGTTTCTTCAAAATCTATGTTTCTGTTGTTTGGATAAAATTAGAATTAACTAATTTTAATACTTAGCTTAGACTTAATAATCAATCCTCATAGGTTTGACACTCCTAACTCCTAAATCTATATTACTTGTTATCGTGTACACTTGCACGAGAGTGTGTAATTTTATAGTTGCACATTCTAACTAGCAGTGGCCGATTTTCTCTGTTATATATGGAACACTCTCCTCTTAGGGATGTTTTACATGTAATATTTGTTCTATCTAGTTAGAGAACTTTTCTCTTAACTATATAAAGATTAATAAACCATAATGGGCTTATTTGGCTTGTTGGGCTCAACTAATCATCAAATAATTATTGAGCTTTAATTTGAGCTAGATAGGGGACTAGATGGATCCTCAAAGCCTAACCTCTAATGGACCATATGCCCACAATCAAAATTAACTCATAATTATGACTGAACCTTGTTCATTAATATTTGGGTATACCACCATAGGCCTAATATTGAACTCTTGGACTAAATGTTATTTATTTTTTGTGAAGCTTATTATCAAATAATTAGCTTGATCTATTTAGCATATACTATACCTGTAGACTTACCCCCAGTGTAGTTTTGTACTAGTAAGGTAAAATTATCGTATTACCCTTCTAGTACATATTTACATTTAAGTTGCCATTTTTCATCTAATGGATAATAGTTGGCTATGGTGTTTGTATCTGCTTATAGCAATGCAATCAAATTCATATAAAGAATACCGAAGCTCTAGTTTATATTATCGAAGTACATCATGAAAAATGTTCAATGACATTATATGCATGGCGTCCATCATGCAAAACATTTTACAAATTTCATACACCTTATCTTCTAAGATTCTAGAGTTCGAAACTAGTCCTTTAGTAACTCAAAAAGACAAAAGATATAAAAGTAAGTTCGTTAATCACTAGAATTAAGATTTTCTACAATAGTGCTAGATTAGTAAAATTAGAAATTTAAGTCACGACACTTAACCTTAAATTCTAATTCATTCGGTTCTGTTCGATGTTGTTATAACTTCTTTATAACATACTAGTGTTTCTATCCGAAGACTCACTTCGATAATTGGAGACTTAATTATGAAAATAGACAATACTACATTCTATGACATAGCAAAGTATTCTATTTTCAATATGCAGAATGCAAACAATTTAATTTAGACATAATGAAATAAAGATTATAATGTCTCCCACATATGAACTCATTATACGAATAATTCTTTATTATTCATTACATGTCTCAGAATCTTTAGATGTTTGCATAAGATGTACATGCATATCACATGTATATCAATGGGACATAAATGAAATAAAAATTCATAACATGAAATTTATTAATAATAAATAGATAACAAATAATCCAATAGTAAATTGTTTATAATATCAAAATAATAAACTACTTTATAGGACATTATTCTAACAATCTCCCACTTGGCCTTTAAAGCATATGTGACATGTTACGTAGTCCTATTCCTTCTAGGTGGTCGTCAAATGTTTTGATAGCCAAAGATTTGATGCAAAGATGAGCAAGATTCTCTACAGACACTATCTTACTCACTATCACGTCTCATCTCAGAACAATTTCTTTGAGTACATGATATTTCCTTTTTATGTGTTTTCCCCTTTTGTGGCTTCTGGATTATCTCGAGTTTGTGATTGCTCCACCATTATCACAGTAGAGTGTTATAGGTTTTTGTACTCCAGGTACTACCTCAAGATCCATAAGGAAATTATAAAGCTAGACCACCTCTTTAGCTGCTTCAGAAGCTACCATATATTCGGCCTCCATGGTTGAATCTGCAACATAAGATTACTTGACACTCCTCCATATAATGGCTCCACCACCAAGGGTAAAGACTGAAAGAGGTTAATTTTCTAAAGTCTTTATTAGATTGAAAATCTGAATCAATATATCCAATAGGTGTTAGATCTTCTCTAGAATATACAAGCATATAATTTCTAGTTCTCTAAAGATACTTTAGAATATGTTTGATTGTACCCCAATGTTTAGGTCCTAGATTGGATTGGTAAAGACTTACAATCCTAATAGCATTACAAATATCTGGTCTTATACAAAGTATGGCATACATGAGACTTCCCACTGCCGAAGCATAGGGAATATTTCTCATCTATTCTCTCTCTTCTTCCATCTTAGGAGAATTCTCATTAGACAGAGTAATTCTTTTATGAAACGGTGTTAAACCTTTCTTGGAATTTTGCATTGCAAACCTAACTAGTATATGCCTTTGTTCTTTCTGTCTCATAGAATCTATATTTCTAGAATATAGCGAGCTTCACCTAAGTATTTCATATCAAATTATTGTACTAATCATAATTTCACTAATGATAATGATCCAACATTATTTCCAATGATTAGAATATCATCAACAAACAGTTGTAGAAAAATCACTTTATTATCCTGAATTCTTTTATAGACACAAGGTTCATCTATGTTTCGTTCAAAACCATAAGACTTAATAGCTTCATCAAATCTTATGTTCCAAGATCTAGATGAGTGCTTAAGTCCATAAATAGATCTCTTAAGTTCACAAACTTTTCTTTCTTGGCCATTTCAATGAATCCATCTGGTTGTATCATATAGATACATTCATCAAGATTGTTATCCAGGAATGCAATCTTAATATCTATTTGCCATATCTCACAATCAAGGGATGTAATGATGGATTAGAGTATATGAATAGACTTGATCATAGCTATAGGAGTAAAGGTTTCTTCATAGTTGATAGCATTCTTCTGTGTATAACCCTTTGCAACTAACTTTACCTTGAAAGTCTCCACTTTTTCGTCTACTCTTCTCTTTCTTTTATAGACTCACTTACACCCAATGGGTTTTATCCCTTTAGGTAGATCTACAAGTTCCCAGAGTTTATTAAAGTACGTAGACTTTATTTCAAATTCTATTGCCTTTTGCTAGAGATCTTTAACAATATCATCCATTGCCTCATTGTAGGTATAAGAATCAAATTCTTTGTCATAAGTCTTTTTTATTCCCAAGTATCTTTCAGGTTAACTCAAAACTCTACCACTACGAGGAGGATCCGATGTATGTTGAGTTTCAAGTGATTTATCTTTCTTAAGTGCTTTCTCAATCGTATCTTCTATAATTTGGCTGATAACAAAATCAGTTAATTCTTCAAGAACTAACTTACTTTTGGGCTTGAAATCTTTTATATAGTTTTCTCCCAATAAAGTAGCATTTGTACTCATAAATACTTTCTTTTTTTCAGTACTATAGAAATAATACCCTCTCATATTTGTACTCACAAATACTTTCTTTTCTTCAGTACTATAAAAATAACACCTTTTTGTTCCTTTTGGGTAACCTACAAATAGACACAACTTAGATCGCGATTCCAACTTAGTCATTTTCCCTTTCAACACGTATACTGGACAATTCCAAATATGGATATGACCCAAATTAGGTTTATATCCTTTCCATAATTCAAATGGTGTCTTAAGTACTGACTTAGAAGGAACTCTATTCAGCAAGTACATAGCAGTTTCTAAGGCATAACCCTAAAAAGATGCGGGTAATTGTGAATAACTAAGCATCGACCTAACCATATCCAGAAGTATCCTATTTCTTCTTTCAGTAACACCATTTAGTTGGGGCATACTAGATGTTATGAGCTAGGATAGGATCCCATTGTCTGTGAGAAATTCAGAGAATTTCTTAAAGAGGTATTCACCACCTCGATCAGATCAAATGGTCTTTATGTTCTTTCCTAACTGCTTTTCAGTTTCCGTATTGAATTCTCTAAACTTTTCAAAAGAATCTGATTTGTGTTGCATTAGGTAAACATAACCAAATCTAGAATAATCTTCCATAAGCATAATGAAGTATTTAAAACCTCCTCAAGCTTGAATATTTATAGGCCTGTAAACATCAGTGTGTACTAACTCAAGACATTCTTGAACTCTAAGACCTTTTCTAATAAATGGTTTTTTAGTCATTTTATCTTCCAGACAAGATTCACAAGTTGGCAATGGTTTGACTTTTACTGAACTTAGAGGTCCATCATTAACTAACCTTTGAATTCTATTTAGGTTAATATGACCAAGTCTTAAATGCTAGAGAAAAGTTTTGTCAATAGACTCACTTTCACTTCCTTATGTTTAGGTTCTATATGTTCAGAATCATTTTTAAGATTGTATAATGAGATCCTTTTAGGTTAAATAAAGAAAAGATTATTCGTATGAGTACCAATACAAATAAGACTTTTATTCATTCTAATAGAAACTATATTGTCAAAATAAACAGAATAATCTTGTCTTATCAAACAGGAAATAGAAATCAAATTTTGTTTAAACATCGGAATATAATAAAAATTCTTTATTTCTAAAAACTAAAAATCATCGAAATTCAAAATAACATCTCCCATTGCACGAGCTTCAACAATTGAGCCATCTCCTAATCGCAATGTGAACTCTTCATTAGCAAACTTCCTAGTTTCGTTGAATCCCTGCAAAGTATTACAAACATGGTTAGTGGGTCCAGAATCTACGATTCAAGAATTGATAGAATCAACCACATGACAAGCCTCAATGAACAATAAATTGTCATTGCATTGTTTATCCTTGCTATTGTTCTTTTCCTTCTTAAAGGCTACGTAAATTTTGCAATTTCTCTTCCAATGCCTATCCTCACCATAGTGGAAATGTTTTCCCTTTAATTTGACATCCTTCTTGGTCTTCTTTTTCTTTGGAGCCAGACAAACAGGAGTCTTTTCTTTCCTTTACTTTTGTCTTTCAACTTAGGTTTGGAAGAACTAGCTTGAGCTATATTAGCCTTAGCTGACCCAGACTTATTCTTCTTAAGAATATTCTCTATAATTTGCAGATCTTTCATCAAGCCAGTAAGAGTATAATCTTTCTGACGAATCTCATGATTGATCTTAAATTGATTGAATGTGTCTGACAATATGTTCAAAACTATGTCAATTTGGGTGTCACAATCAATTTCAGCTCTAAGGATTTCTAGTTCATTAAAATATGCGATGACTTTGATCATATGTTCTCGAATTCGAGTACATTTCTTTTGACAAAGATTCATGAATGCACATGTAGCCTTATTTCTAACCTGACAACCGAGAATGACGAATATTTCATCACTACTCAGCATCATGTCACTAGCAGTATCTATCCCACGATGTTGTTGTTGCAATATATTACTCATTGAGCCAAGTATATAGCATTTAGCCATCTCATCAGATTGCTTCCACTTATCATATAAGTTTCTTTCATCGTTGGTAGATTCCGCAGTTAGTTGGGCAGGACATGAAGTGGTGAGAACCTATTTGTGTTTATTAGCAATAATCGCTATGTCTAAGTTATATTTCTAGTCTACATAGTTTTCACCATCTAACTTGTTTTAAGTGAGTGAAGTAGATAAAGGATTAAGTGCCATATCTATTGAAAACAAATAAACATTCCACGTATAAGCAAATATCATAGAGCATGTTTTGAATAATTAACATAATGTATTAAATGTACAATATGCAAGTGAAGTATCCTTAAGACTATTACTTATATTCATGGTAATTTGGCCTACCATTGATTACAAGCCTCCTTGGGGGGTTATCCAATCAAAAAGTTAAACTGAAACAATTTCAATTAGTACATAGATAGATAACTCTTATCTCAAATTTCTAACTACTATTCTCTTTAGTTCTCTAATTGACTAATACGAACTCCTACAAGAGGATATTAATATTTTGAGTTGAGTGTTTAACTATTGTTTCAGTAACTAAGCTTTCTATATAAGACTGTCTCCTACGGGCGATCAGCCTTATATAGTCTATCAAGTACCTTATCCTAAGAAGCTTATTTCCATTATTACACAGACGAAAGCCCTCCTACGGGAGTTCAACAAGATTCTGAGGTGATGGTCATCCTAATACATAACGAACCAATAATAGAGACCATAGGTATCACATACCTTCTTTCACTCAATATTTTATAATTAGGGATTTATAAATTTTATCTGGTTATCTAATTAGCTTAGTAACCAAAAATCAATTATGTAAGCATGTTCATATTTGCACGAAAGTAGCTCTAATTTTCTATATGATATGTTACTTAAAATCATATAACAAAACTTAATTATTAGGCATGCATGCAATATTGTCCTAATAATACCAAAGTAGTAAGCAGAAAATTAATTAAAACTAAAATATATTATCTCATAATATCTAATTTTAAAAATTTCTATTTTAAAATATCTCTAATAATTCAAATAATAATTAAGATATTATGGATATCAACCATGTCCATAATTCAAATTAAAATATCCTATCAATTCAAATTTCAAAAATTCAAATTTAATACGGATTTAAAATTTGAATTTAAATTTGAATTTATCAGTTTTCATAAAACTATGGATAAATTAAATTATTTTTAAAATAAAAATAATTAAAATTACGGCCGAATATTTGAAATAGTCGGGACAAGCTGACGGATAGAACGGGAGGCCGTTACGCGAATATAGCCTCTAGATATTATACGGCTACGCTCAAGATAACTACCAGGTGCTAATAGGCTTGCATAACGCTATATGGCCTCGCTTGAGACAACTCCCAAGCGAAAATAGGCTCGCATAGTTTTTCGTATGACAAACACATGAGGTAGCACCCCAAGTAGACAAGGCACAAGAGACCACCTGCGCAACCGGTGTGTAGTAGACTACCTGCTAGCCATGTGCAGATTATATCCGCGCGGTTAGTGAGGCGTGCCTATGCCGCATGCGTAGGGTGAACTTGTGCGGCATGCACGAGCTAACCAGCCACAAGCCACATGCGGATCGTATCTGTGCGGCCAACGGGGACGTGCCAGCGCCATATATGTTGAGTAATCTTGCGCAGCATGCGCATGATAGCCACCCGTAGGCCATGCGTGAGGAGAACTCGCGTGGCCAGAGTGAGGAGGTAGGCCGCAGGCCATGCGCGGATCGTATCCGCGCGGCCAACGACTCCTCACTAGCATGGCTAGGCACGGGGACGTGCCTGTGTAGGCTGCATACAGCTCCTAGCCATGCACCGCTCCATCGTTTCATTTTTTTTATTATTTTAAATTGAAAAATAGTTTTTCATAAAATCTTAAAAAGAATTAAAGATCAAAATATTTCTATGCATAGTTTTATCAAGAACATAAAATATGAATACATAGAAATCAAGAACATGTCATAAACAAAGATGAAAAACAAATATGATCATCACCTCATAGTAACATCTAATCAAATAATCATTCGAACTCAATGAATCTATCGACCATCATACAAACTAGAGCCTACTCTTAACATGAACAAGACCAAACATAATCAAACTTTTCGGAAATCAAAAATATCAATCAACAAGAGAATAGATCGGAGTAAAATATGCTAAATCAATAATAAAACCATGCTCTGGTACAAATTACTTGTATTCATTGGAATAAAATTCGAGAAAATATTTTCATAAAATCATTTTCAAGAATACCATAATTTTGTAAATGCAGAAACGCAGTAGAACTGGTCGTTTAAAACTTTTTTTCTTTACAAAACTTTTCGGATCATGATCTAATATAAGTATCTCTTGTTCTAGAAAAGAAAAATACCTAGATGCACTCCACAACCTTCTCATCTATTCTCAACAACTGTTTGATTGATCTGATGGGTGGTTACCTTCTTGATTCCCAATAAAGAGATCCATGGACAAATAAGAGGACAATCGAACTGATTTCTCCTGGATGGCCGAAACATCAAGGATGGTGAATCCCCTAGTATGGACAATTTTCTCTACTCTCCGTCTCTCTCTATTTTGTGTGGAATACTCTCCTCTCAGGAGTATTTCACGTGTAATACTTGTTCTATCTAGTCAGAGAACTTTTCTCTTAACTATAGAGAGATTAGTAAAACTTAATGGGCTTATTGGGCTTAATTGATCATCAAATAACTATTGGGCTTTAATTTGAGCTAGATATGGGACCAGATGGATCCATAAAGTCCAAGCTCCAATGGATCATATGCCAACAATCAAAATTAACTTATAATTATGATTGGGTCTTGTCCATTAATATTAGGGCACACCACTATAGGCCTAATATTGAACTCTTGGACTAAATGTCATTTATTTTTTGTGAAGCTTATTATTAAATAATTAGCTTGATCTATTTAGCATGTTCTATACTTGTAGATATACCCCTAATGCAATGCCATACTAACAGGGTGAAATTACTATATTACCCCTTTAGTACATATTTACCTTTGAGTTGCCATTTTTCATCTAATGGATAATAGTTGACTATGGTGTTTGCATTTACTTATACCAACACAATCAAATTCACATAGTGAATATCGGGACCCTGGTTTATATTATCCAAATACTTGAAAAAACTCAAAGTGGCATTATATGTATGACATCCATCATGAAAAACATTCTACATATTTCATACACCTTATCTTCCAAGATACCGAAATTTGAACAATAAATTGGAACTAGTCTTTTAGTAACTCAAAAAGACAAAACATATGAAAGTAAGTTTGTTAATCACTAGGATTAAGGATTTCTACAATAGTGTTAGATTAGTGAAATTAGAAATTTAAGGTTTTCTACAATTCCTCTCTTGACATGGAATTCATGTTTCCAAGGAGTAGTGTACTAAAACACCTAAAGAGGAAGAAGACATGGGATAGATTCCTTACACGTCAGCAGTTGGAAGCCTTCTGTATGCAATGCTATGCACTAGGCCTGACATCAGCTATTTCGTAGGAATAGTCAATTAGTTTCACTCTAACCTAGGATTAGATAATTGGATAACTGTGAAACATATTCTCAAGTATCTTCGGAGAACGAGAAATTATATGCTAGTATACTCTAGAGGGGATTTGATCCCTATTGGATATACTGATTCTAATTTCTAGTTTGATATAGAAAATAGGAAACATACATCTAGGTCAGTTTTCATTCTTTGTGGTGAAGCCATAGTTTAAAGAAGCATAAAACAAAATTATATTACTGATTCAACTATGGAACCTGAATATGTAACTGTATCAAAAGCAGCAAAGAAAATAGTTTGGCTCTATAAATTCTTGAGTAATTTGAAAGTAGTTCTAAAAATATATAAACCACTCACACTGTTCTGTGATAATAGTTCTGCAGTGGTAAATTCAAAAGAACTAAGAAGCCACAAGAGATTGAAGCATATATATTGCAAGTATCACGTGACTAGAGACTTTGTGAGAAAACAAGAGGTATTGATTATGAAGATAGTATCAAAAAACAATCTTGCTAACCCGTACACCAAGATGTTACCTGTTAAGACTTTTGAGAGTCACATAGAAGGGATGGGATTAAGGGATATGTCTCATTTGATTTAGAGCAAGTGAGAGATTGTTAATATTTTTGCCCTAAGAGCAAGATGTAAACAATGATTTGCTATTAAATAAATATAGTTGATTTTATTCTATTTGCTTACATATATTATTTATGATAATATATATAAATATCATGAAAATTCCTTGATTATAAATGTAACCTTAAACTTAGTATGTATAAAAGTTGTACATACAAAAAGATTAAATTTAAGAGATATAATCTAAACTAGTCTATAATTAATTATTAAAATTGGGATCTTTAATTACAATATTACTAGTACTGTCTATTACCATTGAGAGTGGAACAGTCTTATCTGTGCTATTTATATAGTGACATTAATGGAGGTACTTTATATAATGAGATTATATAGGATTGAACTAGAGAAATTTGAATATCTGATAATATCCTTTAAAGAACAGAATATTTAAATTTATCAATCAATTCTCATATATGAAATGATCTTGATCTTGAGTAATTAATAGACTCCTGTTTATATTTTTATGTCTCTTGATGTATTTGATGACATTTGTATTTATACTATACCAAATCCTTGTATGTTGGAGACATGATAATATAGATTACTAGGAATATTAATTAACAATATGGAATCCATTCCTTTCAAACAGAAGTTAGAAAAATGATTCCATTGAGTAACAATTTGATACTTGAACGATAGAGCGCTCAACTCATGATTGGTCATAAATTTATTGTTCATTAAAAAATCATGGAAAGTCAAGGATAAAAAAGTAAATAGAGAGGATAACGGATTACAAGCCAAACTCTATTTACGAATCATTTATGGAGGATTGTTCTGTATGTAATGATTACATCAATGGATAAACTTTATGATTGCTTTGAGTAATTTATATTGTAACTTTTAAGAGAGCAGTTCCAATTTTGTAGTGGAGTAATACTGGAACTAATGAATTTGATAATTTAATTAAAAGAGTCTAATTAATTATTAAATTTATTGGAGTTTGAAATTATAAATCCATAGGTCTCTGAACCATCTCGAATAACACTATATTGAACATATTATATAGTTACTTTCTTATATTAATAACTAATTTAGGAATATTGAATTCTAATTAATTATGTCATACTAAAATTAATGTTACACATTTAATTGTTTTATGTGTCACATTATAATAAATAATAAATATTATTATTTTTGTCTATTTAGTTTTTTGTTTCTTTTTTAAATAATCCAATAGTATGATTATTTAAAAAGTAACATACAGTGTGTCCAACCACATTGTATTGGGTGTGTAACATGGAGATATTTTCTCTATGTTACAAGCATAAACATAGAATATAATATGATTATTTTTGTTATTTTCTATTCGGAAAATTATGATTGACCAAATAAATTAATTCTATTATTTTATAATTTCATTTTTTGAATTTTTTGGATAAAACAAAATAGGAAAATTTTCTTTTTTTTTTTTTTTTGGGCAATATTAGCTTGTGTAAGACAAGCTTTACACGTTAACTGTGAAAATAAGTTAAGGAATTTATTTTTCCTTTAAACATGTAAGACTTATATAAAGATTGTTTTGTTTTTCCAAATTAAAAATGTATGGAATTAATTATATAATTAAATAGATGAATCAAAGAGGAAAGAAATATATTTCACTTTAATAGGAAACTATTATACACGTTAAATTTTTTTAGCAATAAGTGTGTAAATCCTATCCTGAGATGAAGGAATTTTATTTTCCTATTTGAGTGAAATATGTTGTCTTTTACATGATTTTAAATTGTTTAAAATTTAATTGTTTTACACGTTAAAGAGTAGAAAAAAAAANTATCTCATGTGTTGAGACATATAGCAAAAATTCTAAAAATTGTGTGAAAACAATAAGATTATGAGTATTAACTGCCTACTCTCTAGTTTTTTAGTGTGGAGCCTTGATGAGAAAGATCGTAGTTTCATAGTTATGATAGAGTACATTCTCATCATCGACTAAGGAAATTCTAATACAGAAAGGTTAGAGTATTCTTACTTTTCTCTAAAATCTCTTTTTTTTTTTTTTAAATTATATGTATTAAAACAACAAAGTTATATTGATCCTAAGCTCTCTCTTGTGTGCGTAAAATTTTAATTGCCACACACACCATCTTCCACTACACCATATGATGGATCCTACAATATTTATTTCCATGCATCTGAGAGAGAAACAAAGGAATATTTTCAATTCAATTTAATTGCATTCTTTTCTATCCGCTCGAAACACTGAATATTTATAATGAAGAGGGAAAAAAAAAAAGATCTCTCAGGTGAAGTAAGGATCCGATTCTATTAATGCCAAACTACTCTCAATTTCCTCTGCACCACATAAATTTAGACCTTGTTAGCACACAATGTTAAATGTTGTATGTTTTCTTTTAACTAAAGAAAACAAAAAGTTCTAAGACTTAATGCATTATTAATCACTAAGAAAAATATGACCATGTTTTCTCGAAAAATGCTCAACTTTTTTAACAATGCATACTAAAACGTTACATTACAAACAAATTTCTCTTCTACTCACCCGAAACCCATACATTACTTTGGAAAAATAAATTCCTCACAGTCCCAATAGTACTAGATATTTTCTCTCTTTTAATTTGTTGATTTGAAAAAAAAAAAAAACCCTTACAAGGATCGACAAACCCTTAGTTAATTTGGCATGTTGCAATACTAAATTTGTAAAACTCGTATCAAGATATGATGACAAACGGTAAAATTATACTCATTGAAGGGGAAAAAAATATGATCATATGTTATACTTTAATTATTCTTTATCTTAAAGAGCTTGTGTATGAAAGAGGCAGCTAGCCAAGATATATATACGTAACCAAACCATAATTACCATATAATACTTGTTGAACAAATCAATAATTGCAGCTCACCAGCCAGCCGCAATAGGAATAGTAAAAAGGCAGCCGCAATAGGAATAGTTAAAAGAGAAGCCGTAATAGCAATAGTAAAAGATGGTGTTCACACCAACTTTTAAGTTCTATAAATACGGAGGGATTCATCACTTGTTTTGCATCCCATTCTAAATCTTCTTCCTTTCTAAGAGAAAATTCAAGCCTAGGAATTCCTCTTAGTATCCCACTCGTTTTCTCCTAAATTATTTAGAGAGAGTATTTTCTCCTATTTCAAGAGAGAGAGAGATTCATTTGTTCTCTCCTTGTATTTAGAGATAAGTGAGTTGTAATCTCTTTTTCATAGTGAAATTCTTCACAACCTTGTCCGTGGACGTAGTCTAAGTTGGGTGAACCACGTTAATTCTTTTGTGTGCCTTATTTATTTCATTTTACCCAAATTTTCTCAACTCGTATTTTATCTGTATTATCGCTTCTGCAAAGCTGATCTCCTAACAGTGGTATCAAAGCCATTGGTTGGAGTACTGTTCACGTATATGGTACTATTCACATATACGGTACCATTCACGTATAGTGAAACGGTGGTAACTGAAAAAATCGTGGTGAATAAAAATGGCGGCAAAATTCGATTTTGAGAAGTTTAATGGGAACAATTTCTCTTTGTGAAAAATGAAGATAAAGGCAATCTTGAGAAAAGATAATTGCCTAGCAGCAATTGGGGAAAGGCCTGCTGAGATTACTGATGATAAAAGGTGGGACGAGATGGATAGCAATGTTGTCGCTAACTTATATCTGGCACTAGCAAATGGAGTCCTGTCGAGCATTGAGGAGAAGAAGTCAGCTAAGGAGATATGGGATACACTGACAAAGTTGTATCAGGCCAAGTCGCTTCACAACAAAATTTTCTTGAAGAGAAGGCTTTATACCCTTTGGATGGCGGAATTAACAACGGTGACCGACCATATCAATACTCTCAATACTTTATTCTCACAGTTCACAACAATGGAGTATAAAATAGAGGATAATGAATGTGCAAAAATCTTACTTCAGAGTCTACCTGAATCGTATGATCAACTTATCATAAATGTGACCAGAAATGCTACAACTCTAGTTTTTAACGATCTTACAGCTGATGTTCTCGAAGAAGAAAATCAGCGTAAGAACAAGGAAGATAGATTAGTAAGTTCACAATAAGTAGAGGCTTTGATAATGAGAGAGAGATCAATAGAACGTGGCCTCAGTGGTAGTCAGAGTCATGGTAGATCAAAGTCAAGAAGTAAGAAGAATGTCAAGTGTTTGGCAACTCAAGAAGAATGGAGATTCCAGAGGAAAGGACCCTGAGTCATCAAATGCTCAGGGGAATGTTGCAAATACTTCAGATGATGGAGAAATCATGTATAGTGAAGCATCAACAAAATCTAAGGACAGACGGCAGGTCACTGATGTTTGGTTAGTGGATTCGGGAGCAACATGGCACATGACTTCTCATAGAGAATAGTTTCATACATATGAACCTATCTCTGGAGGATCTGTATTCATAGGTAACGATCATGCCTTAGAGATCACTGGGATTGGTACTATCAAGATAAAGATGTACGATCGCACTATTCGTACTATTCAAGAGGTGCGACATGTGAAGGGCCTAAAGAAAAATTTATTGTCTTTGGGATAATTAGATAACCTTGGTTGCAAAACTCGTGTCGAGAATGGGATCATGAAGATTATGAAGGGCGCACTTGTAGTAATGAAGGCGGAGAAAATTGCTGTGAATCTATACATGCTTAAAGGAGATACACTGATAGAAACTGAGGCATCAGTTGCTTCAACAAATTTTGGAGAAGAATCAACGATGATATGGCATCGTATGCTTGGCCATATATCAGAACGAGGCTTGAAGATTCTCTCTGAACGGAGGTTGCTTCCTGGTCTCACAAAGGTATCTTTACCCTTTTGTGAGTATTGTGTCACAAGCAAGTAGCATAGATTAAAGTTTTGCACATCTAGTTCTAGAAGTAAAAAAGTTCTAGACCTAGTTCACTCTGATGTTTGGCAAGCACCGGTAATGTCCCTAGGAGGAGGTAGATACTTTGTAACTTTTATTGATGATCACTCCAGGAGATGTTGGGTGTATCCTATCAAGAGGAAGGCAGATGTGTTTTCAGTCTTCAAAATATTCAAAGCACGGATAGAGCTTGAATCTAGAGAAAAGATCAAGTGTTTAAGGATGGACAATGAAGGAGAATATATAAGCGATGAATTTAATAACTTCTGTCAACAAGAAGGTATTAAGATGCAGTTCATAGTAGCGTACACTCCTCAACAAAATGGAGTGGCAGAGCGGATGAACAGAACCTTGTTGGAAAGAACAAGAGTAATGTTGAAAGCTGCAGGTCTACCCAAGACATTCTGGGCAGAAGCAGTCAAAACCGCCTGTTATGTGATTAATCGATCTCCATCAACAGCGATTAATTTGAAGACACTGATGGAGATGTGGACTAGTAAGCCAGCTGATTATTCTCGCTTACATATGTTTGGATGTCCTGTGTATGATGTACAAAGCTCAAGAAATCATAAAATTGGATTCAAAGTCCAGAAGGTGTGTACTCTTAGGATGTGCTGATGGAGTCAAGGGATATCGCTTATGGGATCCCACTGCCCATAAGATTGTTATCAGCAGAGATGTGATATTTGCATAGTATAAACTGTAAGAGAAGGGAGACGATAGTAGACCAGAAACTACTACAGTTTAGGTAAAAAAGAATACTGAAGGTTCAGATTCTTCTGAAGTAGCACCAGAGTACGAAGTAGAAGAACCAGTCGAGGAAGAAGCTTCTAAAATTCGTCGATCAACTCGTGAGAAAAGAACACCGGCATGGCACTCGGATTATATCACTGAGAGCAATATTGCATACGGTCTTCTAACAGAGGATGGAGAGCCAACAACTTTTCATGAGGCTACCAAAAGCCCGGATGTATCCCTATGGATGACAGCAATGCAAGAAGAGATTGAAGCCCTTCATAAGAACAAGACATGGGATCTTGTTTCGTTACCACAAAGAAGGAAGGCCATTGGCAACAAATGGGTCTACAAGATCAAGCGTGATAGCAATGATCAAGTGGAGCGGTATCGTGCGAGATTGGTGGTTAAAGGTTATGCTCAGAAAGAAGGTATTGACTTCAATGAGATATTTTCACCTGTAGTTCGACTGACAACAGTTAGAGTAGTTCTGGCGATATGTGCTACGTTTGACCTACATCTAGAGCAGCTAGATGTGAAAACTGGTTTTCTTCATGGAGAACTTGAAGAAGAGATTTATATGCTCCAACCAGAAGGTTTTGCTGAAACAGGCAAGGAGAACTTGGTTTGCAGGTTGAACAAATCTCTATACGGTCTTAAACAGGCGCCGAGGTGTTGGTATAAGAGATTTGATTCCTTCATCATAAGCCTTGGGTACAACAGACTCAGTTCAGACCACTGCACATACTTCAGGAGGTTTGATGAAGATAGTGATTTCATTATCTTATTATTATACATAGATAACATGTTTGTAGCGGGCTCCAACAAAGGCAGAATCCAAGAATTGAAGGCACAGTTAGCTAGGGAATTTGATATGAAGGACTTGAGACCAGCAAACAAGATTCTAGGGATACAAATTCACTGAGATAGAGGTAACAGGAAGATTCGGCTTTCTCAGAAGAATTATTTGAAGAAAATCTTGCGCCGCTTCAATATGCAAGATTGTAAGTCGATTTCTACCCCACTTCCTATTAACTTCAAGTTATCATCTGGGATGTGTCCTAGCAATGAAGCAGAGAGGATGAAGATGTCTCAAGTACCGTATGCATCAGCAGTGGTAAGCCTAATGTTCACTACGATATGTACAAGACCAGACATTACACAAGCAGTGGGAGCGGTTAGTCAATATATGGCGAATCCTGGTGAAGAGCATTGGAATGCTGTGAAGAAAATTCTGAAATACATCAAAGAAACCTTAGATGCTGCATTATATTACGGAGGATCAGAATTTACTGTCAGAGGATATGTTGATTCAGATTTTGCGTGTGATCTTGACAAACGAAAATCTACTATAGGCTATATATTTACTCTTGCAAAAGGAGCTGTAAGCTGAGTTTCGAAACTGTAAACTATTGTGGCTTTATCTACAACAGAAGCAGAATACATGGCAGCTACACAAGCTTGTAAAGAGGCTATTTGGATTCANTCAATATCACTTTATTCGAGAAATAATAGAAGATGGAAGTGTGGATATGAAGAAGATTCACACAAAGGAGAACCTAGCAGATGCTTTAATCAAACAAATCAACACTGACAAGTTCCAATGGTATGGATCCTTATTTGGCCTAGCAGAAATATAAGCAGCATGAAGAATTGACAAGGAAAGAAAATAGAGATTCATCAAGTGTGAAGACATGATTAAAATCAAGTCTTCAAGTGGGAGAATGTTGAACAAATCCATAATTGCAGCTCACCAGCCAGCCGCAATAGGAACAGTAAAAAGGCAGCCGTAATAGGAATAGTAAAAAAGGCAGCCGCAATAGGAATAGTTAAAAGAGAAACTGTAATAGCAATAGTAAAAAATGGTGTTCACACCACCTTTTAAATTCTATAAATACGGAGGGCTTCATCATTTGTTTTGCATCCCATTCTAAATCCTCTTCCTTTCTAAGAGAAAATTCAAGCCTAGGAATTCCTCTTAGTATCCCACTCGTTTTCTCCTAAATTGTGTAGATAGAGTG
Source organism: Parasponia andersonii (assembly GCA_002914805.1). Taxonomy (NCBI): domain Eukaryota; kingdom Viridiplantae; phylum Streptophyta; class Magnoliopsida; order Rosales; family Cannabaceae; genus Trema; species Trema andersonii. Next base: position 138,435 of record JXTB01000177.1, on the reverse strand, counting down.
TTTTCTCCTATTTCAAGAGAGAGAGAGAGAGATTCATTTGTTCTCTCCTTATATTTAGAGATAAGTGAGTTGTAATCTCTTATTCATAGTGAAATTCTTCACAGCCTTGTCCGTAGACGTAGCCTAAGTTGGGTGAATCACGTTAATTCTTTTGTGTGCCTTATTTATTTTATTTTACCTAAATTTTCTCAACTCGTATTTTAGCTGTATTATCGCTTCTGCAAAGCTGATCTCCTAACAATACTTAACCAAAATTAAGTATACTTAATTAGTACAATTTTAACCTAGTGTAAATTAATTTTAACTAATATAAATACATCTAACTGAAAGACTGAATCATAGATAACCCAACCGACCCCACTGAATACCACAAAGTATAAAATGTATTTTTTAAATTTTCATTTAACAAATAATCAAGTTTTACAATATATTCATAATGTCTGTTAGAACGATTAGATATCCCTTTACCTTTAGATTAATTACAACCTAGGTCTTGTCTTCCATAAAATAGAAAGTTAAAAAGGATCTATAAACCTGTCACCTAGTATATATGTATGTATATATATATATATATGAGGATTAATATTTATCACCAATAATAGAAGCTGTAGTATAAATGAGACAAAGCTTAGCCAGCTGCCAAAGAAAATGCAACCCTCTTTCATGGATTTTTATAGTATTTTCTCTATGTAGTGACAACTTGCTGAACATAGCTAGCTAGACATTGAAAGTTGCCACTATGCTTCCAAACAAACACAAATTAAAGTCGCTTTTGGCAAAAGTAGCTCCCAAAAGGGTCACAACTCATACAACTGTTTAGTCAGTGACACAAATGCATCAAGTAAAATCCAAAAGAGTCAGATATATATTCGTACAACTGTTTAGCAAAAGGGCCCAAATGGGATAAATTCTTGTCACATAATAATATTCTATGGTCAACAAAGTCTGATTATTATCAATATGCAAAAGATCCTGCGAGTGCTAATGTAAACTTGAAATGCTAGTTAAGTGAACATTTTATCTTGAGCGTTGAATTGTCACATATATATTTTATATAGATTTCGACAAACTGTACTAGGTAGAGAATTAAGTGCAATACTTTTTTGTCCATTTGAAATATAGAATGCTTAGTTTACTTTTTCTCGGGAGACTTTGTTAGATAGATACTTACGTATATCCGAGTCATTTATGTATTTATTTATATATATATAGAGGGAACCAAATCTTTTTACGTGAAATTTCTTTTAAAAATAATATTAATAATACATATTTTTTTATTATAATATCACTATGATGATTTAACATTTAAAAAAAATACCAACTAAATTGACAATCATATATATATATATATAAAGTTTTTGACACATGAATTCATTTTCTACCTATAAAGTTTATAAAAAATACGTCTTGTGATAATAATTAGTGAATAAATAAAATCAATATAGAGATAGAAGAGAGAACCAACCCTCAAAAAACGAAAAAAAAAATAGAACCAAGTGAGATAAGATTATTTTATTTCAAAAGCAAAATGTATAGGGTCATTAAAAAAATAAAATCTAACAGTCTTTAATTTGAAACAAGTTCACCAATATCTTGCTTTGAAAAAATAAAAAAACATCTTAACAATGCACTATAGACTTATTTTTTAAAAGAAGAACGAGTGCTTGCTTTATCTTATTTTTTCATTACAAAAAATATCTCATATTTTAATAAATATTAAAAGGTTTACTGGAATTCACATCTAAGAGAGCGTAAAAGACAGCAAAAAAAAGATTAATTTTGAATTCTATGTATATACTCAAATGTAAGAGCGTAAGAGACAGTAAAAACCAGAGATTTTTAATTCTATGTATATAATTTCTATCAATATTTCTTCTTGATAAAGTCGAGATTCGAGAGTCAAGAATATTTCACATATTTGATATAACATTAGAAAAATATTTACATATTTTATCCCAAAAAAGAATAAAGAATACTTCACATAATTTAAAGTTAGTTGAGTGGCGCAAAATTGGATGGTACGTGGTTTTTAGTATACTGTATGCGTTTTTCTTTCTCTTTTTAGTACAAAATAAATAAATCTATTTCCAGAAGCTCTAGCACAATTATATCATGTATGATATACATCCACGAATGTGTACCTTTGGGAAAACATAAAAGGAATATATATATATATATATATATATATATATATATATATATATATATATATATATATATATATATATATAATGAGAGCTGAATACAATAAAAAAAATTTATTCTTTATCGATATGAAAATTAAATCAATTCAATAGTTTCAATTAAATACGTTGCAATAAATTCCGATGAATATTAAATGATAATATTTATTTTTGTAAGCGTGAAATTTGATACTCCATGTACTAGCTCCTTTTTTAAAAGCTATTGTTATTATATAAGTATGTATTAAGCTTACAGCATTATGCTTGTATGGATTGGTAACTGATTAAAGCTAAATGCTTTCTCAATTTCAAACATGGTTCACACTAAACAACGAAAACAAAAATGGAATTTTATAACCCAAAGTTGCACGAGTGGTGATGCATTGTAATTCGTAAATACACGTAAGTCTATCTAATTTGATCCAAATAGCTTTTGTTTATTCTTTCTCAAACTTCTATGATACCCACCCCAACTATGATTAATATATTACCTAATTAGACTCTAAAAAAGGTATTAAAAAAAAAGTACAATAAAGAGCTTCTTCTAGGACCCTGACCAATATGATCTTAACTAAAAAATTAATTATCCTAACAGATAATGATTTGATGCTGTTAGATCCCCAACTTGGCAATTTGAATTGAATTAGTAAATACATGTCCATGTGAAAACTAGTTTATTTTCTTGAAACTTGCCTTAAAAAGAATAAAAATATAAAGTCAAGTAATCAAGTATGCATGCTATAGAGCTAGCCTTAAGTCGGATCAGCGCATGCATTTTTTTTTTTTCCAGGCAATAAGCCTAGCAATTGCATAGTACGTTTTGGCCAATAGGTCAAATATATATGAATGCAATATGATCAGGTGATGATGAATCTTATGTCTAAGAATCACTTGATGAGTATAAAGTACTTTTATTCTATAGTTTCAAGTTTTGTGGAGCATTTTCGGTCTTTGATTTGATTGACAATCATACTCATTGTCAATCTCATTTTCAATATTATTGAAGTTTAAAGTTTGAATCCACCGATTTCCTTATTAAAGAAAAAAATAAATAACCTTGTTGAGCATTTGATAACAAAAACCTTTAATAATTAAAGAAAAAAAACATTTTTACATTAAAAATTTATTTTCTGGGATGTCACCATCTAGCTAAGAGGGAGACGTTGTTAAGCTTTTGCTTTCTCTTGGCATGCTTTCGGCCTGAATGATGCCTTCAGCCTTGGTATAAGTTATAACTCAATATTATTTTTGATAATATACCGGGTTTCTTTCTAGTATAAGTGGGTGCCAACTTAATGAGAATGTATTTAACTTAGGATTTTGATGCCTTATGATTCTTTTATATATATATATATATATATATATATATATATATATATATATATATAAGAAAAATAACATTTCTTCTTGTTGGGAATCAAACAGTATTCTGAGCGAGCTTACCAAATTAGGTTCTTCTTGTTCCTTTTTGGTGACCATGTGAGGTTCTTTCTTTTAGGATTAGCCCCCGTTGTTGACACTCTCGTTTTAAAAAAAAAAAAAATATTGGCTGATTTTTTATTTATTAGAAAATAAGACTAGTTTGGTGCCGATTAATTTGGAATACTTAATTCTAGTGTTTTCCAATGGAATTCGATTTTCATTTTAAAAAAAAATAAAGAGCTCTGCGTTTTTTTTTTCTTTTTTTTTTTTTAAATTTTTTTAAATTTTTGGTCAACAAAACCAAAAGGAAAAGAAAGGTACTGTTTTTGATTCCAAATATTCATGAACAATATGAGGACTTATAATTAGAAAATGTTGGACGAATATATTCGTTAGGTTAGGAGGAAACATAAGTTGATGATATATTGAATTACACAAGAATAAAATAAAATAAAATTAAACAGGCCACCAATATTTTGGCATCATCTTGCTATGGACCGACATGCATTTAAACTCTCAAAACAAAGGCAGCGCCGGCCATGCACGCCTTAATTACAAGTTATTTCAAGACATTAATATTATTTGGCATTTTCATTGAAATAATTGGCAAGAGCAATATATTCCAAGAGGGCTATACCTACTAGAATCCAAAAGGATCTCTTTCAACTTGGTATCCGAGTAATATATAGAATTTTGAATTTTTTTTTCGAAAAAAGAATTTTGAATTTTGATCTCTCTTGATAATTTTTCTTGTTTACTTCTCCACAATGAAATGATCGACCATCAAGCCGTCAAATTAATAAACAGTATATACAACAAACCCACGATAACCAAGAGATCATGTATATAAAAATATTAAAGATTAGATTTACATTTCTAAGTGTTTTTTGTTGCTTTAGTGCTCTGAGTAAGAAAAAGCCAAATCATTGATCCAATTAATTAATTAAACAATATTTTATATGATGAATTTCAAATTACTATATGCATGCTCACTTCCATCAACCGAGTAGTGAGTTTTATATGATTTCGAAAAAAAAAACATTTGGTGTTTAAAGCTTAATTTCAAGTTGTTTGTGGTTTAACATATTAATAATTATGAAAAAGATATTGCGTGCAAATGATCTATCGATCACCTATTTCTTAATATTATAATATAAAATTAAATTAACATGAACAAACGGTATATATACAAATCTAACAGAACATGATTTAATTAAAATTGAACCGATAAGAATTACATTCACTAACAAAATTACTGTTAGTTTTAAAACGATTTTTGCAGTGGAAGATTAGCCTAGGAATAATCAAAAATTTTCTCAAAACAATTGACTATATGAGTGCATAGTATTAATTTATAACAAATAGGAATAAACAAAAAGAATAGACTAATACCTCTTGTAGCATAAAAACGGATCCTAGTTATACTGTCTTCTAAACTACGATCTTCCAATCCAAGTCTCAAGCACAACTGGATGAACGTGTGGACGTTGCATACAATTTCTTAAATTCACATTTTAAACCTTTGCAATTTTCTCAATATATGAGATTATAAGAGTTTGTTCAACAGAGAATAAGAAGACACTCTTCTTTTCCTCTCTAATTTTTGGAGGCTCTATAGAAAATAATGCGTAGTATATTTTTTTTTAGAGTTTCCTTTATATATATATATATATTTATTAANAAACTTATATTTATATATAAATTAATTAATATATATATCTCAAAAAAAAAACTTTAGTCAGTTTCTCATTTTCTATTTATCTGATAATTAGATATTTTTAAATTCAAAATTTAAACAAATTAGGAAACTTATCCCTCCATAAATTTAAATTAATTCATTCAAAATTAATTAATTAATTAATAACAATTATTATTTACTGATAGACAAACTATTTATCTAGACAAAGTGTACAGTAATAGAAATAATGTAATATCCAGTACAATATTTGTAAGGGGTGGAATTGGAGACCTATGGACCTGTAATTCAAGCTCCAATAAATTATGACAATTAATTAAACTCTTTAATTAATTTTTCTAATTTATTAATTCCAGTATTACTCCACTAAAAATCTGGAATTGCACTCTTGAAATTACAGAATAAATTTACTCAGAAAGCATCAAGCAATCCATCGAAGCTCCAATAAATTATGACAATTAATTAAACTCTTTAATTAATTTTTCTAATTTATTAATTCCAGTATTACTCCACTAAAAATCTGGAATTGTACTCTTGAAATTACAGAATTAATTTACTCAGAAAACATCGTACAGTCCATCGATTTAATCATTACATGTAGTTCAATTTGGAGCTAGGTTAAATTTCGTTTACCTCTCCAATTACATCTTTATCTGTGTGTACCATTAATTCTCTAATTAACAATTAATTTATAAATCTATTATAAATTGAGTACTCAAACTGTTCAAGTCCTAAATCAATACACAAGAGAATCATCTTTCTAGCTTCCTAATGGAAGGAATGGATTCTATCACGACCCAAAACCCGGGCTAGTGGCAGAAGGGGAATTTCACAAAGGTGAAAAATTCCTTGATTTATTTAAAAAATGTCAAAAGTTCTAGTTTTTATAAAAACGGTCTATTTAAATAAAATAATCGGAATTCCATCCCGTGAACCACTCCCACAGTTCGTATACACTATCAAACATGGATTGAACAATTATTTGAAAATATGAAATTAAATAAAAAACTCAGCATCATCATCATCCACAACAGAATTCAAACACCAGAATGGCATACATAAGTTTGCAAACAAAATAGAAAGCAGTAATCTTGGTTCAATGCTAACACAAAATCCAAATAGTCCAAAGACTTCGACAACAACTCCTAGTATTACCAAGAGATGAACTATAATCCAGATGACCTCTTACTCCTCTTGATCACCAAAATCGCACTGGACACCACCTGAGGAAGAAGGTAGGGGTGAGCATATAATGCCCAGTAGGAAAATAGTTACCTCGAAGAAAAACAGTTCAGTGATGGAAAACTCCTGCATGGTTAGTTCAAATCCAAAACATACACACGCA
>JXTB01000177.1:55527-130403 GCA_002914805.1 Parasponia andersonii | reverse complement strand
TATATATATAATCCAAACCGGGAGTCAATATATATAAAATAGTATAATCAAAACCATCAATCCATATGCACATGACACAAATCAACCCATACCCATGAGCTCACATCCTCTCATCTGTGGAAACCCAGGATGATGGCACTAAGTGTACCTAACAACCTGCTTGATACCTAACCCATACCCGGAGGGAACACCCATGTGTCGCCTACCAAACCTGGAGGGGTAACTGAATTACCTACACCTGCCAAATGGGGAGGTAATCAGAAGTAACGAGACCTCGCACGAGTTTACGGACTTTCACCGATGGTGGGGCACGCAGCACCACACTGTAAAACCCACAATGCTAACACGGTACTCATGTATAATCATATGACAGTGCAATACAGAATTGAAGTGTAAAAAAAAAAAAAAAAACTACTGTACTTTGGTTTTTCAGTAAAACATGCATAATATGATTTTATAGAAAAATGGGCAGCATAACGGCCTTATTTTTGATATACCCAAAATAACCTGCATACAACAAACTCCTAGAGCAGTACAGTATATATCGTATAACCAGATTCCATCACATATAATTCAAATCATTAAAAATACACTTGTTCTTATATGCTGCAGAAAATAAGTTTTAACTCAAAAATGGTATAAAACGAAGGTAACTAAACTCCTACCTCACCGGAATAGCGACACCACGCTATTGAGTTTTCAAGGTATCGTTGACGATTGCCCGGAGGGTCGGGAACCAATTCCAAGCCCTCGATCGTCCTATTACGAAAAACTAACTTTCTCACCGGAGCTTCAATTCCACAAACGGACTTCTTCACTGAATTCCAAGCACCCAATATAGCTAGGTTAGACATATAATTTGTCCAATTCGGGTCCGGGCCCACACCGGACCGGTGGCACGCAAAACGAGACAAAATCTTGATCGTCCGATCTCAATTTTTGTGCCGATCACCAACTACACAATATATATATATATATATATCAAACTTCTCCATTTTCTGAGTACATTCCAGAAATGAACTCAAAAACACAATCCAACGGCCGGATCGAAAAATAAAATTTAAAAACTCAAAATACCCAAAAATGGCAATTTTTGATCCGGACAGTATGGGGTTGAGATATATATACCTTGATGATCCTTGCGACGATACGAATCCATCGGGACTGATTTGGAGTCGAATGGACACCGGAATCTTCGCCGGCGGCCAAAAATCCAAAATGGGTCAAAACGGCTTCAATAGCTTTTTCCGGCGATCTGGTGGCCGGCGGCAGCTGCTGATGACCGGCGGAGGTGCGCAACAGCTCGGCAAGTCGACGCCGATCGGTGGGCAGCCTGGACGATGGCCGGCGCGGCGGCGGCTGCCCTCCTCCTTGCTTCGGCCGTGAGCGTGAAATAGAGAGAGAAAGAGATAAAGAGAGGGGACGAGAGGGAGAGAGAGAAATGTATATATGTATATATGTAATCTGATTTTTTTTAAAAAAAAAATCTGGTCAAAAGACAAATTTGCCCCTAAAGAAACTGAATTTTTACAGATTCCATATTTGTAAGCTATATTCCTAGCTACTCATCTCATCATGCTCTCAAGATACAAGTATTTCGGTTTGTTTAGGAAACAAACATTTAACAAGTATGTCAAAAAATATAATGTTATAAATAGGAGTCTATAACTACTTAGGATTAAGATTGATTTACATATGATCATATAATGACAGTATTTGAACTCTCAACAGTTAATGGAATTTATGTGAGATTCAAATCATGTCTGGTCCAGTCCTATATAATCAAATTATATAAAGTACTTCCATTGTGATGTCAACACATCAATAGTCCGGATAAGACTATTACATTCTCAATGTTAATGGACTGTATAATAATATTTAATTAAAGATCCCAAATTTTAATTAATTATTACGGACTATATTTAGTTTATTATCCATAAATTTAATCCTCATATATATAACACTTATATACTAAATTTGTGGTCACATAAATAAATTAGGGATTTTCTGATATTTAAANCTCTATTTGTTTTTAGCCAGGTACTATTCATTAGAAAAAATAGATCAAGACTATCAAATGTCACCAAGCTATGGTAATCTTAATTCGTTTTCTTCCTCTTTTTTTGGAAGTGAATTTAGTGTATAAATGTTATGTTGGCTTAATTTCTCGATTTTTGCTCACTAGCTTGCTTCAAGCTAATTATAAACTTCAATACTTTTTTTCGAAAGAAGCAATCCAATAAATAAAATTTCATTTTGATTTTTTCTGGTCAATTTTCAAATTGAAATTCCATTTCAAAATTGCTAATATATAAATTTAATCAATTAATTCAAGATATTGGGGCAATAGATATTTAATTCGTGTTTGACTATATCATGTGAAAAAGTTAGTAGTATTTCGTCTTGAATACCAGTTCGTCTTTGTATTTTATTTCCACAAAGAAAAAGGGAGGAGTGAGAAAAATAAAAGCAAAAATAGAAAACATGATTATGAGGAGATAAATTTGTCAGGATCATACTCGAAATCTCGTTATGTAGATGGTAGGAGGGAGAAGAAATTGTCAGCAAATAACAAAACAAAACCCTTCTATGGAGTACTTGTAAACTCAATATCCATAGGTCCCAATCAGTTTCTATTTTACTCCATTACGACCTCCCTCCACAACTTCATCATCATACAAATCTCTATTGCTAATAAGCGTCGCCAAATCCTTCAAATTGTTGCTGAAGAAAATAAAAACAAATAAACGACTAAATTGGCTAACTAAATCATTTCCAAAAAAAAATTAAAATTGGTAAACTAAATAATCATATTTTAACTTGGTAAATGAAATTTTCATATTTCAACTTCGTTAGGAAAAACAAACGGTTTAGAGTTTAATTGTTTTTTTTTTCTTTTCCGACATTCTCTTTTTTGTTCGTTTAAATAATTTATGAAAAATGAAGGGGTCCATATTTTTTTTTAATTTTTTTCATTTAAATCTCATTAATTCCAATGTCTTTTTTACTTCTATATTTTGTGGAACTTTATTCCAGAAAGATTGGTACTATTGACATTTCCAAAATCAATTTAATGTCTCCAATAAGAAGGGGAACTTAAAGAACTGTTCGTATTGTCCGTATTAATCTCATTTAAAATTCCAAAATAGTATTTACATAATTTATAAAACGAATTGCTCTTAATGTCATTTTTTTAAAAAAAAATTCTGCACACTTTTATTGTGGGACTACTGTATAAAAACGAAAGGGTTGTTTTTTTTAATATTTTTTTCTATTCAAATCTTTATAAAAAAAAAAAGTGGTTTCTTACTTTTATAATATTTTTCCAATTAAATCTTTATAATTCCAATATCATTTTTATGGGCTGATAATAAATTGAGAGAGTGTTCATATTCTTCATACATGTCATTTTTCCATATTAGAGTTCAAGGCTTAGAATTTTTAATTTCTTTATGTAAACTTTAAATGTGGAACAATTGACATTCCCAAAATCGGAATAAAACTAATAAATTGCTTGATATTTTCCAACTTCTTTTTTAATGAGGCTGTTTGAGTAGTAGGATTTTCCAATGAATATTTTTTTTGAGACATAATCATTCTTTTTTGAAATTTCAAAAGATATGGACTAATGTCAAATTGTAACAGTTGTATAAATGATATGAGATTCAATGTTTAAATAATATCATAGATAGAAGAAAAATATTTTTCATTAAAATACTTACAATAACATCATTTTTTTAGTAAATAAAATAACATCAGATTAAGGGCACCGCATAAGATAACAGTAAAACCAAAAAGAACAAAACAGAGAAAGACATAAATCCTAATTAAGTTACACATTACAACAAAACACGTATCGTGAAAATATCTAATGAGTTTTCCTAGTCAAAGCTCCTCATAACATTCAAAATTCTGTTCATATTTGCCATAGCTCCTCATACTCCATCAGTCTCATATCATCTGTTCCACAGTAATCAAGATGACATAAGGTTTCAGACAATGACTTTATTTCTAACTCTCTTGTTCTATTCAATGACAAATAATTTACTCTCTTAATAAAGAGCAATCAATTCGATTCAAAGTGTCACATTAATAAGGTTTATTAATAAATAACGATGAATTCGATTCAATATATCACACTAAAATGGTTTCTTAATAAAGAACGACCTATCTAATTAGACACTTGTAAGAATAAGATTTTTTGATGAATAACAATCAATCCGATTCGGAGTATTATACTAATAGAGTTTCTTAATGAAAAACTATTGATCTGATTCAATGTATCACACATAAAATATTTCTTAAATAAAGAACGACCGATCTAATTTGAAGTGTCACACTAATAGGTTATTTTATGTACAACAAATAATATTGTTCGAAGTATCACGCTAAAAAGGTTTATTAATGAAAACAATGATCGATCTGATTCTATGTTAATCTATAACTCTCGTATATATTTCTCTTCTTTAGGACGGTGTTTCTTATATTGTACCTCATGTACTGTGTTATTCTTAATAATTTGATTTGCTTTTTCTTCTCTTGTGATCACATGTGTCAGGTGTCAACCTTGTATATAGTGATGAAACCCTTAAGCTTATTTTATTAACCCTTGTACAATAGTGTAAGAACCTATCTTTTTAAAGGGCAAAATGGTCATTTGACCAGATTTTTTTTAAAATATTAAATATATATATATATATATATATATATATATATATATATATATATTACTCTCTCTCTATCTCCCTCTCATCCCCCCTTTCCCAATCACCTCTCTCACTCTCGCTCTCTCTCATTCTCTCTGCTGAAGGAACATAAGTAGGAGCGTTGTTGCCGCCTCGCACACCGTCTAGCCAGGCCAGTTACCGACGAAGCTCCCCCACACTGCCTACTACCTACGCCGCCAGTCTCACGAAGCCGCCAAGCTCTCCCCACCGGAAAACGCCATTTTTGGCCATTTGGAGCTTTTCGTCACCGGCGCCATTTCGGACCGTTTCAGGCCATGTTCTAGGGCTCATTGGACTCGTCTCATCGAGAGGAACCTCAAGGTATGTACTTCACAATCCCATTATGCTCGGTTTGAAAGTTGTCATTTTTGAGTGTTTTAAGTTTTGAATTTTAGTTTTTAATCCAACCGTTAGATTTCGTTTTTGTTGTCGTTTTTGGAATGTACTTGGAAAATGATGATGTTTGATATATATATATTGACTATATTTGGTGGCCAGCACGAAAGTCATTTGACCAGATTTTTAAAAAATTATATATATATATATATTGTTCTCTCTCTCTCCCTCCCTCTCATCCCCCTTTTCCCAATCACCTCTCTCACTCTCGCTTTCTCTCATTCTCTCGGCCGAAGGAACGTAAGGAGGAGCGTCGCCGCCACCTTGCCCACTGTCTAGCTAGGCCAGCTACCAACGAAGCTCCCCCACACTACCTACTACCCACGCCGCCGGTCTCGTGAAGCTGCCAAGCTCTCCCCACCAGAAAATGCCTTTTTGGCCATTTAGAGCTTTTCATCACCGACGCTATTTCGGACCATTTCAGGTTGTGTTCTTAGGCTCATTGGGTTCGTCTCATCGAGAGGAACCTCAACATATGTACTTCACGAATCCATTTTGCCTGGTTTGAAAGTTGCCATTTTTTGGTGTTTTAAGTTTTGAATTTTAGTTTTTAATGCGACCGTTAGATTTTGTTTTTGTTATCGTTTTTGGAATATACTAGGAAAATGGTGAAGTTTGATATATATATATATATATATATATATATATTGACTATATTTGGTAACCGGCACGAAAGTCAATATCTAACGGCTTAAATTTTATCTAGTTTTGTATGCCACCAGTCCGGTGTGGCCTAGACTTGAATTAGTTGAGTTATATGTCTAACTTAGCTATTTTGGACATTAGAAATTCAGTGACGAGATCCGTTCATTGATTTGAAGCTTCGTTGAGAGGTCGACGTTTCCCAAGTGAACGATCGAGGGCATAGAATTAGTTCTCGGCCTTTCGAACGATCGTCCAATCGACATTTTGAGCATCTAATAGTGTAACATCGCTGTTCTAGTAAGGTAGGGATTCGGTTACCTCTCTTTTACATTATTTTTGAATAAAACTTATTTTTTGTAACATACGAGAACAAACATGACTTTAGAACTTTAAAATATCTGTGATAGAATTGAATAGTATGATTTATATATTACATTGCTCTGAGATTTTTTTGAGTGCAAGTTATTTTTGGATATGTTAAAATAGGGCCGTTATGCTGCCCATTTTTCTACAAAATTTAACTAACCAATTTATTAAACATCAGAGCATCATTTGAACTTAAAGTACTGCATGGTTACTTTGACACATCAGTTCAGAATACACATGTAATAGGATCACACATAAGTCCCAGGTTAGCATCATAGGATTGTTACAGTGTAGCATTGCAGTTTTACTGCTGGTGTAGAGTCCGTGAACCCGCACAGGGTATTTCTTTTGATTACCTCCCTATCTGGCAGGCGTAGACAATGCGGTTACCCTCCAGGTTTGGTAGGCAACATACGGATGTCCCCTCCGGTTATGAGCTAGGTGTCAGGTAGGTTGTATGGCACATTTAGTGCCAACACCCTAGTTTCCATTGATGAGAGGTGGTGAACTCATGGATATAAGTGGATTTGTGTCATGTGTTTGCGGACTGATTGAATTTTAGATATCATGTATTTTGTATGTCTATATATACATGTATGTGCAGACGAACTATAAATTTTGGATAACATATTTTCATACTCATATATATATATACATAGTTATATACATATACACATGGATTTCCAGTTTTGGATCATTATGTATGTATATATTAGATTCAAACTAACCATGTAGAGACTTTCCATTATTAAACAGGTTTTCACATGAGATAACAGCTTTTCTACTGAGCTTTCGAGCTCATCCCTCCTATTTTGCCCCCTTTCTGGTCATTGTTTATTCGAGTCGGTTATCCCGTTAGCTAGGCAACTCGCTTGGCTTACGCTTGCCGCCCTATCCCTCTTCGGTTTGTCCTTCTACCTTGTTTTATTTTTTTTTCCTCATGTCTACCTATTTGGCCAAGCTTCTTGTTCCTGGTAAGTGATTGTACGAGGACATATTTTCTACTATTAGAGGATATGTGGTATAAACGGGACACTATTGTTTCCATGGAGTATATTTTTAAAGTTTTAAGTATTTAGAATTTTGACAAGATTTATAAGTTAAATTTTAGATATTCAGGTTAAAGATTTGAAAAACCTATTAAATCAACATTGTATTTCTCTTAAACTAGGATTTGTATAACTTAACTATATTTCCTGATATTAAATCGGTGTATTTATTTTTATAAATTAAACTAAATATGAACCTCTTTTATACAGAATTTCTAATGTTTTGAGGACTAAAATAAAATTTCAAGTACTTGATTTTCTCTGAATTTTGTAAAATTCTTTATTTATATTAATTCACACTCAAAATTACCAAAAAGTCACAGTTTAGGATTCGGGTTGTGACAGAATTAGTATTAGAGTATGGCTTCATATCTGTCTGGATCATGCCTGTGTTAATTTTTAGTGTTTAAAAATGTTTTAGAAATGGTTTTGACAAATGCCTCATACAACACTTATAAAGTGGCTAGATAAGTTACTTTTGCTCCTATTCCTTCCAAGTTCTCTTTTAAACCTCTTCAAAGTGAAATTCTGGTGTCTTTGGGATGGTGATTTCCCAAAAAATTTAGTCTCGGATTTATCGGGTTGACATGAGACTATTGGTTTCTGCTCTTAGCGTAATCCTTCATTTCGAATGGACGTTCATTCTTGTACTCTACCGTCCATTCAAGTTGTAGGCTATGTGAACCTTGTGGGTTCTAAGGTAGTAATTCGTTATCTTGCGCCTTGGTTGTTGTGCTTTGTCCTTCTTATGGATTGACTTTATGTTATCCTTCGGGTTTTGTTATCGCTTTTGTTTGTAGTATTTGATCGTGGTTGTATTTACTTAGGAATTTCTACTTGTGATGCATTAGTTTAGTGTTTGCACTTTAACTGATATGGCCTGATTCTATTAGTATTTATGAGATTGAGACTTTATTTTCTTTGAAGTGATACATTCGTGATTACCTAGTTTGGGTACATTGTGACTTAGTTCTATATTTTAGTCCATGTTGATGATACTTTTACATAGCATGCCCATTGATTGAGTGATTAGTTTGGTGATTTAAGATATTATTTAGCTGTAGTAATTGTATTTTTCTAGTTTCATTAAATTTCGTTATAATAGCTCCTTGGTTGAGAATTCTTGAATTGTTAAGAGTTTGGTTGGATTTAAAACTGGGTTATTTAGTTTTGGAAACTTTTAGAAATGCCAAGTTGTCAATTAATGTTTTAAATGGTGTAGACCCTTGTACTTAACCAAAGTGATAAGTTCATTTTCAAAGAGATCATGAATATTTTAAACTTGAGCACTAGTTGGGTAAAAAAAAAAAATCAGTACACTTATTCAAATGGGTATTATTTTAAACTAATATGTTATTTTAAAACAAAGTATTGTGATATTACCAATTTAGTTATAGACTAGTGAGATTTTATTGTACATTAGGTGGTGTAGATTTGAAGGACTTCTAGACCAAAGTAATTTGTTTTTATAAATGTATATACATAAATCAAGCTTTTCAAGTTCCTTTTTAAACTTTGAGCTTAGTAGATTGCTAAGTATTTTCCAATCTCTACTTGATACTTGGTTTAAGATTTAACGAATACTTTCACAAGTATGCTTAAAAAATAAATATAAGTTACGTAAAGAAAAGTTTTGAATAAAAATATTCACAAGTCTGGTCACTTGGTGAACTTTGGTGCAGATTGAAAATAATTTTTAGGGAAAATCCTTAGCTTCACGCGTATGTTTGGAGATTTATATCTGTGATTTTCTGTAGAATGTATTGCTTGGAAAATGGAAATTGATATGACTGCTTGTATTATAGAAATTCTTGTTGGGTAAAAATGTCTGAATTAGGAATTTTGATTTAAATGCTATGAAGTTTATCACTTATACCTGGTGCGTTTGATGGTTCAAATTATGTATTTCTTTTAAGCTTGCTTTGATGTGGTTTACCTTGTTGGTTAATGCATGGTCCCTTGGTATTTGTTGGATTATTTAGTATAATGATTCATATTAACTTGATTTTCTGTGGTGAGAATAAAATTTCATTGGAATTATGCAGAGCTTGTGTTAATTAGACTCTGCATATTGTGTAATTAGTTTGGACCAACCTCCCTAGTGTTGGAAAATACTTGGGAGGAGAATAAGATTTTGATTTTTGAATCGATAAAGGGCATTGAGTTATATGCATTAGTTTTATGTTTAACAGGTCTTGAGTGGTGCATGTTAGTGTTTGATTTCCTTCTTGAAAATTTGGTTGTAACTTCCAAATTCATGTAGCCTATATATATGTTAATTAGTTTATTATGTCTAGTATAAATTTTCATTAACTATTAATATTTATTTTGAACGATTGAGTGGGGATCGGAGTTTGTTTTACCCGCTTTGAGAAAATGTTTTGACAATGTTTCATACTTTAATATTTTCTAAATCACCCCAATTTCCCTTATAAAAAAAAGTGTGAACTTTCAAACTTTTTGAGAAACTTGCTTGATTACTTTGGAAAATAGTTTATAACTCTACAAAACACCCCATAGTGTTAAGTTTTTATTTGGATTGAGGCCCAAATTTCTTATTAGTTTTGAAAGAAAAATTGACCATAGTAATTTAAATATGGCATCATTTTTTACTTTACCAAATAAGTGCAGTTTATTTAATAAATGTCTGTTTGTTGATTGTGGAAAACATGCTAGTGTCTTTTTATGCATTCCATATTTGTTTTACTAAATGATTATGATGTAGAACTCAACTTTATCAATTGATGCTTGAGACTATTAGAGATTTCATCATATATACGTGGAATGAAACTTTTTCTAAGTGTTGATATTGAGTTGGATTCAAAATCCCTTATTTTGTTTAAATTATATATAGCATGGTTATTGTTATATGACTAAAAATAATTGGACTGAGACTACTTATGGATTTTACTTAGAATCATTGGACTTTACCTCTATATTATGAAAGGGTACTCAAAGTTCAGGTTTGGTTTACCTTTGGCCAGGGAGAAACCATATTGTGAACTAGTGTAGTATTCCTACGCCCCAACACTTTTTATATCAAATGTCTTTAAAAATGTTTTCAAAATTATTTTTATTAAAAATTGAAGTGAGGTAGCATAGGAGACAAGCGTCACTCGAGGATAGTACTAGACAGCCTATCCTATTAGAGCCTTATTTCTAGGGTGTTAAGTGTGGATTTCAGTTGTCATATGCATATTTCCAGGATATTAGATTGCGTCAATGGAGTTTTTCTTTATATCAAAGACTTGTAGAGTTTTTGGATCAGCATTGCTTTGGTTTTCTTTAATGAGGTTTTACACTAGATAAGAGATTTGAAATGTTTTTGAAATTTCTCATATTTGGATGCTTGCATTTGAAATTGAAGTTTGCACTAATGTTTTGTATTGGTGATTTCCTGTTTGGGTGTTCTAATCTTATCTTTGACTAGAAGTGGTTTGTGTTTTGTATTATTCCTCGCTCTAATTGAAGAGAAGAAAATACTTGTGAACCATTAAACTCCCTTTGTCACCTTTGACCTCTAAACTCATTCGTCTTGTGTGGTGTAACATAAGGATCTTTGTACTTCGTCTTAAACTATATTCGATTACGTTCTGTACTTGTAAAAGAGATTCTTTTTAGAGTCATTGACTCAAAGATTATCTAGGACTGGGAACTAGTTGCAGACATATGGATATATCTCAGGAGATTGTTGATCTGGTATGATCACGGGGACGGTATTCTTGTATCTGATATTTGGTCTATTGTTCTAGTTTGGTGCCTTACAATCATCGTTTGGAGTCATACATTTTTGGCTTCTAACCATAGTTATCATTATCTTTTGATCACTCACATACTTGAGGTTGTCGTTTCCAACCATGGGTGTTGAGATTCTTGTACCTATTGTTGAGTCATCTTATGATTCTGTATCTCTTCGGGCACATCCTTATATCATACCATTGTGCAGTTCAGTATGTTAGCGGGAATTTGATTTCAAGTGAAGGGTGTTTGTTTCACACGCTTTTATTAACTTGGGTTCGGCTACCTACTCATAAATTCTATAGTCGAATGTTCATTATGCTTCTGGTGATTGTTCCTTTGATCTTGCTCATACCCTCAGTTTGTACTTGAATTTCGGGATGAAATTCTTATAAGGAGGGGAGAATGTAATAACCTATCTTTCTAATGGCAAAATGGTCATTTGACTACATTTTAAAAAAATTATATATATATTACTCTCTCTCTCTCTCCCTCTCGTCCCCCCTTCCCGATCACCTCTCTCACTCTTGCTCTCTCTCATTCTCTCGACCGAAGGAACGTAGGGAGGAGCGTCGCTGCCACCTCGCCAACTGTCTATCCAGGCTAGCTACCAGCAAAGCTCCCCTACACTGCCTACTGCCCACACCGTCGGTCCCGCGAAGCTGCCGAGCTCTCCCTGCCGAAAAACACCATTTTTGCCCATTTGGAGCTTTTCATAACCGGCGCCGTTTTGGACCGTTTCAAGTCGTGTTTTTGCGCTCGTTGGGTTCATCTCATCGAGAGGAACATCAAGGTATATATTTTACGATCCCATTTTGCCCGGTTTGAAAGTTGCCATTTTTAGGTATTTTAAGTTTTGAATTTTAATTTTTAATCCGACCGTTATATTTCGTTTTTGGAATGTACTCGAAAAATGATAAAGTTTGATACACATATTAACTATATTTGGTGACCAGCATGAAAGTCAATATCTAGCGGCTTAGATTTTATCTAGTTTTGTATGCCACCAGTCCGTTGTCGGCTTGGACCCGAATTAGTCGAGTTATATATCTAACTTAGTTATTTTGGACATTAGGAATTCAGTGAAGAGGTTCGTTCATTGATTCGAAATTTTGTTGAGGGGTCGATGTTTCCCAAGTGAGCAATCGAGGGTATGGAATTGGTTTCCAACCCTCAGAACGATCGTTCAATTGACACTTTGAGCATCTAATAGCGTGGTATCACTATTCTAGCGAGGTAGGGATTCGGTTACCTCTCTTTTATATTGTTTTTGAATAAAACTTATTTTCTGAAATATATGAGAACAAACGTGACTTTAGAACTTTTAAATATCTGTGATGGAATTAAATAGTATAATTTATTTATTAGATTGCTCTGAGATTTTTTTGAGTGCATGTTATTTTTAGATATGTTAAAAATAGGGCCGTTATATTGCCCATTTTTCTACAAAATTTAACTAACCATTTTATTAAAAACCAGAGCATCATTTGAACTTAAATTATTACATAGTTACTTTTACACATCAGTTTAGAATACATATATTATAGGATCACATATGAGTCCCAGGTTAGCATCATGGGATTTTTACAGTGTGGCGCTGCAGCCCCACCGACGGTGCAGAGTCCGTGAATCCGCATAGGGTATTTCTTCTGATTACCTCTAGGTTTGATAAGCGATACACGTGTGTCTCCTCTGATTATGGGTTAGGTGTCAGGCACGTTATATGGCACACATAGTACCAACACCCTAGTTTCTATTTATGAGAGGTGGTGAACTCATGGGTATAGGTGGATTTGTGTCATGTGTTTGTGAACTGATTGATTTTCAGATATAATGTATTTTGTATGACTATATATACATGTATGTGCAAACGAATTATAAATTTTGGATAACATATTTGCATACTCATATATATATATAGCTATATACATATATATATATATATATATAGATTTTCGGTTTTGGATCGGTATATATGTATGTATTGGATTCAAACTAACCATGCAAAGGCTTTCCTTTTTACATTAGGTAATAGTTTTTCTACTAAGCTCTCGAGCTCACCCCTCTTATTTTGCCCCTTTCATGTGATTGTTCATTCGAGTCGGTTGTCCCGTTGGTTAGGTAAGTCGCTTGGTTTACACTTGCTGCCCTATCTCTCTTTGGTTGGTCCTTCTACCTTGTGTTATTTTTTTTTCCCTCATGTCTATCTATTTGGCCAAGCTTCTTGTTCCTGATAAGTGGTTGTACGATGACATATTTTCTACTATTTGAGGATTTGGGGTATAAATGGGACACTATTCTTCCCAAGGAGCATATTTTTAAAGTTTTATGCACTTAGAATTTTGACAAGATTTGTAAGTTAAATTTTAGACATTTGGGTTAAAGATTTGAAAAACCTATTAAATCAATATTGTATTTCTCTTAAACTAAGATTTGTATAACTTAACAATATTTTCCTGATATTAAATCGGTGTATCTATTTTTATAAATTAAACTAAATATGAACTTCTTTTATACAGAATTTCCAACGATTTAAGGACTAAAATGAAAATCCAAATACTTGATTTTCTCTGAATTTTTTAAAATTCTTTATTTATATTAATTTACACTCAAAATTACCAAAAAATCATGGCCTAGGATTTGGGTTGTGACACATAGTGCTATAACTTTTTTCCAAGGGCATTTCCTACATGATTAACTTATTTATTACATCTCTTTCAAGTTTGAGATTTACTTAAGTCTTAGTTATTTAACGGAGTTGTTTTGTAAATATGCGGACATGTTTAAATATAGAAAGTATAATTTGTGGACCTATATAAATATAGAACCTCTGTTAGCAATTCTATCTCTTATTTTAATCTGAAGTAGCATGTTAAGTTTGAGATGCTTATTAAAGGAAATTTCGGCTATAATTTAAACTCAATTTTCTTAACATAATATTCGATCATTATTATTTGTTTAAAACAATACAAAACAATAAGATGCCCTTTGTAGTTCAAATTATTAATGATGCTCCTTCTCAAAGCTTAATTCTTTTCTAAAATTTTGTTGAACAAAAAAAAAACAAAAAAAGAAAAGAAAAAAGGAAACGATTATCAAATCTGTTATTATATTATTAATATTCATAGCCAATTGGATACAGAACAACGATTATCAATACTTATAAATTAATTTTTGTTGATTTCCGAGGCTCATTTATTACAGTCTTCTTTATTTGAACAACCAATGAGATATGTGTGAAAAAGAGAACACAACCATATATGTATATCAAAAAAAAAATCACACATTGTTTAACGTCTATATCTATGCATAAGGGTCGAAGAAATTGTTGAAGACACAGTAAACTTGTATGAAGATGATAAAAATTTTCCAAAGTCCATGAGCTCAAAACTTGAGTGATTTTAAAGTATGAAAAGAGCTTGCTCTAATGTGCGCTCAAAGTATTGTCGCTTCGAATTTAGCGTCTCATAAACCTTCTCATTTCGCTCATTTAATTTCCTTTCGCATATGATTAAGCTCAAGCTCAATGCGATTGTACCACTTCATTTGATCTTGTTCATCTAGTTTCTATTAAAAGCATAGGAGCTTTAAATTTGCTAACCTTTCAAAATGAGACTCTGATTGCTTTTTGAAAGCTTGTTGTACGTTAATGGAGTTCTTCAATGGTGTTTTTTTTCCCCTTTTTTCTTCTATTTTTTAATGACACGACTCTCAGACCATATTTTCCTTAATTATTTTTCCTCAATTCATTATATATTGCTAATTAATTTTGATAGTTACATTTAATACCTATAGATTTGAGAATAATGCAAGAAACGCTGCAAAATTCGAATATTTTTAGAATGTAATTGATGATTAGAATTAAATTTAAATTTTAAAATAAAAAATTATTTTTTAAATCAAAAGCATCTAAACTAAGATTCCTTTTTAATAAATAAAATATTTTAAATAAATTCCATGTTAGCAGGTAAACATCAGGTAACTTACCAATAATAGCGTTTAATTAATTCACTAATTTCAATATTAATAAACAGTATTAAAATTTTTAGCTCACTACCAAACTTATCACAACTATTAAATATAAATCTAATAATTAAAATTATTATAATTTTTAATTATTCATAAATAAATATTATTATAACCATTTAAACCATATATATATATATATATATATATATTATATATCTTGTCACGATCCTATTTCACCAACTGATCATCTTTTCAAAAGCTGTAGCACGGATTTAACCTACCAAAAGTTGTATCCTAGTGATAAACACAAAACAGAAGTGACATTATACTTTGCCTCACCGCAACTTGCACTGAACCATTCGTGAAAGAGTCAAATAAAGAAAATGGTTTCGGCCTTGGGCCCATATATGAGCAAAAAGATATGAAGGTATCGGCTTATGCTGTATTTGAAGACAGAGAAAACTTTAGAAAAAGATACTTTGCTTTTATATTTATCAGAAGCTGCAAAAATGGTGTGGTACACAATAAGCCTCGATTGTCATCTAATAATTCAACAATTTTGACCTAAATTTTACTCTCTTTCGTTCAAGAGAGACAACGGGAGCCTACCAATCAAGATAAAGGGAACAGATTCTTAGACGATATCTAATGCATTACTATTATTATTAACTTTTGTAAATCATTATTTGTGATAGTCTATGTAAGTTTTTATTTTTGATTGATAATATTTAGCTATAAGATAAAAATCCGTAACCATCCATCGCAAGGACTGAGATTGATCAGGCGCAACCTATAACACTTTTCTTAACTATACATAGTCGTAAGTGCGTATGTAGCATTTGCAAGATTCTTCTTTTGAAATTTGAAAGAAATCGTGTTATACTGTAGGAAAACGTCACGGCTCTAAGATGATGACTTGTAATTGGTATTTAAATCATTGACAGAAACACATATCGAGAGCATGAAAATAATCTATTTATAACATACGTATAAGATGTGCAAAACTTTTACAAAATAAACTAAAGTAGAGAATCTCGTATAATATGCACCCTCTATATATATATATATATAGAATTGATCAATTTTATATACTAGTTGTCCCTCACATGATCTTTCTCCCCTCTTTCATCCTCTCTCATAATAACCAATTTACATATAAGTTCTCATGATATTCTTTACTCACTATATGACTTTAATTTTTACAAAATAAGAAGCTACGTTCCCAGTTTAGAATTGCTTTTACAAGATCCTTAAAGCGACACATAGGAATTTAACTATAATTGTGTTTGCATGGTAGAAATGTTTTTAGTCCTAGTATTTAAAAATTTAATAATAGAGACTGTCTAATAAAGATCATAATTAAAGGTAATACGTAGACACAAAATGCAACCGTTTTCATGATCTAAGCTATTAGACTAACTAAAAATTATTTGTAGTTACAATTCTACATTTGTCGCTCAAATTTTGTAAATATAATATCAATTTGTTGATCTTATGGAAATGATTGTTAAGAAGTATACGACCATTACATAGGGCCATTTTCTAATTCAGCTATGCAAACCCTCTACTAACAGGCTAAAAGATTGATACGAAGTTTAAAGCCAAGAAAGACTTGACAATTTGCAACTTAAAACAAGTTATTAATAAAAGGGGAAAATATGGTCACGACAATACATAATAAGGTAAGATGGCCGTGTTTAGCAAAAGATACAACTTTGCCTTTTAATGGATTGAGACAGACAGACAGTTTATATATCCACTTCTTGTTTCCAATACTTTAGAAAAAAGAAAAAGAAAAAAGAGAAGTCTAAAAAAAAAAAAGATAGTAAGTTATAGAAGACTCATCCATTAGTTTGGTGACTTAGACTCTGACGAAGGCAGGGTACTGCATGCATGGTTCTTCCAGGAAGCAGCGGTACTGCTAGTTGACCTAGCAATGTAACTAGTAGCACATGAAACATTTAAAAATAATAATAATAAAATAAAATAAAACTTTTTCTGTCACTTACAATTGGTTCTAGACAAATCAGATTATATTAATAATGTAATCGATCTTAGGCAAATAATACTAAATCTGACTTTTCCAAGACTGCATGAAAACAATACATGCGGTGCATAAATCATCAAGTCAAATCTCACACGTATGCTTTCTATTTTCATTTTTCTACTATGAGCGCCATATGCTACATAAAACACGTGTACACTTGCTTTACGTTCTCTTTCTATTAATTCAACTAATAACATTTACTTAAACCTAGTGATCAATACAGCTCGAAAAAGTGAAAAAAGAAAACAACTTTTATAAGACTAATTAATCGGTAATTTTGAAAGACTAGTACTGGATTTTTTTTTTCTTCAACCTAATGAAAATAATAGTGGAGCTTATTATTTGCTTGAATAATTTATATTAGTACTGTCACATTTATGAGTTTCAAAGTCAACAAAGACTTCGGGCATTATTAATATGTTGCATGGAATCTTGTCATGGATCAAATATTTTTAAAGATAAAAGGTGAATGTCAACCAATTAAGTATTCGGAGCACTTAATTATTGTCTGTTTCATGGTTATCTCTTCAGCTCTTCTCATGCATTTATATAAGCTAATTAATTCGTTAAATATGGCTAGCTTTAAATATAATTGGGTCCAGCTGTCGGCTTTCAGAAACAGCTGGTTCGGTCAATATATTAAAAAGAAGCATGATGATAAGCATAATTAGGAGTGTGATTAGGAAACAATAATCAATTGGCATAGCATTATCCATTGTCATGCAAATATATATAACATATTATGAATCCACCTAGCTTTTCAAATTCCAAGACATATAATTTGCGTCTTTTTATTTTAAAATTCAATTAGGAAAAAAACTAAAAGTAAATAGGGGAAAAGAAGCGGCTGCAAGGAAACCTGTTAAGAAGAAAAAAGGAAAGTAGAAAAAAAATTGATATAAGTTTGGAGCTCTTAGAATGGACGATTTTTGTAAAGTCAATTATAGAAAATGTCTTTTTTAAAAATTAAAAAAAAAAAGAAATTTTAGTTTACGTCCTTCAGTTAAACATTCTTAAGTATGTGAACTGTTTTACCAGTTAACCAATCTGTTGATCTGAAAAGGGGAAAAAAATTCAATCTGTTTACCATACACCACTATTTTAACAGATATACTTTGGGCATAAACTGATTTTGTCCTTCATAAAAAGTAAAATAGACATTTCTAAAATTCAGAGTGAAAAAATGACGCCTATCCAAATTTTCCTAGAAGTTCTAGTATGATCAATTCAAGCCGAAGTTCAATAACAAGTACGTTAGTGATTATGGTTATGTCCTTTCTAAAACTTCATTTAAGTCAGTCAATTTTTTTTTTTTTCATTTTATAGCAAAATAATTGATTAAATCAATGTTTACACTAGGTATATCTCAGATGTTTAGATCGGATCTACATACTGGTGTATCACGTTTTTATATTGAGTAAATCGGGTATATATTAGAATTAAGTTTGTCAATTNAAAAAAAAAATACCTATTGAATTGGCAACATATATATATATATTATTAAAATGTGCGTAATGAAAAATGATATCACCTTACTATTTAGGTAAATTGTTACTGAAGCAGTGTTTCAGTAAAAATAAAGAACATTAGCTATCGAGGCTTTAATACTTGAAATTAATGTGTAACCATGAGAATATCATTTTATTTAGTACATATCAACAAACAAGTTCGGTACGCGTATTAGGATTACTCCCAACTTGGTTTCCTTTTATACCCCCGAACTATTATTGACCACAAAATATATTGATGCATACCTATATTAATTTGGCACTATGTTGGCGCAACCCAAAACCAAAAACGTGGAGTGGAATTAAGCAAATTAAACTGAGCGAGTCGGCAAGCAGCCGACTCCATACAAATCATTTGATCATGTACCTATATGATAACATTTGAATGATACTCCTATATATTATATATTAATACTGAAAGCGATATAAGTATAGCTTTAATATTGCACTGTGCATGAACTGTGTGACAACTTGATGGAATTGAAAGATGACATTATATCTGAGTCAAAGATATGCTTTACATCTCTATAGTTGCTTTCACAATTATTTGTTAAAAAAATGACACTCAACTGCTCAAGCTAGCGGATCGGAAGAGAAACCTCTCCTCTCTAGCTAATCATAGAGATGCATATCCGATGAAAGAACCGTGACCTAATTCAATTATGTGTTAGCTAGCAATAATAAATGTAGTAGGCTTAATAAGCGTCGGTCTAAGAGGACAGAACCAAAAAAAAGTCAGAAAAAACATGTGAGATATCCCCGATGAATCGATGTCATGTAAACACTGACATTTCCTAGGTTAATATTGAATCAACGTCCCCTATGTAATTTGGATTGGTTATTGATGCATGTTTTTTCACTGCAACAAAAGGGAAAGTAGATGTCACCTATACATGTTAGACTGCGACATGCATCCGACGTTATAAGATTGGAGACTTTCACATCGATCGGTTTAAAACCGACGTAGTAGGTAAAACATGCCGCGTAAAAAATTGATATAACATTTAGAGTTTACACTTCAATTTTAAACAATGTGATAATCACTTTCTTGTTCTATGTGATTTTCAGACCATTGACCATTATTTCTTTTATAAGCGAGTTTTAAATTTCAAAGTAATTTTTTTTTCGATATATAACACTATTTTAGTTCCTTCTCTTTCTTTTTTTTTTTTTTTTTTTCCTTTTTTCACACTTCAATATCTTCTCATCTTCTCTTCCTCTCTCTCTCATCCTTCATCTCCTCTCATTTCATCTTTTATTCCCCTACAAATTACAATGATTGTAAATAAAGAGTTCGCAGATAAATGGCCAAATGTGACAGAGTATTTGTTACGTCTAGAAAGAGGCTGAGACTAACTAGGTTGGTACAGCCACAATTTTGGTAATATTGCTTTTCTAGCTCAGAAGGTCATGCCCAATGTTGCATGGTTAGCCAAGCCTGGCTATATGATCTGGGCTCGGCCATGAATGGATTGTGCCCAATTCGGCGCTATAGTCACGAATGGTGTGAAATTAGTTCTTTTTTTTAGTTTTTTTTTTTAATTTCATACTTTTATTAGATTAGTTTCTAATCAGCATTGTAGACTTATCATAATGGTTTTAAACGATGTTTATGCAGCTTACCACGTTGTATGCATAGACTTCGATTTTTGGATTAAAATTGTAGATTCACAACATTGCTTTAAAGGTAATATATATATATATATATATATATATATATATATATATAAAATATCCAATTTTGTTGCAATGTTTACTCGTGCTTGTTGTGCTATTTTAACCTGTAATTAACGTTTCTCTTTCTTTTTTTTCCTTTTTTTGATGTAGAGATTGGAATTTATTAAAATAAATAGTGAGTACAAAAGATTCTACTGATAATTATTATAATAGACTTTTAGAAAAAATTGAGTCGTAATAGTTATAATCCTCCACTCAAATTCTATCATTATTGTCCCTCAGTTCAAATCTAAATACTAGTAGAGAATAATTACCGTTATGTAAGCTATTCTAATCTAAATCAAATATGATATAGATATGAAAAATAAGTAAACTAAAATGATAAAATATATATATATATATATATATATATATAATTCAGTAGATATATATATATATATATCTATGAGTGAATTAAAACTATTATAAACCTAAATTTAGACGAAGTTATACTTTTCTGAAAAAATTAATTATGCAAAGTCACAACTAAAAATAAAAAATAAAAATGAAACATCTCACCAGAAAGATTTCTTTATCTGGTAAGTTAGAAGAAGAAGAAAGACTATATCCAACAAGCTGGAATAAGAAGAAAAGAATAGAAAAAGGGAAGGGAGGTTCTTTGACTTCTAAAACTTTGCCTAATATATGTTAATCATAATGTCATGACCCAAATACCAGGCTAGTGGCAAAAAGGGAATTTCACAAGTGAAAATTCAAAGGTTATTTAAAAACAATTCATAAAAATAATTTAAAAGACAAATTCCCACAGTTTTATGATCACTATTAGACTTAGATTGTTAAATGAAATTTATTTAAAACAAACTAAACATTATTATCAGTAGTCTCACAATCTAACACACTAGTTATACAGACAAAGTCCGTGAAATGGACCCATTAATATTTAATATATGCCAAGATAAATAACAATATTATTTATATAGTTACCAATTTCCTGTACGGTAACCAACTCTTCAATCATCTGCTTCCGAGTTTCTAAAGTCACACTGAGCACTACCTGAGAGGGGAAATGTAAGGGATAAGCATTCAAATGCTCAGTAGGAATTTAATTACCTTTTTAATTGATGTAATTTCTCAAATCTACATGGTTAGTTCCTTTAAATCCATGTATAAATCAAATTTATAAATCTATTGGTATCAAGAATAGTCACATATTCAAAACCAAAATCAAAACTATATCATTGTACATATCATACATCAATAAGGATATAAGTGAGCCCTCATCCTCCCATCACGGCTCTGTAATACCTCTATAGCAGGACCCAGCATTCTGACACTGTCCGTAGACGTATCAGATAAAAACCTGCGCAATGGCCTAGGTCTCTCACCTAGCGCTACAGCAACTCGCCAGCGACTTAAAAATACTGTGATACTATAATAGAACTTAAG
This sequence comes from Parasponia andersonii, assembly GCA_002914805.1. NCBI lineage: Eukaryota > Viridiplantae > Streptophyta > Magnoliopsida > Rosales > Cannabaceae > Trema > Trema andersonii. Next base: position 108,835 of record JXTB01000177.1, on the reverse strand, counting down.
TGTGTGATCCTATGGTATGTACAATATGTCACAGTTCACGGCTACTGCATCCAATAATCAAATCATGTTTTATAAATCCAACTTGGCATTATTCTGGGATTTATTGTAACATAGGCAGCACACTGCTATTTTACCCCAAAACTAGTATGTAAAAATGTATAAAATAATTTACGCAATCCAATTGTAAAAACCCGGATTTTGAGAAGGTAATTGGGACATTTTACCAATTTTCTGGATATAATATTGGGGGATTAATTTGCAAAAATTTTGTGCAGAATGACTAAATTGTAATTTTTGAGGGATTGATTTGAAAGAAATTTAAAATGTTAGAGACTTAAGTGCACTTTTTAAAAAATTGCACAGCTCTATAAGACAGGGCCACGTGCCCTGTCCTTTTTTTTTCTCTCTCTCTCTTCTCTCTCTTCTCCTCCCCCTCCCCCGACTCTCTCTCTCTCTCTCTTTCTCTCTCTCCTGTGTACGCTCGGCCGAGAACTGAGGAAGCAGCAGCAGAATTCACCAGCAGACCTCCCCAGCACTGCCGAGCTCGATGCCGACCTCTAGGAACCGCGGAGAAGACAAAGTCGTCATTTCGGATTTTTGGCCGCCGCTGACGATTCCGACCACCATTCGACCTCCAACTGGTCCTGTTGGATTCGTCTCGTCGCAAGGATCATCAAAGTATATATCATTGAAAGTTGCCATTTTTGGGTATTTCAAGTTTAAGTTTGACTTTTTGATCCGGTTGTTGGATTATGTTTTTATTGTCATTTTTAGATTGTACTCGGAAAATAGAGAAGTTTGATATATATATAGCCTATGTTTGGTCACCGGCACGAAAATCGAGATCGAACTGTCGAGATTTACCTCGATTTGCGTGCCACCGGTCCAGTGTGGGCCCAAACTCGAATTGGACAAGTTATATGTCTAACCTAGCTATTTTGGGTGCTAGGAATTCAGCGAAAGGGTCTGTTTGTGGAATTGAAGCTCTGTTGAGAAGTTGCTTTTTCGTAAGAGGACAATCGAGGACTTGGAATTGGTTCCCAACCCTCCGGGTGATCGTCAACGACACCTTGAGGATTCGATAAGGTGGTATTGCTATTCAAGCGAGGTAGGGATTCAATTACCTCTGTTTTATATCGTTTTCGAATAAAACTTACTTTCTACAACATATGAGAACAAATGTGATTTCTAGACTATTTAAATATCTGTGATGGGAATTGTTTGTATGAGATATATACTGTATTACTCTGGGAATTTTCTGAGTGCAGGTTATTTTGGGTATATTAAAAATAGGGTCGTTATGCTGATCATTTTTCTATAAAAATCTAGTATGTTGATTTTACCGAAAAACCAGAGCATGATTATTTTCACACTTCAGTTCTGTATTGCACGTGTCATAGGATCATACATGAGCACCGTGTTAGCATCGTAGGTTTACAGAGTGGCGATGCGTGCCCCACCATCAGTATAGAGTCCGTAAACCAGCACGAGGTTTTGTTACTTCTGATTACCTCCACATTTGGCAGGTATAGGTAATTCGGTTGTCCCTCCAGGTTTGGTAGGCGACACATGAGTGTTCCGTCTGTGTATGAGCTTAGGTATCAGGCAGGCTATTAGGCATACTTAGTGCTATCATCTTGGGTTTCCACAGATGAGAGGATGAGAGCTCATTAGTATGGGTTGATTTATGTCATGTGCCTATGGATTGAATAGTTTTAATTACACTGCTTTTATATATATATATGGATTTTCGGTTTGGATTATATATATATATATATATATATGTATGTTTTGGACTAAATTAATCATGCAGGAATTCTTCATCACTAAAATGTTTTCGACTAGGTAATTATTTTTCCTACTGGGCATTTTATACTTACCCCCCTACCTTCTTTCTCAGGTGGTGTCCAGTGCGATCTCGGTGATCAAGAGGAGTAAGAGGTCATCTTGACTGTAGTTCATTTCTTGGTAATGCTAGAAGCTTATTATAGTGGTGTTTGGATTGTTTGGGATTTTTGTTAGCATCGAACCAAGATTACTACTTTCTATTGTGTCTGTGAACCTATGTATGACATTCTGGGATTTGAGTTTTGTTGTGGATGATGATGTTGCTTGGAATTATATTTGATTTCGTATTTTTAAATAATTATTCGATCTATGTTTAATGGTGTATACGAACTATAGGAGTGGTTCACGGGATGAAATTCTAATTATTTTATTTAAATGGGCCGTTTTATAAAAACTAGAACTTTTGACACTTTTCGAATAAATCAAGGAATTTCCCACCTTTGTGAAATTCCTCTTCTGCCACTGGCCCGAGTTTTGGTTCGTGAGACTAATCCCAGTATAACTCAATAATTAACAATACTTTCTTTTAACCATCGTAAAATCACGATTTTTCATAAATAAATTTTAATGCAAATAAAATCCAAAACAAATATAAAAATTAGGTAATCGAACCTCTACCTTGATATGGTAGTAATACCAAGTCAATGATACTCGAAAAATCCCTTGCTCGTTACTCAGGTACTTTAACGACAATTTCTGGTTCCTAGTAAGTCTACTAGAAAAAGTGACTTCTCCACCGAAGTTTCAAATATAGAAATGGAGGTCACCACTGAATTCAGAGCACTCAAAATTGCTAGGTCAGATATATACTTTGTCAAAAACGTGTCCCGGTGCGGGACCAGCCTATGGCACGCAAAATAGTGCAATTTTTGCCACGAAATTTCAATTTTCGTTATACAATGAAATATAATGATATTTTATATCAAAATTAATGTCTTAACCTCACTAAATCCAAATTCGAATTCAGAACTCAGTTTCGAAGTCTGTAGCATAGATTAAGCCCAAAAATCAGAGAATTACATAAATACCAACTTTTGAAAATAATGAGAAAAATATCATTTTTCTCTAATTACTATTTACCGCACTTACCGTTACCCTTTTTATTTTACTAACTGTAATTATTCATAATTTTTAATCCTCTTCCACCCTAGGTATTTACCTCGAATAAATAAATCATTTAATCAAAATAATTACGTGAATATCACTTTTTATATAGTTGGTAAAAATGGTAAAAACTTAGCAGAGATGAATTTTAACATAAAACCATTTAGAGTTGAACGGCGATGGCGAGATGGAGCTTCACTTGCTGAAGGTGTCGAAAACGGAGGTCGGACAGTGCTCCGGTAACCAAAAAACCTCACCAGAGACAGAATCTTTGCAGGACTGCTACGGCTTCGTCCGACGTCGAAATGAGGCGGAACCAGTGGCATTAGATTCATCTTCAAAAGCCCTTTGGCACGGATTGATGCGTCGGCTGAGGCAGGTGGCAGTGCGGTGGCTATAGGCGGCAACATATCCGGCATTTCCTCTCTCTTTCTCTCTCCCTCAAGTCCCTATTTGCTAGAAATTTGAACTTCTGAAGGGTTTTTAAGAAAAAAACTAGGCATTGTTACAAAATATTATAATATTCTAGATTTTTTATTATTTTAATCGAAAATTCAATATTTACAACTTTGTCATTACTCTTAAAATGTCCAATTTACCCTTGTGACTTCACAGATATTACACATAATGTAGATTAGATAAAGTTTCATCGTAATGAAAAGAAATTATTTTGACATTTTTATCGATAATTATTTAGGCAAAAATCTAGCTAAAAGGATAAAACTCTAATTAATTGCAAAATAAATAAGATATATCTGAGGCAAATGATATTGTCAAGCCAACCATATTTATTGACATCCCACAATACTAAAAAACATTTGTGGAAAAATTGAGTGATAGATAGATTAGTGTTAACCATATTATGTACTCAAACATATTATTTAGTCGAATTATACGTCACGTTATTTTGCTGGAATAGTTTTATGATTTTTTTTAGGGGAAAAAGGGGGAACTGGTGGTGCTTTCACACTCTGCACCTAATTTTTGCTACAATAACTAATTGAGCTAGATGATATTTGATACCATAAATAGAAAACAGGGGTACTTACTTACAAGATCCACTCATTCACTCATAATAAATATATTCCTGAAGTGACTCATAAAGTTTATATAGATACTTTTTTAGAGAGTCGACTTACTAGAAATTACAATTTTAGAGTGACTCATTAAGTCCACATATTGATGGCTACTTATGTAGTACTAAGCCCGATCTCATATATTTTATGGAGACTCAACCCTGACATGATGAAAATGAAGACTCCAAATAAAGCCCTTGCCACAATATCACCACCACCTATGACAATTTTATGAACCTTCACGTACAAATTTTGGGCAAACTATAATGTCAGATGATCATTAATATCAGTGTAGACCTTTCTTTTGTCAATAATAATTGCTTGTGGTTAATGTCATTACTAGAATAGGGGCTTAATAGCTATTCGATCTTTTGCATTATCCATTATCCATATTGAGAAATTATTATAAGAGGACATAATATATCAAGATATCTTGCCCAATATATATATATATATATATATATGCTATAATTTAACAGTTTTTTTTATTTGTTTATAGGTATTTTTTTAACCGTTGGATTATTATTTAATAATCATAATTGGGAAAAAAATAATATAAATAAATACACATTATTTAATGCTCTTTTGCTCTTTATCTTTTACCATGAAACAAATGCATCATGAATTTTAATCGAAGAAGACAATACTTATTAAACAATAATACCTAGAGAATTGGCGGCTCTATTTATATATACAAACCCTATTGAGTTTTGAGAAATACTAAATCAAACATTCAAATAATTTTTTCTTTTATCAATTATGCCCTTTTTGACTCCCATCAAAGCAATCCCTCCCAAAGCAACTAAACTGAAACCGGAAAAAAGTTGAAATCGAAGCGAGAGAAGTGCATTTTTTTCTTTTTTTTTAATCAAAAAAGGAAAGTTGCCACAACCAAAAAAAAAAAAAAATCAAAGCAAGCATAAAATAAAAAATGAACTTTTTTTTCATTTTTTTAAAAATTTTGGATTTGTTTTTATCTTACTTACGGGTATTTGTGGTTAACTGTTCTTCACGGGAAATTTTGACATTTATTTTCAACTAATTCAAATCTATCTTAAAGTATTAATAAGAAATGGCCTTTTTTAAAGATCAACTTAAAAAATGTCCATTTTTTCACACCTATTTAAGAAATAAACATTTTATAATTTTATATTGACAAATGGCCTTTTTTAGTTGATCTATTTTTTATAAAGTAAATCAATTTTTTATAAAGCATATAAAATTTTGAAAAAATAAATCAATTTTCCAAAAAATAAATTAGAATATTTTGATATATTAAATATAAAAGATTATCATTTTTTTAATAATTTTTAAAATTCGGCCCATTTTTAACATTATTTGAAAAATGGCCATTTTGAAAATTATAATTCAAAATTCAGCTATTTGGCTAAAAAGCCATTTAGCTTATTATGGAGGGATGGTTTTAATAATGGTTAAAGTACTTGGAAAATAGTTGATATACAAAGTAATTTGATGGTTTAATTCGTATTTGAGAAAGTGCAAGGATTTAATAAAAAAAATAAATAAATACACGATCACTGTCCTCGTCCATTTGATGATGCTTAAATAATTGGTTAGTGATTCTAGTATATTATACCTTCAAAAAATTGTCAATCAAATCTGAGGCCCAAAGTGGCCCAAATAATTTTCCCAATTTTTGTTCACTCCCTTCTTCGTGGATCAGGGCCTCCGATCAGTTTAGATGGTTTGTTTACCTTTGGAAGTTAAGAAGCTAGCCCAGAAATTGGGACATCATGGAGCCTGCTGGATCCAAAGTCGTCTTCCAACTTGACGCATGCATGGTGCAATACAGGTAATTTCCTTTCAAGGATAAATTTTTTGGGGAAAGTTCTATGTGCAACGGGTCTAAAATTCAAATTTTGTCATATAGCTCCATAAAAAAATTTTTGTCACAAATATATTTAGAATTATAATGGTTTTCTACTAAAATTACTGCATCTTATGGTTTTTTAATCATAATTCATTTGTCAGGAAAATTAGGGGTAGAAGTGCAGTTTGGTTGGTTTTACCTCTCATCTAATGTGCCAAACCGCAAATGTGGTTTGAAGTGATTATAGGAACCAAACCAAACTACACCTATAATTAGAGGAAATTACGCTTACTAGTATTTTGTGAGATTTTTACCCTTAGCGATTTTTTTTTTCTACTTTTTTATTCATAATAGTTTTCATTGTAAAGTTCTAAATCACCCCCTAATTTCCCCAAAAATAGTTGAGATTTTTCTACTAGCTGCTTGTGTTTTTTTATCTAATTGATTGAGCTTCTGTCTACTGATTGGTAGAGTTTTAAAACAGTGATAAGGGCATTTTTGGTAAGAATTGCTATATTGGTAAATATATTTATTTATAACAAAAGTTGAAATTTTAGAATTGCTATTTATAAAGGAACGCCGTACATTTGCGGTATGCCGGAGTTGTATTTGTGCTATTCGACTATTAGGCTGTAGATTTGTGCTTGACTAATTAGGTATTAAAGTTTGACAAATTTGACCGGTATAAATTTTAGCTTTTTCTACTTCTAATTTAATTATTTCATAAGGAAAGTACATAATAGATAATTATGTCATAATAATACATAACAAGTTCACACATGTTATCAAAAATGTAAATAGGAGTAAAAATTAACCACCAGCAGCCAGGTCTTCGTCGAGGAAATTAGGTTTCCATCATTTTAAGCGTCCTAACAGTTGACGTGACAAATGAGTTATCACAATTCAATCGATGAATTGAAACTTTCAAAAATAAATTAAATACTACTCACTATTTAGTTGTATTAAAAAAAAAATGAGATATTTAGTATTATGGTCATGTTTCCATAGAGTTTTTTTGCTTTTGCTCAATAGATGAGCATTTTGACCAAGTTAAAAATGACTTGTTAGCAAGTCATTTTAACCTATAACTATTCTATTCCAATTTTTTAGAGAATTAAAACTATTCCATTCTATTCAAATTTTTTAGAAAATTCTTTTTCTAATAAGACTTTTTAAGAAAAAAAATTTGGAATGATTTTTTTAAGAAATTTTTTTTTATCAAATTGACATATACAATTGTTTTGATTTTTTTTTTTTTTGGAGAATGTAACATAGTTAGCTTTTAGGTTATTTTTTGGAATATACGAAGGAAGAAAATATACTATAAAAAAACATTTAATAATTAGTATATATATCAAAAAAGTCACCTTTTCATAACACATCAAAAAATTGTTATTATATCAAATATTTGTTTTTCCAAATATTTTACAAACGATTATTATATGAATAATACTACATATTCTAACTTTTGTACCAATTTTGTATACTAACATATGTGACATGTAAGTTGTTATTAACTAATTAGTGTGTTAAAACTTACCACAAATAGATTAAACATTATCACCAATTAAGTGGCAATAAATCACATGTTATATGTTTGGTATTAAAAATTTAGTAAAAAAAAATTGGTACCTCAAGTATTATCCTTAATATATATATTTTCTAAAAACTGGTATACGTTTGATATATATATTTTCCAAAAAAAATGATATATGGATAACTAATTATTGAATTTAATATGTTTGGTTTTTTATGTGTTATCAAAAAATGTTTAGCTTTCTAGATTATTAGTATTGAATTTAATATGTTCACATATGCACGTTTAAGATTATAAAAGAGACATAAAGTTTCATATATGACTCCTTATCAAATCAAGCTTCTTAATACTGGCATCTGTTCATGTATATGACTCCATGAGAAAAATGATTATAATAATTCCAATACCAATAAAGCTCATTAGCCGATTAGATATTTAAGAGTAAGATAAAATATTATAGATACGGCTAACTTAGGCGAAAAGATATTTTGTGAATTTTTTTAAAAATGATATTTTTTAAAGTATCAAGACGGTGATCTTAACTTATAGTCAAGAATTTTTTTAACCATGAGAACATTATTACATAGAAGTTTTCCATAGTTAAGAAAGTCTTGACTATAGGTTAAGATTTCTGTAATACTCATAAAAAGTTAATATTTTAAGAGAATACATTAAAAAAAAATCATTTTAGCGTTAGTTTTACTTATATCCTTTTTTCTTGAGAATAACGAAGAGTGAGTAAAACTGCATATTTACTATTTTAATAATTCTGAGTATAAAAAATAAAATAAATAAAAACTCATTATGAAAAATACAACACGTTATTACTCAACCAAAATAGCTAAAAGGAATAATATTTGGATGGAAATTTATTTAAATTACTATTTTTTCAACCTTTAGGCACAAGTCCACCATTCTAATCTATTGACGTATATCTCCAATTCTAATCAATTAATGTGAACTAAAACATTCATTTATAGAACCAGGCACAAGGTAAACTTACTTATTAATTTCATTGAAAAATGGCATTTATAGGTACTTCTATTAATCATATGTAAGATGTTTTTTTTAGTATTAATATCATTAAATTTATTAATGATGATGTATATTTATTGTTTTTATTTAAAATGACCATATATACACATGAATGTAATGGGGTTATATATTAAAAATATGCATGTTTATGTACAATATATTAAATTGATAACTAAGCTACCAACTAAGGCAAATAATATTTTGTAAAAAACAGAAACAAAAATATATATACTAACAATTTTTTAACTCTTTAATCACATCTTCATCTCTTTTGTAAATATTACACTCTCGTATGAATTTAAATATTATATTATATGACGTAATGTGACAAAGAAAATATCAATTTAATTAATTGTTTTATTTATTTATTTTACTCCATTTTGAATATTCATTTCACTTTATAATAGATAATATTAAGCTAAAGTATGCAATCCTTTTTTTTGGCCAAAAAATAATAATAAATTTATAATTGCAGGCATTTGTCATTTAGAATAAGCTCGTTAATTGTATAGGACCAAATTATTGTTAACTGTTTAGGGGAAAGTATGAGACCAAAATATAGAAATACATTTAAATTTTTTCTCTTTATTATATTAGTGAGAAAATTCGTTAAATGCATGGCCTCTGCCCTCCATATTATTATTATTATTATTATTACAATTGGCCTTCATATTAATTAAATGCTTGAAATATTAGTTAGAAACGCATGCCTCATAGAGGAAAAACAATTTGAACATTTCAAGATCAAATTATTAAGGGCCGCATAACCAATTAATATTTAATTTATTCGATACACGGTTGATTTAGAAGATTAGTCCGTATTGTTGTTGAGAATATACAATGTTAGAGAGAAATCAAAAGTATTGTTTTATTTATTTATTTATTATTATTTATGATTATTATTATTTTGAAAGAAGTGTTATCCTACATTAAGATAAGTTTATATATAAAATAAAAGAATATATTAAAAATATTAAAGTAATTAAATATGTAAAACGTGTAAGTTAAAAAAAAATGTAACACATCAAATCACAGAACAAAAGGTGGGAGAGAATTATAATTTATCAATTAGATAAATTATACTCAAAGAAAATTAGTTAAATTACAGGTGAAGTCACAAAAAAAAAAAAGAAGAAGATACATAAAAGAATATTAGTTAACTTAGTTTATCTAGCGGAAAAAAAAGAGATTACATGTAGGAAAAAAATTTAAAAAGGGAAAGAAAAATAAGCTGGTATATAATAAATAATGAGAATAAAAATATAAGAATAGAATGAGAATGAGAATAAAAATACATGAGAATGAAATTAAAAAAAAAAACAACCGAAAAGGAATTGAAAAAAAAGGCCACCAACATGTTACACGTTTTTTTTTTATCATAAATATCTTTCTAAATTTATATAGGCATTGGTTATAATTTTTCTTTTAAAATCATTAATATTATTGTAACTATTAGATGAAAATTCAATGGCTCAAATTAGAGTACTTATTTATAGAAAAAAAAAATCTCTATTGAAACACATGATTCTTAGCATTAGGATTATTTATATATATATATATATTAAAACTTAATTTTCCCTTTTAACCTTATTAGGACGTCTAAAAATAAAAATATTTTAGTCAATACATTGTTACATTTCATTCCATGAAGTCAATCAATTCAACTGAGAATTCTCATTCTCTTATATCTATTTCAATTTCACCCCGTTACTATTTTTATTATATCCTACTAAACCAAATTATTGTTTCTATTTTATTCCGCCGCGTCAAGCACATTAGTTAAACAAAAGCAGGAGACGAGGAAAAAAGAAAAAACAAAGAAAAAAAGACAACACTGGTTTGTTTTCTCTTCTTTTGCGTAAGGAAAGGACAATTTTGTTTCATCTTTTCCAAGTTTTATGCTCTGTACATTGCACATAAATTTACTAAAAAAAAGGTGCACCTGTAATCACTATTCAAAAAAAAAGTTATCAAAGCCTACCGCAAGTGATATTATTATACAACAGAGGGACAAATAAACTTGAAACCATCATTTGCATAATGATGATGCCGGCTTTTACAATAATTTTAAGAATTAATATTAACTCATGACGCACAAAAATCAGATTCTAGTCCCATTTTCTTCAAAAACTTCATCTTCCTCCCCACTATAACTTTTTACCTCTTGATTTTTTGGTCACACCAGAAAGAGATCATTTGTTGATCTCCTTATTTGATAGACTTTTCCTATTATTTTTTCTTTTCCATTTGTTCCTTGTTATTTTTGCTGCGTTAAGTGAAGGTGTTTACTCCTATGGATTCATTTTTATAAATGTTTTCTCTCACTAGAAATGTATGTGAATTTCGTTTATATTTGGTTAATTTTGTTCATTTTTTCTTCTTTGGTTTCTTCTAGATTTAAACATTCCAAGATTGAAATCTAGGAATTTATATCATCAAAGACTTATCTCCACTCTAGATCTATTATTCCATATTCTCTAAATCTAGAGAGCCAGATTTATCTCCACTGCAAATCCATTATTCCAAATTCCTAAATTGTGGAGAGCCAACTCGGTTAGTAGAGGGTGATGTGGAAGAATGAAGTTTTCGTTAGTGGACTTTTATTTGTGTCCCGTGTAGATTTATGGGTACGTTACTCATATTTCGTGTACAAATTATTATATATATCTAAAGTGGACCTACTCAGCTTTTATTGTCCAAAAAATAGTAACTTTTTTTTTTTTGGTTGTTAATTACATATTTTTACATTTCTGCCCTTGAGGTTTGCATGTCGAGGGTTTTGATTGTGTTGTGTTTTTTGGCATTTCCCTATGACTGGATTGTGGTTTAATGCCTCTTCGTCTCTCTCTTTCCCTTTTTCTCTCTTCTTTTCGTTTTATTCTTTGTTTTTTTGTTTCGTCCGCCTCCGTCTTCTCTATTCCTCTGTTAGGTTTATGTTATCTGAGATTTGTTTTTTTTTTTCTTTTTTGTTGATCTGTCTCTCTCTCTCTCTCTTTGTATTCGATTGAGTTTGTGTCTCTTTTCTTGCCAAATCTCCTCTTTGATTTTAGGATTTTCTTTTCGATGGTTGGGTTTTGGGCTTTGATTTCTAGATTTATTTTTTTATTTCTGTTACTTTATAGTGAGAATGGTTGTTTGTCTACTTAATATTTTATGCTCCTATTAATATTTTCCTTTCAGATTTTTTAGTTTCTTTGTTGGCTGGGTCTATGCTTTGTTGATTTGGGTCTGTGGTTTGTTTATTACAATTGAGATTTTGGTTTAGTGCAGATTTGGATTTGGTATGGTGATATGCCTCTCCTTTCGAGAATTTAAACTTTTCATATTTGTGTTCTTTTATGGTGTTTTTTTTTGTTTATATTTCTCGGGTTTGTGTTTATGGACAAAATGTTTAGTGGTTATATTTTTTTAATTACGATTCAATGTCTTTATTGTTAAAGTTGCATGAATTTGATGTTATTTGTTTGTGAACAGAATGTTTAGTAATTATATATTTTAATGCGATTGAATATGTTTATTGTCAAAGTTGCATGGGTTTGTGCCTATTTGTATGGGTAATTAATTGATGATTGATGGATCTTAGTCTTTTGGGTTTTGTTGTTTCATAATTGGGCTTCGATTTCTGGTAATTTAGGTTGATTTTTTGATTAATTAATTGCTCTTATTATAATTACTTTGAGATTGTATTTTTGAATTTCTAGAATAATCAGGGAACTATTTTTCCTATTCTGTTAGTTTCCTGTTTGATGAGTTATGTATTTGGATTAAATATCTGATTTGGCAGTTTATTTAATAATTGTCTGACAGGTTGATGATATTATTTTTGTTTAAAAAAAAAAGAAAGGGGAAAAATTGACACAATATAATACAGTAAAAAGAGTATATTCGAAGTATAGAAGAGAGAGAACTTTTTTTGCTTTTTGCCTTTTTTTTTTTTGGTCTTTGGTTTTTCATAATTCTTTTTCTTTGATATCTGTAGTCATTTTTAGATTTTTTTTAATGCTAATGATGATATCTATTTTTCTGGTAGACTAGATGTCTAATTGCATTTATGAGTTTAATCCTGTTTATGCAAGCTAATTGAATGCTGTTGTGATATTTTTGTATTATTTCGGTTAGAAAAAAAAAAGAGAAAAAAATTAAAAGAAAAAAGAGAAGGAGTAATGTAAGAAAAAGAAAAAAAATTAAGGATTAAGATTAAATATATTTTCGTTTTTCTTTTCTTTAATGCATTCATTTATCCGGTGTCCTTTGCTTATATGTTGCCATCTGTTAAACTTTTATTGAATACTTTTTATATTATTTTTATTGAAGTATGATTATAAATACTTATCTTACCTACTATACCTTTTATACCATGCTTTCTTCTTTATATATAATCTGCTGAGTTTATTGTTAACATGCTCAAGCCTGTTCTTCAGTTTCTTTATTGTATTTATTGTGCTGTTACATATCTACCTTCTTTATACAACTATCTTTTCACTTGGTACCCACTGGGTTTGTTCTCGAGCTTCTTTGATCATATTTATTATCCTCTTACTTTATCTTTTGTCCCTTATAAAATCTCCGACTGCTTATAATTGGGTCAAAGAGCTTCTGTGTATAATTTCTCAGGTATTATTCCTCTCTATCATACTCTATTATGTCGTGTTTTTCCTGGTTTATGTGAGTAATGACTGTATTTGTTTTAGTACTCATTCATGTGTATTAGATGTTCTATTCATGACCTGTAAATATTTGTGTGTTTGCTCTTTTAGTCTATGTCATATATTGTTGCAATCTTCAATTGTCTTAGTTATTAATGCACTCCTTCTGCTATATTCATTCTATCTGATTATTTAGTCCTTTATTTTTTAGTGCATACTAGAAAATATTTTGCTATTTCTTTTTTTTTTTTTTTGACATTTTCTTATTTAGTTTGTTTAGCTTTCAACTTTTTCTTGAGTTGTTTTGCCTAATCCTTTAATTTTATCCTTATCCTCTATTAGTTGTGCATGTTGTTCTGTGAATTATCTAGGTTTAGTCTTATGTTCTTTCCCTCCTTTTGGGTTCTTCTCCCCTTTTATTTATCATTATTTTACTACTTTGCAACTATATTTTACCTCTCAATACATATCTGACGATGATGATAGTATTTTCGATTTTTTGATTATGTGGAATTAGATATTAACTACCCAAAAATTGCTGTGCATAATAGTTCTGTTTCTAGAATTAGAGTTTGCACTGGTTGTTAGGTGAGAATTTCTTATATAAATTTGTCTAGGTTATAAATACTATTATGATCTTAATCTTAAGTTCTTTTCCATAATTTATGACTAAATCCATCCATTATGTCCTTATTCTCTCAAGTTATATAACTTTAGTTAATTAAGTTCTCTTCTTTTTGTTTGGTTAAAAAATTTGATTGAGTTTGTATTTAAGCGACAAGTTTGGATTAGGTCTTCCGCTTATCTTGCTTGGTTTTTATTTTTATCATGCCTGATACATCTTAGTCATTCTTTCATTTTCCTGCATCCCTTCTTCTTTTGCTCTTATTCTTTCTCATCCTTATTCAATTGATAGTAATTAGATTTATTAGGCAGAGATTTCTTATATAAATTTATTTGGGTTGTAAGTATTCTTATCATCTTGATCTTAAATACTTTTCCATAGTTTATGACTAAATCCATCAACTCTGTCATTCTTCTCTCAAGTTATATAACTTTAGTTAATTAAGTTTTCTTCCTTTTGTTTGCTTAAAAAATTTGATTAGATTTGTATTTAAGGGGCAGTTAAATAATATAATAAATATATTATATATAATTTTTTATATTATTAATAAATATATCGCGTTTATCCTGCAATAAATGCGCGGGTTACACCACTCGTTTGCTCTATAATGAGTGTTAATTGAATTCAGTAGTATTGTTAAATATTTTTATGTTATGATTTATTTGTAGCTGGACGTTTGTATTTAATTAATTATTAGAAGAAGCAAAACTATTTATTATTTGACAAAGAAATGAAAATACGTGCAATCTAATATCAATTTTATAAGTAATCTTTAGTAGAAGGTGGCAGCAAGAAAAATACTAAAAGACAAATTATAGTCTTTAATACTACACTCTGATAAATATGAGTACCCAACTTTCAAATTTAATTGAGTTTTATACTCTCTTATTATTGTGGGATAATTGTATGAATGATAATATAATTTTAGGTCCCACTTAAAAAAATAATAGTACTAATATAACTCAAAATTACGAATTTATATTCAAGGAGAAAAAAATCAAATTAGTTTTTACGTAAATATACTGGTGTGATATACGGATAATATTAGCATAATTGGGCTAATACTTACTTCAATATGAATATCACATAAATAAATAAATTATCTTATATATTTTACGTAATATCTATTATCTTATATGTCCTTTATGTATTTGAATTTTTAGATTTTGAAAACTATTCACCATGATATTCTACTTTTTAGTATTATTATCGCAGATTTTTCTTAATTGGTCACTAATAATCACTAATGGTTAACTATGGTTGTCCGAGTCATTCTTTGGCTAACCCTGCATCGAAAAAAAAAAATGATAAATATAGTGAGTATGGTATTGCAATTGAAGCTCGATCAGCTTCATTGCGATTCCCTAACTGATGCTGAGCACTACATATAGACCTTTAATATTGCTCTTGTTAATCGGACAAAGATCAGATGGGGATAGGGACATGATTTGTGTATAACATATACCTTAAAAGAAAACTAATTGGATTTGTGATGCAAAAGACGTCCTCTCTTACGTCGCGAGCTTACCCACATTGGTCTATGGCAATGGTTTGAATATACAATTATTTAGACATTTTGGAGGAGAACTCAAGCATAAATTGACTTCCTTGCATCCCAAACACGCGCCCAAAGACAAACGCAGCATCTCATCAGCTGTATATATCAGTCTGTTTGGCACTGAAAACCCGCTTAGAGAGAGAGAGAGAGAGAGAGAGAGAGAGAGAGAGAGAATATGGGTTGGAAAGGAATTCTGGGTTTTGATTATGGAATAGTTCAAGCACCATTAGGACCTGATATTTCTGGTCCTGAGCTAGTTGCTGCTGTTGCCAATGCTGGTGGACTCGGTCTCCTTAGAGCTCCTGACTGGGTTAGCTTTATACTTTTATTTTATTTCTATATTTGTTAATTTGTACTCTTTATAATAGTCAGTCTGAATTAAATGAAGTCAAAATTGAAATAATTTCAGTGTAGCAACTTTGATTACCATGGAAAATAGCTTATTGATTTTATGGTTAGCATTTTATCTCTATGCAGTCAAATTATCTGCTCTAGACAAACAATATAACTACTAAGGTTAAAATATTATCATACATGATAGGTGGATATTATGACTTTCTATTTCTGGGTTTTTTTGCATACAGATTGAGGGTGTTACAAGTGTTTTGATTAACTTAATTTGGAGTTACATTTGAATTGTTGAGAATTTTTGAATTTGCTTCACCAGGAGGCACCAGATTACTTGAGGGAACTGATAAGAAAGACTAGAACTTTGACTGACAAACCATTCGGGATTGGGGTTGTTCTGGCTTTCCCTCATGAAGAGAATTTAAAAGCCATTTTGGAGGAAAAAGTAGCAGTTTTGCAGGTCTACTGGGGAGAAGTTTCAGAAGATCTTGTACTCGGAGCTCATCGGGCAGGGGTGAAGGTTGTTCCTCAAGTGAGTGTTCTATTATTGTTCTTAGAATTTGAATTTATTTCCTTTCCTTTTAGAGAAGTTGGTTCCTAGGTTTGTCTCATTGGTTTATCCTATTCTCCTGTTTTATTTTATGTGAAATTGTATGGAGAAATTCAAATGAAAAAATGAAAGAAAATTTTGATGGTTGTTATCGCCCTTGACAATTTAATCTCCAAATCTCACTTTTAATGGAGAAAGTCAGGGATATCGTTAAGTGGGCATTTGGCTAAACATGTGCTCTTTCTTTTCATTCCCTTTCTTGTTCAAAAATCATGTAGTGTATATTTTATTGGACACTAAAAATCTCTGTTGAATTCTTTTATTTTATAGCAAATGTGACATATCTATGAACAACCTCCATCACGCAGGGAATCTAAACTCCTTTTGTTTAATGACTTGTATATCTCTTCAGCACCATTCTTTTTGGTTCTGTTCTTGAATCCTGAAAAACAAATCTGAACTGCTACCTTTCTTTACAGTTCAGATTTAAAATAATCCCAGTTTTCATCGGTTGTTACAGTTTATATTTGTTCTCAAAAATCCTTATACTGGATTTAACACAACATGTAAACTCAGAGAACATGTATTTATTCACAATACATGCTCATCTATGGGTTGAGGAAAGGTAATAATCTGGTTACTTTTCTCAAAGTGCTTAATAGATTTTGTGTATATATTGAAGGTTGGGAGTGTTGAGGAAGCAAAGAAAGTGGTAGACGTGGGAGTAGATGCAATTATTGTCCAGGGACGTGAAGCAGGAGGACATGTGATCGGTCAGGTACAAGACAAGTGCTTCTTGTTGTTGGTTTAAGCATCTAATCTTTGCTCTTAACAATGTATTGTGGCTATTTTTACTTTTTTATTCTTCCTTCAAGATTTCCAAGATTAAGTGAGAAAGCCAGAAAGCCATAGAACTGCAAGGTCATAGGACCTTGAAATCGAAATCTAGCCTAAAGAGCTTACGATTATGAACCAATGAATGCAAACCTCATTAGTTGTTTATAAGTTCTTCTGCTCTTGATGATGAAATGAATAAAAGATTGCAAGCTAGGTTCATTTAGTTGATATGTGCGCTATGGTTTACTGTCACTGTAATTGGCTAAGATAAGCATCATTGAGGTCTAGTTATGATGTATATAAAAGCCTCATTTACTTCAGTTTCAACATTGTAACTTGTAAAGTCTTCCTTGCATCTGATTGAAAAAATTTACTTGAGGTCATTACTCATTTGTAATGTTGAATCCAATAGTTTTCACCTTCTACCGTACTTGATAAACTCCTAAATTTGATGCTGTGCATTTCCAATGTCAAATATCCTGTACATTATAATGATGTCTGTAACATTGACCCATATTACGGATAATTAACTTTTGTGGCTTCTCCTATTAGGAAGTGCTTGTCTATATTCGATTATTTCGTTGGAACTCTCCGTAATATTTAGCTGTTTATCTGAAGATCGAAAATTTATGGGTATGTTAAATGTCATCATTATTGAACTACAACAGGATGCTCTGTTCCCATTGTTACCAAGGGTGGTTGATCTTGTTGGAGATAAAAATATTCCTGTCATTGCTGCTGGAGGTATTGCTGATCCTCGTGGTTATGTTGCTGCTTTGGCCCTTGGAGCTCAAGGTATCTGCCTAGGCACAAGGTCTGGATACTTTATTTTCAAATACTTATATAATTTATTCCAGCAATCTGGAAAAAGAGTGCTGGTGTACATGTCATGTAATAGAATATCCCAAAACCTCAAAATGCTTTCTGAAACTTTGATTCAGTTAATGTTTGTTGCTTCTTGCATAAGTGACTATAACATCATTTTTCTTTCGTTGGCAGATTGTTAATCTGACTTATCTATACTGTATTAGATATTGTGAGAATATTTGCATTTCAAAATTCGTCATGACAAGTTTTTTGTCCTCATTTTTTAACGAAAAAGTTTTGTTTTTGCTTGTTTTTTCGGTTTTATTTTTTTATTTTTATTTTTTCCGAAAACATTGGTTAGTAAGGCTTGTCCTTTCTGAATACAAAAAGAATTTCTCGGAAATATTATTGATCTTGCAATACTCATTGTCTTAGATTGTTGTGTCAAATCAACAATCTTATTACAAAGCATGGAGCTTTAAGCTAATTTGACTTTGGTTAGCAATATATAACGTCTAATAGTATTTCTTAGAAATTCTCGAGCCATGAGATTAGAAACCTATTTCAGATTTGTTGCAACCGAGGAAAGTAATGCTCATCCAATATACAAGAAGAAGCTGATCGAATTTGAAAGGACTGAGTATACTGACATATTCGGGCGGGCAAGGTGGCCTAATGCCCCCCAACGTGTGCTTGAAACACCTTTCTTCAATGAATGGAAATCTCTTCCTGCTCATGAAAATGAAGTAAACCAACCAGTTATTGGTCGATCAACAATACATGGCAAGGTAAAGTGTTCACTTACTTTTCCTTTCTTGCTCGAAATGTTTTTATTCATTTGCATAAGGTGGTCAAAAGGCTGATTCGTCATGTTCATGACTCTACCGTTTACTTTCCATGATGAACTTATGTTCTTCCTGTATTGTATTTGTTTCTTGTTAATCTGCTTTCACATTCTTCTGCACATGCAGGAAAGAGAAATACGCCGTCTTGCTGGTACAGTTCCGAATTTGTCAACAAAAGGTGACATAGAAAGCATGGCATTGTATGCTGGCCAAGGTGTAGGTCTTATCAAGGAAATTTTACCTGCTGGTGAAGTTGTTAAGAGACTAGTTGAAGGTGCTCAGGCTTTGATCAAGCTGAAGTTCAGTGGGATGTAAAGTTTCTGGATCATTAAATTTCCTAAATGTGGGTACTATTTATGATCTATAAAGGTTCTCTAAAAATTAAGTTGATGTTACAAATTGGGCTTTTCCATGTGTGTAAATTTTGAATGTAACTATCTAGAGAAAGAAAAAAAAAGAAGACAAGGAAAAGGAAGGGTAACCTCATAAAGTTTTACTCACCCTTTGAATAATAATTATGTTCACCTAGCAGTGTGTATATTTTCTCTCAAATTATGAATATTTGTCTTAATCTAATGTTCCATCGTGAAAATGTACGCTTTTCAAAACCAGATAATTATTCTCTGGAATCATTTGGCCGTAGCAAAGCACAATTTTCTCTGTTTTACAAAAGCTGCTTGAGCTTTGGTAATTATCTATTGTTCACATTAAAGTTTGAGGCTTTGAGCAAAATTATGACACTTGGTCAATTTTCGTTAAAATGTGGCACCTAAGTTTTTAAGTTGATACTATTGTCCTGTCTTTAGCTTAACTTTGTTAATTTGATGACTAAGCATGTAATCTCCATAAATATGCGGTGTGTAAGTCCTAGGTTTCTTTAAAAAGTCCAGGCCCAAGGTCCAAAAAATTGAAAAATTCTGGATGGGGTGATGTTTTTTTTTTTTTTTTTTTAAAATCTCGGATTAATTTAAAAAATATCAATTTTTATTTTTGTCTTTAGAAAAACACGTTTCAAAAATATTTATAGAAAGTGGTATTTTTCCAAATCGTTTTAAAAGTAGTATTTTTCTAAATAAATTAGGATCATTTAAATGATATAAAATCCATATTTTTCAATTATTTTTCGAAAAATTTACTATATCATTAAATTCCTCTAATTTACGTAAGCTAGCGGTAAAGCTTTTTGAGAAATTAATGTGGTTTAATTAATAAATTTTTGGGTCAAAAAGTGTGATAAAAATGCAATGAATACATTATTGGATAGTTTAGCTCAAATCTACAGCTACAATATGAACTTGGCCCAACTTCATATTTTAGATTGTATGGAAATCTCTCCACAATTTTAATGAGTTTTTCAAAATGCCCATATTATCTTTGAATTATTATGAAAATACCAGCAACTATCATCACATAAATATATATATATATATATATATATATACACTAAATCCTCTGAAACAAACTTCTTTTTTTTTTTTTTTCAGTTTATTTCTTTTGTTTTTCATATGAATAAATGGGAGCACTCCCTATTTAAGAGTGACAATTTGTGTTAGTAAGTTGGGCTCGTGTTAGGTTGGAGGCTAATATATACATAAATTATATCAATATAAACTCGACTCGTGATCCACTGTGTCAAAAAAATATCGGTATTAGCCTGACCCACACATAAAACGAGTTAACCCGAACTTGACTCACTCAACCTGTTTAGACAAGTAACATGTACTTGATTTTGACCCGTATTCCATTTTTGACGCACCAACCCACTTGTAACTTGTGCTTGTACCTTCTATAGGCCGATCCGTCCTAGACCAGTGTGGGCTGTAGGCCCGTCCTAAACTATGGTCTCATTAGGCTAGGATATGAATTATATATAAATTATATATGTATATATAAATTTATATTTGGATTAAAATATATCATATATTATATATAATAATACCTAATCTTTTGTTGCATAAGTCGACTTAATGATGTTTTAATTTTTAGTATTAATAAATTTATAATTTATCATTAAAAAAAGAAAATTACGGTGAAAGTCCATTTTCTCAGTTGAAATTTATATATATATATATATATATTCTATCCAAATTTTATTGTAACTATTAAATTTTTCCGTTAAATATCACTTCAGAGGATACGTGTCATCGTTTAAGGTTAATTATAATTTTAACAAAGTAAAAAATTGAATAAAAAAGAAAAATGAAAAAAAATCAAATAAATTGAAGAAATAGAAATAAGTTTTAAAAAATAAATGAAAAATATATAGATGATAATATATATATAGAATTTAATAAAATAAAAAAAGAAAGTTATTGTTAAAAAACCATCTAAAACCAAATCCACAATTCCCATCGGATTTGCATCAAGGCTCCATCCGCTCATGATTTCTTCTTCTTCTAATAATGATGCTTGTTCAGTATTTGGGTTAGGTTCTATATTAGTTTCAGGTTTAGATCATGATTAGAGAGAAAGAGAAAGAAAATGATCAGATTTGGTCTAAAAATGATACTTAATGACTAAGAAATGACATAACTTAACTTTTAAGAGGTATTTTAGGTATTTTGCACATTACTTTCGATGTGCCTAGTTCTAAAACACCTTTAGCATAGTCACCACATTGTTGGTCACTTTCATGTACCCAAGTATAGACAAAGTTAATGAATCCTAACTTAGAAAGTGAAAACTAGTCATACTTTGACTTATAATCCCATGTGATAGATTTTATTATAATCTGGTAGAATCTAGTCCTATAACCAATCATTAAATATAAAAATAAGTGAATTAAACTTCAATTAATAATACAAATATAGTATTAGTACTCAATTATAAAAATGCACAAAAATGACATTATATGATTAAGATAAACATAGTATTACTCTATAGGCAATATCTTTAACTTTGTCAAGTATCTCAAATAGGCCTACATATTTTGGAACTGAGCTTTCCTTTTTTTTTTTTTCCTTCCTAAACCTCGCCATTCCTTTCATGGGAGCAATATTCAAAAGCACTTTTTCCCTAACATTAGACGTGACTTCTCTTCTTCTTAGATTAGCGTAATATTTTTGTCTATTTCGAACATCTACTAACTTTTTACGAATTTTTTCTACTGTTTCAGTTGTTTCTTTTACCAATTTTGAACTAAGAAATTTCCTTTCTTCCATCTCATTCTAGTAAATTAGAGATCTACATTTTCTTTCATATAATACGTCTATATAGAGACATTACAATTAAAGCTTGATAACTATTATTGTAGGCAAATTCTATCATTGACAAGTACTTGCTCCAAAATCCATGAAAATCTAACACACAAGCCTTAAGCATATCCTCACAAGTCTGTATAATTCTCTCTAATTGTCTATCTACTTGAAGATGAAAAGCTATACTGAATGCCAGTTTAGTACCCATAGCCTCTAGAACTCTTGTCGAAAATTTTGAAGTGAATCTAAAATCTTGATCAGAAATGATAACTTTTGGAATAGCATGTAGTCTAATTATTTCTTGAACATACAACTGAGCTAACTAATCCAAGCTATAAGTTACTTTAATCGGTAAGAAATGGGTTGACTTAATATATCCATCCACAATCACCTAAATAGTATCATGATCTTTATTTGGCTTAGGAAGTCCAACAACCAAATCTATAACAGTCTCTTCCTATTTCTATTGTGGCACATGTATAGGCTTTAATGTACCGATAGGTCCTTAATGTTCAACTTTAATTTGTTGGCATGTAAGGTATTGCTCTATAAACTCAATCACATCCTTCTTCATACCTGGCCACCAGTAATGCATTTTCAAATCCCTATACTTCTTTGTAGTACTAGGATGCATAGAGTAGGGAGTAGTGTGAGCTTTTGTTAATATCTCATTTCAAATTATTTCATCTGGCACATGTAGTCTATTTTTGTGTCTAATTATACCATCACCAGAAATATGGAAGGCCACATTCTTTCTAAACTTTATCTTAGTCTTTAAACTTGTCAAATAGGGATCCATATTCTGGCATTGCTTAATTCTCTCTAAAATTATAGGTTGCAAAGTAAGAGCTATTAATTTCTCCGTTAAACTTGTAGGCACGATTTCTAATTCCAATCAATGCAAATCCCTCAAAAGATATTTTTTATCAACATACTTAAGTGACATAGCAGCTAATGTCTTTTTACTTAGAGCATCTACAACTACATTAGCATTTTCTGGATGATAGTTAATCTCACAGTTATAATCTTTCATTAGTTCAAGCCATCTTCTCTGTTTTATATTCAGTTCCTCTTAGGTAAAGAAATACTTGAGACTTTTATGGTTGTGTAGCTTTCTCCATAAAGATAATATGTCCAAATCTTTAGTGAAAAAACTACTACTGCTAGCTCTAAATCATGAGTAGGGTATTTCTTTCCACATTCTTTCAGTTGCTTAGAAGCATAGGCAATCACTTTACCATTTTGCATCAAAATACAACCTAGACCATTCTTTAAAGCATCACTATAAATAACAAACCCTTCTGATCTAATGGGTATAGAAAGTATAGGATTTGTGATCAAATGATGTTTTAATTCTTGAAAAACTCTTTTCACAATCATCATTTCAATGAAAGTTCGTGTTCTTTCTAGTCAACTAAGTCAATGGAGAATCTAATTTATAAAATCCTTCAACGAACATTCTGTAGTAACTAGCTAATCCTAAGAAACTACGAATCTCTGAAACATTTGTAGGTCTTGACTAATTACTTACAACTTCAACCTTTGTTGGGTCCATAGAAATACTATTTCCAAATACTATATGACCAAGGAAGATAATTTTATCCAACTAGAACTCACACTTCTTAAATTTTGCATACGATTGCTTTTCTTTTAGGATCCTCAAAATTGTTCTCAAATGCTCTATGTGCTCCTCCCTTGAGTATGAGTATATCAAAATATCATCAATTAATTCTATAACAAAACTGTATAAGAAATCCTTGAATACTCTATTCATCATGTTAATAAAAGCAGCTGGGAATTAGTTAAATCGAAGGACATTATTAAGAACTCATAGTACTCGTATCTTGTTCTAAAAGTTATCTTAAGTATATATTCTTCCTTAATCTTTAGTTGATGGTATCCTGATCTTAGGTTAATCTTGAAGAACATTGAAGCTCCTTATAACTGATCAAACAAATCATCAATTCTAGGGAGAGGATACTTATTCTTGATTGTGACCTTATTTAGCTCTCTATAATCAATACAAAGCCTCATAATCCAATCTTTCTTCTTCACAAACAAAACTAGAGCACCCCATGGTGAAAAGCTTAGACGTATGAAACTCTTATCTAAAAGCTCTTGTAATTATACCTTCAGTTCCTTAAACTTTGCTAGAGCTATTCTATATGGTGCCTTAGAAATAGGAGTTGTACCAGATAGCAAGTCAATAACAAATTTTATCTTTCTATCAGGTGGTAGTTCTAGTAGATCTTTTGGGAATGTCTCTATAAATTCATTAACTATTGGTACTTTCTCTGGCTTCACCTTTAATTCCTCTCTAGTATCCATTATATTTGCCAAATAACCAATACATCCTTTCTCAAGTAACTTCCTTGCTTTTATCATTGAAATAATTGTTACCATTTTCTTCTTAGAAGACTCAAGGAAAGTAAACTTCTCTTCACTAAGTGGTTGAAATATTACTCTCTTACCATTACAATCAATGCTAGCATGATACTTAGATAGCTAATCCATACCCAAAATCACCTTAAAATCTTGTATATCCAACATTATTAGGTCTACTCATAACTCTCTACCATCTATATGTATTGGTCATGTTCTTATAACTTGACCAAAATATAGCACTTTCCCAGATGAAATATTTACACAATATCTTAAATTCAATATTTCAGGTGATCTGCCCAATTTTCTCACCGATGATGCAAATGAATGTATAGTTTCTGAATCTATTAATGTATTTGTGAGGATATGAAAGATAAAAATCTCATTTGCTACAACTGATGTAAGAGCCTTAACATCTGTCGCAGTCATGTTAAATACATGAGCTAGAACTTTCCTTTATTCACTAGAGATAGAGGGGCAAACCTTAGAAAAATGTCCTATCTTTACATTTATGAGGCCTTCCATATTTGGGACATATAACTTTCAAATTTGAATTAGATTGCATCTGTTGACCTATTGCTGTATCTTTAAAGGATCTCCTCTTTGTCTTTGACACTGTGAGAATTTCCTTTTGTCGCCATTAAAAACTGGTTGAATATCTTTTCTGAAATTTTCATTTCTCCTTGTCATGCTTATGTTTCTTCTAAGTTCTAGTGCTTTTACCATCTTCAGTTTAGCCTTTTTTTTTTTTTTTAGCTTCAAGAGCTTTCTTTACAACTTCTATATAAAGCACACCTTTTTTTGTAGACATTTTAATAGCCCTATATATTTTTACTTTTAGCCTCTGTAAAAACTGATTTACTTTTAACTCGTTAGTACCCACTATATAAGGAGCAAAACAGGGTATCTCATTAAATTTCTTTATGTAGTCATATACAAACATGCCACCTTACTTTGAATTAGAAAACTCAACTACCTTTATAAGTCAATGAGCTTTACTAAAGTACTTCCTATGAAAGATTTCTTTAAATCTCCCCCAAGTCAATTTGTCAACATCAGTGATTGACTTCATGGAATCCCACCAGCGCCTCACATTCATTTGGAATATATAAATAGCATAAAAACCTTTCTCCTCCTCAGGGATTCTTATATATTCAAAGATACCCTCCAAACTGCAAATCGACTCCTCAACTAATAACAAATTTATTTCATCTTTAAAAGCTGGAGGTTTATTTTTCTTGAACCTTTCAGAAGCTGGCTCATAATTTTCTTGTCTTGCTACAACTTGTACTGGTAATTATTCCTCTATCTATTGATCTCATTTTATAAGCCTCTCTATTTGTTGAGCTTGTCTCTCCACTAATTCAGCCAATTGATGTATAGTAGTATCTTTGTCATTTTCTTAATCATCTCTTTTGTTGGTTGGCTAGCTTGACTTTTATCCCTTGGCATGATTTCCTATACAGTAGCCATTTACTTACAAATAAATATAATAACTAATAATAATATTTGAATCAAACTTATATAATAGAAATAACGTGCACACATGAAAATAATTAGACTTACTAGTTGACTGAGCTTTCTATCATATGATCATAAATTTGTAGACAATCTTCAGAAAAGATTAAATCTCCGTTCTGATACCACAACTGTAATACCACCTAGCTGAACTATATGACTCTATAGGTCAAACTAGCAAGTATTATTCTTTCAGAAATAATATTTTAGTTTTGCAAAAAGGTGGGCCAAATTAAACTTTTCAAACTCTTAAACAAAAGAAGGTATGTGGCATTATTTTTTGAAAGTATCTTTACAAAAATGTACAACCAGAAAGTCCTTATTTGTTTATCTTAACATTAGTGGTAATATTTACAACATATCAAAATATCAAAATACAAATAAAACATTGCCCATAAGTCAAGCTCGTCTATATCTGTATGATCAAAGCGATAAGAAAGCATGTTAGCTAACTACTAAATCTATACATCATATATCTCCTCGCCTACATTATAAGAACTAAATGAGCTAATACTCAGTAAGTAAAGATTATGCATGCTTGTGAATGTGTTTCATGCATAAACTGTTTTAAAATTTCCATTATATTGTTTCTTTCATAACTTTTCATTTTGATACACTTTTCTTAAAAAATATTCTTTATAAAGCCCTTAAGTATAATACAAAGTTACGACAGTCGGTAGGCTATGCCCATTCATGTAGGAATGAAACATATGGATAATACGAACCATACTTACCCAACGTAGACCGACTAGGTAATGTACCTAATAAATCTCATAGTACAATGCTTAGTCTTAGCAGTTGGTAAGCCGTGCCCACTTATGTAGATAGGATGCCTATGCAAATCATACCTACTAAATGCTGACAGACTAAACTATATACTTAAAACATGTCTTGTAAAAATCAGTACAATGATACTACTTTAAATCTAATGCGTGGAAAACTTCACTTCTTTGAAAAATTATGCTTAAATGATCATACCATGCTTATGTCTTTCGTAAACTTTACAACAACCATATGAATAATATATAATTAATATAATATACATAAGCATGTAAGAAAATATCTTGTATCTACTACTGTTCTTGTGATGCAGTTAAACTAAATCTTTACTTACCTCGTGTCCTAAATAGAAATCGATAGTGGAAAAGGTCAACATTCTTGAGAGATGGGTGTGCTAATAACCTGTCATGAATATTTTTTATTCAAGATGCAGATTTTACTAAAAAATGCATCAAGGTGCTTAAACAAGACCGAAGTTAGAACTTTCACCAAATTAGGAAATTTGATCTTAAAATGACTCAAAAGTATACAAATTAGTTAATATACTTGGAAATCAATAACTAGCATTGAAAAATTGTACAAATATATTAAAATATGAATGTTAGTTCACTATCACAAAATGATCCAAAATGACTCATAATTTTGTAAAAACTAGTCTATTTGCTTCTAATTGGTATTATTTAGTTTTAAAAATATTTGGACAATACCTCTCATATTTTTAGAATATTCCCATTATTGGTTAGAATGCGCAACTATTAAATCACATACTCCTATAATGCATACGATTATAAGTAATATACTTATGGAAATAGAGTATCGAACCCACGAGGATTGATTTCTAATTCAATGCTAAGTATCAAAATTATCTCAATCCTAACTTTATCCAAACAAAAAATATATAGATTTTGAAGAAATAAAACTAAGAAAACTAAACTATCATACAAAATAAATATAAGCAAGGACTAAGAAAAATGTCTAAGTTTACTAATTTCCTAAACGTCCTTTAAACACACAATTTCCAAATTTCTCTCTTAAATTACTTAATCCACAAGAATTGTTAACTGCGAATTCAAATGTATTCACAAACTCCTTTCCAAGACATAAGTGAATACACCTAGACAAGCTAATACGTCACTCCTAACATAAATTGATTAGATTTAT
This sequence comes from Parasponia andersonii, assembly GCA_002914805.1. Classification (NCBI taxonomy): domain Eukaryota; kingdom Viridiplantae; phylum Streptophyta; class Magnoliopsida; order Rosales; family Cannabaceae; genus Trema; species Trema andersonii. The sequence continues at coordinate 81,150 of JXTB01000177.1, read as the reverse complement.
TAGGTTTAGTAATTCTCACAGAAAGGTTGAATAGGTCACATAGCTATATTCCTATCCTATACAAACTCACCCCATATAAGATGATCTTATGTTGTTTTACATAAGTCCAAATTTCTAATCCTTTTTCTAAGCTTATAGAAATTTCACTCAATAATCTATTTAGTGATCAATTAAATAGAAGCAATAAGCCTAAGGTAAAACAAATAACTCAACAATAGATTTTATTAATGAAAGAGGAGAGAAATAAGCAAATACAAGATATTAGGTTGGTTCATATAGTAAAACTAGACAAAAAGGAATTTAGTTCATAATATAAATTAAGAATAATAATATTTTAATACAATGAATTTAAGAAATACAAAATATCAAAGAGAAAAGAGTTTTAGAATTCTCTTTTTTTAAAGAGCTTGGAGGTGTGCACGAAGGTTGCCACTCTTCCTCTAAACTTAGTTCTTGCTCCTTTGAGTTCTCCTTCAAAGATTTTCTCTCAATTATACTACTCTCTAAATATAGAAAATACAAAGTAAGACTCACAAGAAAATAAAGAGAAAATAGTATGAACAAAAAATGGTGTTGATGTTGTGGAGGAAGTCAAGAAATGGAGGATTGGAGCATATCTTCTTCTTCTTCTTCCTCTTCTCCTATTTCTTCTCCTTCCATGGCTACCTTCCTCATTTCTCTCTATTCCAACATGCCTTTTCCAATCCGAAAGATAAGATTTTAAAGAGGTGGCTCGTGCAAACCTAATGCAGGCCGAATCTGGACCCTTAGATCATCAAAAGTTAATCTTGGCCACCAATTTTTAATCTAGGACATAGGAAATAGTGCTGTGACACCAAAACTACCCAAGAGTTTGCACTGGGGTACCACTTTTGGTGCTATAGCACCACTCTTCTCTTGGTTTGGAATCGTGGTTTCCCTGAATGCGTCATTTCTTCGTTTTAGCTCTGATTTACCTTATTTTTATTACATTACGACCGTATCAGATTTAATTTTTATTTTAATGGTTTCAAAAACCTATTTAAGGAGTACAAATTTATATGAAACACCCTTGTTTTATTTTCTTTGTACACAAACAAGCAAAAGATCAAAACAATAAGGAAAACAATTAAAACAACTTAAAATAAACTAGAACATAGGAAAACTTAATGCAAAATAGCACTAGATAACTCTATTGTTATGGACTTAACATCCATATCTTATAAATCATGGTTTAAGGCCTGTAATAAAAATTAACAATCCAATTCTTACATATACACATCAAAGAGGATGATTTAGAATAACATAAGTACACTTGAATTCCTTTCGATTTGGACAAAGTTTAAAACTACTTTTACACTTGTGTATCATTATAACCAGCTACCAAATGAGTGTAGTAAATAATAGAATCAATAAAATACACACTCTAAATTTAGGAAATCAGATTACAAATATAGATAACTTAATCTACTACATATGAAAATGCTAACTAAATAATAAACTTTGGGATTTTCATTCTAACTTTAATCTTTCATTTAAATTCTATATTTCCAGTAATATATAAGTTTTTTAGGACTTTTATTCATCAAATAAAAGATTTTATTTAAGGGTTGTAATAAGAAAAATCAACTATAAACTCAAAATCTTAATTAGGCCTCACCTTGACTAGTTTGAACTTTTGCTTGAGCTTTTGCTAAAACTCTTACTTTTTACCTCCACCAAACTGATTTTCAAGGTCTAGAAATAGATATTAGGACCCAAGAGGACCTGAAGGAATCATTATTTAAGTAGTAACAAGTGGACAATTGAAATTAAAGAACAAGACCTAGGAAGAAGAACTAGTAGAATCACCTTGAATAGTTTTGATCTATTTTGCATTTTAGAGCTCTGACTTGAGTTCTACTACTTTGAAACTCTTGGATATGGCTAAGAGGAGTTGAGAGAAATGTAAAAATATATTAGAGAGATTTAAGTCGTGGCTAGAGAAAAAGAGAAAGAAAGTGACCAGATTTGGTCTAAAAATGATACTTAATGACTAAGAAATGATATAACTTAACTTCTAAGAGATATTTTGGGTATTTTACATATTACTTTCTATGTGTTCGGCTCTAAAAGACCCTTAGCATAGTCATCATATTGCTGGTCACTCTCATACACCCATCTGTAGATAAAGTTGGTGAATCCTAGCTTAGAAAATGAAAACTAGTCATACTTTGACTTATGATTCTATATGACAGGTTTTATTGTAATCTAGTGGAACCTAGCCCTATAATAAGTCATTAAACATAAAATTAAGTTAAGTAGACTCGAATTAGTAATGCAAACATAATATTAGTACTCAATTAAAAGAATGCACAAAAATGATATTACGTGATTAAGCTGATTATAGGGTAACTTAGTGTAATAAAATATAAATTCGTGTCGTGAATGCCATCTCCTGCTTACCTAGAACTGACAAATAAAATGCTATAAATAAGTCTTAAGCATTGAATCAAAGCTATTTGATATGTTAAACATACTATGAATTTGAAATGCATAAAAATTACATTTGATTGAAAAACTACTTTTTGACCAAGTTGTCAACAAACATGGTCTTAATGCATGTGCACATAGTATTGTTTTCATAAATATATTCTTTATTCTTTTTGCACACCAAGCTCTCTCTCTCTAAGGGTATTGAACCTTTACACTATATCGGGACACTTCGACAATCATTAGTACAACAATACAGATCCAAAGTATTTAACAATCAAAATGAGCACTTTAATATAAAGTTGATACTAATTACTTGATATGTCTATTATGCAATATGACCATGTTTATTATTGGCTTATTATGCATGTGAAAATTTTGGGCATCACAAAATAGAAATGAGGAAAGAGATTGATTCCTTCTCATAATTTCAAGCATTATTAGTTGCAGATGTGATGGGAATTGTAGATATAATTTTAAATGATTTTTTAATAATGATTTTCATTTTTTTTATTTTCTTAAATTGTATATATTATCTCCTATATATATCTATTATTTTTTTTTTTTAAAACTTACTTATCTATTTTTAATTTATTTGATTTATTTTCATTTTTTTAAATTTTATTCATTTTTACATTTTTAAATTGTAACATTTAATAAAAATATTTGATAAGTATACCAAATTTTAGACCGAAGGTACTATTGTCGTATGAGAAAAGAGCAAAGAGTTGTTAGGCCATGTTTTTGAGATAGAAAAGCGAAGGGCACTAAAGTATACGAGCCCCGTTAAAAGAAAAAAAATAAAAAGTATACAAGCTCACTCCCATTGCGGGCTGAAATATACAAGGCCACTATGGACTGATATAGGCCAGCCTGTCCTTGTCTAAATAGTGATAAGAAGTTGGGCTTGCTTATAAGCTTTTATGGCCCGATCCGTCCTGATCAGTGAATTATATGGGCTAGAGCTGGCTAACACATGGCCCGCAGAGGCCCGTGATAAAATAGGACTGATCGGCCTATTTGACACCTTTAATTACAAATGTCCACCTAATGGAATCTCAGTCGTTGATAAAAATTTCTCTCTTCAAATATACACGACTTTTCACAACTTCTGTAGCGTGTAATCCCATTTACTTCAAGCACAGATATGTAGTAATGCATTTGCTCTTAATTTTTATGCTTATCCGCACTTATTATTCAAATTTGTCTTGCAGAAAGATGCAAGAAACGTAATGATGATATTAGCATAAAGATTGATCGACAATTCAATTATAATTTAAAACTGTAAACACGAAAATGATATATGATTTGCAAATAGAAAGTATCTATCTCAAAAACAATTGTCTTTACCATGTAGAAGACATTTCCCCACCCACCTGCCCCACCCACACAAGAGTACAAGAAATTATTAACCCTCACAGGCATAATTTTTCAACCCAATACAATGAATATTGTGATAAGATTATAATTCATTATTAAGAAAAGATACTTCGAGCATCTATTAAATTCTTCGTGATGAAAAAAAAAAGCAAAACTAAATACTTTTGCTATATCATACATCAAAAATTAATTAAATAGATATCTTATTTTTTAATAAACTTTAGTATATTATTCTCTAATAAACTTTAAACTATTATTACTATGGTGATCTCAATCTCGACCTTATTCGTGTCTCCGTTTGACTAAAATCGAAAAATTTTAATAATAGTTAAACTTTTTTGGCTGCAGATTATTTCGGTTGATTTTTAACCTAGTTAAATTTTGACTAATATTGAGTTACTAGTAAAACAAAATTGATCGCGTTCTTGACGCCACTCATTCATATTTTGTCAAATTTTTGACTAAGTTAGAGATAATTTTTATTAAATAAAAGTCTTATTTTTTTAAATAATTTATAATTTATTATTTTTTCTTATCACATAAGATACATTAAAGACAGTCAATTAAAAATCTACACTCATATGCATGAGGCCATACATTGTATGTAGCCACACATCAGCTAAAAATTGAGCAGTGGACCCCAATTCATCAACAAATTACCGGCACTTTATTTTTAATTTTTTCATGCTTCCCCATCTTACTAAACATATTATATATTAACTCTAAATTTATTATATTATATTGTTAAAGTATGAGATAATTTAGTAGATCGTTCATTTATGAAGTATGTTTGAAAAATATGAAAAAAAGTAGATCAAATGAAATTTCACCACCACTTCTATATATTTTACATGGGGACAACATCAGGATATATTTTGGTTATATTTTCTTCGTCAATATCTTCATTCTCTCACTATGTCCATTCCAATAAGGTGGCCCATAAATACATTACTCGATACAACACCACTGCAAGCAAACAAATCAATTATCACGTCCATCTGAGGTCTTACAGTCAAATACCCCAACTTCACTCTACCATGGATCTCCTCCTCCTGGAGAAGGCCCTCTTAGCCCTCTTCTTCGCCGCTACGGTAGCCGCTGCCATCTCTAGACTCTGCAGAAAGCGGTTCAAGCTTCCTATAGGCCCCATACCGGTGCCCGTATTCGGAAACTGGCTCCAAGTCGGCGACAACCTGAACCACCGCGTCCTCGCCAAGCTAGCCAAGAAATATGGCGACATCTTCATGCTCCGGATGGGGCAGCGGAACCTCGTGATAGTCTCTTCCCCTGAGCTTGCGAAAGAGGTCCTCAAGACCCAAGGAGTGGAGTTTGGATCGAGGACCCGAAGCGTGGTGTTCGATATCTTCTCGGGTGAAGGACAAGACATGACCTTCGCCGTCTACGGCGATCATTGGAGGAAGATGAGGCGAATCATGACCGTTCCTTTCTTCACCAGCAAGGTTGTCCAGCAGTATAGCCGGTGCTGGGAGGAAGAGGCTGCCAGCATGGTCGAAGACTTTAAAAAGAACCCTCAGGCTTCGACCAGTGGGATTGGTGTAAGGATCCGGTTGCAGCTTTTGATGCACAACAACATGTATAGGATTATGTTCGATAAGACATTCGAGGGAGAAAGTGATCCATTGTTTGTGAATCTTCATGATCTGAATATAAAGAGAGCTGTTTTGGCTCACAGCCTTGCCTACAACTACGGTGATTTTATTCCCATTTTTAGACCCTTCTTAAGAGGCTACCTTAATATTTGTAAGGAAATAAATGAGAAGAGGCTGCAGGTTTTTGACTTCTTCATCCAAGAGAGGAAGTAAGTAACTGTCTTTCTTTCAATTATCTCAAATTATTTATGTGTATGAATTTTTAAAAGATGTATATCAATTATTTATTTCAAGTAAATAGGGTTTGTATATATCGCCCAACTGTTTCTTTTTTTTGAGTGAACTGTGAATGACAAAAGATTTTTTAAAGCATGATGTTAGCTATCCTGATTACTGTCCCAAAAATTTGATAGAAACACATATATCATATTAGCTATCATTATTTGATTAATCTATTCAAATTTATGTGAAGTACTTTAAAATTATTCCTAAATTTAATGGTGAATGCCATAGATTTTGGTATTTAAAATTTAGTACGATAGTTCGATCCTTAAAATTGTTCTTTTCAAATATCTTGAAATTTGAAAACGTCTTCACATTTTTCTTCACTTTATATATATATATATATATATATATATATATATTTATTAAAAATGTTCTTATAACAAGCTCTTAATTAATATACCAATTTGGTTGCTTATTACAATTAACAGGAACGTAATAGCCTCAAGCACTAATAAGAGGAGGGATCACCAAGGCTTGCGATTCCCCGGCATAGACCATATTCTAGAAGCACAAGAAAAGGGAGAAATCAACGAAGAGAACGTGAGATACATCGTTGAGAACGTGAATATTGGCGGTAAATTAAATAGCATACATATTCTATATAACTAATCACAGAAGCACTAAACTTAATCTAAAATTTTGTATCAGACTTTTTTTTTTTTAACGAGTCTAACTAATTATTTCCGTTTATTACTAAAAAATGAAAATAACTTAAAAATATCATTAGAATCGAACTCCCTGCTTAATACTCAATTTTTATCATTTACCCCAGTAAGTAACTCAGTAACTCAGTGTGCATGTATCAGACTTATTAGTGTAATAATACAACAAATAGTTTAGTATGATATTTTTAAGTGAGTTCTTATTTAATTATTAATCATGGACGTGCTAAACAGGAATTGATACCGTAACACGTTCACTCGAGTGGGCAATTGCAGAACTGGCTAACCACCCCAAAGTCCAGAAAAAGCTTCAGGTTGAGCTTGACACCGTACTCGAACGCGGTCTCCAAATCACCGAACCCGACACTCACAAACTGCCGTACCTCCAGGCCGTGATCAAGGAGACTCTACGGCTTCGGATGGCATTACCTCTCCTTGTCCCCCACATGAACATTAACGACGCAAAGCTCGATGGCTACGACATCCCCGCCGAGAGCAGGATAAGCGTAAATGCATGGTGGCTAGCCAACAACCCGGCCCATTGGAAGGACCCGGAACAGTTCCGGCCCGATAGATTCCTGGAAGAAGAGTCCCACGTGCAGGTCAACGGCAATGACTTTCGCTACATTCCGTTTGGTTTGGGAAGGAGGAGCTGCCCGGGAATAGTCATGGCCTTGCCCATGTTTTGTATCACTTTGGGGCGTTTGGTTCAGAATTATGACATTTTAGTCCCGCCGGGTCAATCCGAGATTGATACAACGGAGAGGGCTGGCCAATTTAGCCTTCACATATTGAAGCCTTATAAAGTTGTTTTCAAGCCAAGATCAATTTAGAGTTGTCCTTTTTCTTTTTTTTTTTTTTAAACAAATGATGTTTGGTAAAAATTAAAAAGTCCTCCGTGAGGACTGTGGTAAAACTTTGTTTTCTTTTCCGAATTCACCAAAAAAGCTTGAAAAAAAAAAGTGAATAAAAAGGGTTTTGTATCCAAAGGACCGAATTTTGGGCAAATTTTAAGGAAATTTCTGATTTTATTGGATGGTAGGTGGAATATTGATTTCTCGGAGCAAGTTGTTTTTTTTTTTTCCTTCTTATTTATTTATTTATTTATTTTTTAACATCTTGATGTGGGGGTATTAATAAAAAGTTTCCCTTTGAGTTTGAACCACCGTGAGGATTTTTTTATTTGGCAATATGATTCCTATGGAGCCCGTTCCTAGATCACATACCACGTGGACGATTAAGTGGCAGAACAGGTCACAAGGGGGGCACGCCATCTGACGCTTGTCCAGAGTAATCATTTAAAAGTTACGCGAGTCGCACGTGATACTGCATGGGCCCATGGACTGTCCGAGGCCAGGGCTGAATCCATCCCAGACCCTGGACGGTTCGGCCCAATCCAGTTCTTGTCTCGATAGTTGGGGGTTAGAAGCCTCGAAGGTTTTCCACGTCAGAAGACCATGGGAGGCAACACACTGCTCCAGACCTAGATAGGGTATTTAATGCGATCCTGAGTAGGTGTACACATTGAGCAAACCATCCTGACAGAATGGCGGTTCGTCAAAGTCTCGCCCCCGATGGGCTTGAGTCACAGGGGACGGCAAAAAGCAGGCCAGGACGATACAATAGAAATCACAGTAATCACAGCCCGTGATTTCTAGAGTAAGTCATGATGAAAAAAAGTACTCGATCTTGGGATTGAGAGCCAGAAAAGCTCCCAGTTCCAGGATTATATATACGAGCCTTGCTTCCTCCTCGAAGGGAGAGATTGAGATAGACATATACAGAGAAAAACTTAATCTTTGCTACTTAGCCTCAGGGATAAACAACTGACTTAAGCATCGGAGAGTCTTTGCAGGTGGCGACCCCCACCTCTTTGACCTGACCTGAAGTCAAAAGCACTCTGGGATAGCAATGATACGTGGACAGTTGGTAGATATAACGTCAGCAGTTTAGAGACACGTGGACAGTTGGTAAGAATCGCACCAACAGTGGCGCTGTCTGTGGGAAAGCGTTGAGCGCGAGAGAAAGAGTAGGAGTTTCACGATCACGCTCTCTCTGAACAAAAGGCCATATAATGTCGGATGATACCCTTAAGAATGATAACCAGGAGGACACGTCCCGACGCCAAAGGGAGCTCCCGGGAAGCATGACCAGGTCTGGAGCAAAAGCTATACCAAATGCTTACCACCCTAGTAGAAGCAAATCGGAAGGTAGAGATGGCCCACGAGGCTGTCCTAGGTTTAAAAGACGAAGTCATGGAAGTGCACAGAAATAACACCTGCCTCGAAGAGCTGCTGGCGAGCGAAGCTAGGAGCAGGCAAAGGGAAGACTTTAACGATGAGGTCCAACAAGAGTTTGGGGGCCAACCACCGAGGGAAGTTCCCACCCTATCTAGATCGTGGATATAGGGGGAGTGACAAAGCCAGACAAGCCCTTTCCAGGCCGGAGTAGTGGTGGACAGAAGACATCAAGAAAGCCCGGAAAGTGTGCTTCCCAACTGGAAACAAGAAATAATAGTAGAGCTGAGTAAGAGGCTCGGGGTCCATTATAGCCAGACCTCCCATGATCTAGCAGAGTAAACCGTGCAAGGGATCAACTGGACGGCCTTCACCGACTAGATTCAGCTGAAGCACCAATCCGCGAGGAACTCTATTCGAACATAACTCCTTGGCTGTTCGCTAAATGGGGCCTGGACATCATCGGAGAGCTCTCCAAAAGTCCAAAGGGAAGAAGGTACGTCTTGCTGACCACCGATTATTCCACCAAAAGGGTTGAGGTTGAAGCCTACACTACCGTTAATAAGGCAGACACAATTAACTTTATTTGGAAAAACATAATTTACCGATACGGAATACCGAAAGAGATACATGCTAATCATGGCACGCAGTTCCAAAGCTTAAGGATATGTGTGAGTTGTATGATATAAAACTCAGCTTCTCATCCATAAACTACCCTCAAGGGAATGGCTAGGCAGAGGCAACGAATAAGGCCATATTCAGCAATATTAAAAAGAACTTGTAGGAAGCTAAAAGCAGGTGGTAAGAAGAGCTATCGACCGTTGTGTGGGCCCATCGAACCACGAAGCGGAGATCAATGGGAAGAACACCATTCGCCATGGTCTACGGGTCGGAGGCTGTGATCCTGACCGAGATTCGCCTCAACTTTCCTCGCTTCTTAAGCATCATCGACAGCACTGTCGCGAGCGATGAAAGACACCCCTATCTTCGCCCCTGCATTCTGCAGCTCCTGCACTTTAACCCTGAGCTCGGTTTGGGCTAGCCTGGCAGCCTCTGCCTCAGCCAACTTGGTGACAAGCTCCTCACGCCTGGCCCTCTTGACGCTCAGAGTGTGAGCCACCACGCTGCTAACCCTAGCCTCGTCACGACTCTGATATAGGTCGAAGTCCATCCTCAACATGGCAAGGGTGATCTTGCCCTGCTCGGCCGTTGCAGCATGGGCGTTCAACTCCCTGGTCAGCTCCCTGATGCGAGAGAAATAAAAGGATTGGATGGCAGCTAGCTGCAAGATACAAGAAATAGAGGTTAGTGTTCAGCAAGGATGCCGAAAAACATAGAGGCGGTGGCCACATGAGCCAAACCTGCACAATGCTGTGGCCAGCGACGAGCTCAACGTTCTCTAGGAAGAGCGCCTCCAGCTCCAACTCCGCAGCTGGACCCTCTCCCTAGGTGTTATCTGCATCTGAGGAATGCGACTCCACCCCGCCAACCACGAGGACACATTCTTCCTCCACCGAATGCACTCTGGTAGCTTCTTTCGATGCTCTCGAAGTGGCAGAGGTGGGGATGGTAGGAAGCAGGGTGTCACCAAGTGTACCTTCGATGACAGCAGGAGGCGGCGCATCCTCAGCAGAAGAAGCCACAGCGACTGCTGCTACATCGACGGTTTCAGCTACCGCCCCCTTCAAGACCTGCCTGGATGTGATTTTTCAGTCTTGTCTTGACCAACATCCCCTGATGGGCCATCGCGCATAGACCTTCTCCTCCTCATGAGGGTCAGCGTAGCCCTGTCATCGTCGTTGTCGGAAGAGGGGGTATTTCTGCCCCTCTTCCCCGCCGGACTTTCCTTCCCCTTAGACGAGTCCGCTTCGCGACCCCGCTTCATCGGGATCAGGGGAAGGGAAGACAGTCGAGACTTCAACCTCGGAGCCCCTTTGTTGAGCTCGGTAATCTCTCCACGGGAGCAGGCAGCGTGGGATCCCGTGCCCATCTTCGAACTGGAGTTGTGGGCAGAAGAAGTTAGAGCAGCGGGCTCCCCAGGCAGGCCCAAAGGCACCTCTTTGCCGCATACAACCTTTATGGCCAGCATCTCTCGAGTCGGGGGTCCACTTGCCTCAGAAAAAAGGACCACGGGTGTTTCACCCCCAGGCGCGAACAGGCCCTCTCGGTCGTCATCCGAGTCTGTTCTTAGGGTGACAACTCCCTGCCCCCCGGCTTCGTCCAATGAGGACACCACCAAATGCCGACCAGCGGGGACCTTGGAATGAGCCTTGTGCACAACGACACTCCCCTTGATTGAGGAAGGGTCTGCCAAAGGGCCTGCATCCGAACTTGTAAAGAGCAAGTAATGTGGTTAGAACGCAGCTATGACCTGATCGACGGAGCCTAGGGTGCGAAAATGATCTCGCCCTTAACCCTCTTGGGGGCAGCGACTTCCTCTCTACGAAGCCTGACGCACTCTTCGGCCACGAGCTTTATCGCCTCTTTGAGCTCGTGACTAGTCGGCGCCACTCGGTCATTGGGTCCCACCAGCTGGCTCGAGGTCGTGATCTGATGACCCCACCATGGCGATGCGATCCCAGCGGAACTGGTTAAGAGCCAAGGCATCAAGCTGGCTCTACAGGTGCTTGGTGATGACCCACGTGTCCAGCGGAAAGAGGAGATATGAGACCATCCTTGGCATCATGTTCATCACTTGGGGATTCAGGACGGCCTGGATGTGTCAGAAATCCCAGAGGACTCGAAGATGATGATCCCCTCTAGTTCTTTGAGCCGCTCTGCCGACAGTTGCGGCTCGAACCTGCACTCCTCCGCAGAGGCTGCGCAAGGCAAAATATCATGAGTTAAAATGGACGAGGTGTACACAGACTCAAAAATCATGACTTAGTACTTACTTTGCAGAAAAATGGAAGGAATTTGGAAATGCTCTCCATTCACCCAAGGAGAGCACAACACCCCTCCGATGGCATACGGCCTAGAGTAGGAGTCCCATTGCTTGTCCGATCTCGGCAAACCCCAGAAAATGTGGCATCCCGGGAGCGGCTAGAGGTAGAAAGTGGGGTAAGAGTTCTTTTTGGGGATGAGAGTGAGCTTATAGGCATAAAAGACTACCTCCAGCTCAATATGCACATTGAGGAGGACTGACAGAGCAGAGAGCCCCATCAAGATCATGACCCCATTAGCGTTCAGCTACATTAGGTGAATCCCCGTCAGAGTAAAGAACTGGTAGATCAGGGGAGAAAAGGGAAACCACAACCATTCCAGGTGCCTCATCCCCAAGATGATGGAGACTTCGGGGGCAGAGGGGCGAAGGTACCAATCCGCTGGGCCCTCGACCCTTTGTAAGGTAACTCCGCCAGAGAAGCAGAGCTACCTCCTCAGCAAGTCTAACTCTGAATCCAAGACGGGGCAGAGCTTCTGATTCCGATTCGAGGCCATCATTCTAGATACAATCAAAAGGAGCGAAAGGTTCTAGCAAAGGGAATAGTCGGAAACCCTAAGATTTTAGAAAGCTAGAATACTTGGAGATTTTGATAAAGTAAGAAATGAGCATAAATGCGGCTTTTATAGAGAGGGAGCCAAAAAGTCTCCCCTAGAGGGGAACGATACGAGGAAGACTGAAGCACTAGAATTTCAAAAATCTGAAAAAAGTTGTTACGTGGGATAGCGTGCATCAGCGTTGGTAATTAGGGAGGAATGATGGTAATGGGCCACATGTACCCCTCAAATTAGAGGACTAGAGATACGATTTCCCCATTTAATGGATGCGAATCTATCAAATAGGGAAATTGGGGCAGTTGTGGGGCCCGTTCCTAGATCACGTACCACGTGGATGATTAAGTAGTAAAACAGGTCACAAGGGGGGCATGCCATCCGATGCATGTCCAGAGTAACTATTTAAAAGCCACGCGAGTCGCACGTGATACCGCATGGGCCCATGGACTATCCGAGGCTAGGGCCAAATCCATCCCAGACCCTGGACGGTTCGGTCTAATCCAGTTCTTGCCTCGACAGCTGGGGGTCAGAAGCCTCGAGGGTCTTCCACCAGGAGACCATAGGAGACAACGCACTGCTCTAGACCCAGACAGGGCATTTAATGTGATCTTGAGTAGGTATACACATTGGGCAAACCGTCTTGACAGAACAACGGTTTATCAAAGTCTCGCTCCCGACGGGTTCGAGTCAAAGGGGACAGTGAAAAGCAGGCCAGGACGATGTAGGGGAAATCATGGTAATTACGGCTTGTGATTTCTGGAGTACGTCATGATGAAAAAAGGTATTCGATCCTTGGATTGAGAGCCAGAAAAGCTCTCAGTTTCAGGATTATATATATGAGCCTTGCTTTCCTCTCAAAGGGAGAGATTGAGATAGATATATACAGAAAAAAACTTAATCTTTGCTACTTAGCGTCAGGGATAAACAACTGACTTAAGCATCGGAGAGTCTTTGCAGGTGGCCACCCCCGCCTTTCTGACCCGACTTGAAGTCAAAAACACTATGGGATAGCAATGATATATGGACAGTTGGTAGATACAAATTCAGCAGTTCAAAGATACGTGGATAGCTGATAAGAATCACACCAACAATTCCTCACGATTGTGCACTGTGAAGTGGATTGGGTTATAAACTCCCCATGTAGCAGAATCACACTAAATTGGGAGTACTTATCTCTCCCTGTCTCTATCCCTCCGTCCCCTTATTTTTTTTAATAGAAAAAAAAGCGGATGACGCATCATTTTTTAAAAACACTCTTATTTGTTCGGTTTTTAAAGACCACGTAAGAGTTTAAACTTTTGACGTTATTATTATCCTTGAGTAAGTAAGAGAATACTAGCGTTTTGTCACTTGGATCCCCTATTCAGAAGTGTCTGTGTTCTTCTATCTGTCCTTATGATTATTGTTGAATTAGGAATAAAATATTCCGATTAAATGATTTGAATTAGAATGCGTCACTACCACTTAAAAGAGTCAAATTTTGATAGGCTACTTTCCATACAAGGTTATCTTTCTTATTTACATTTATATGTCTAGTTTAGTTCTTAATGAAATTATGTGCTGCTTTTATTGAATTTAGTCTTTCTACTAAAATAATGCAATGCTTTCCTATTAGTAAGGGCATCAAGGAAATTTTAGATAATTGTAGTAATTATTATTGGATGTATTTAAGATACTGAGGCAGATCCGTGGACGTTGTATCGGCTGTGACACACATGTGGATGAACATAAATAAGGGACATTTTTTGTATCTACATAAAGAATACTAAAGTACCGAATTGAGAAGTCATCAGAACGTAGGGAGGGTGATATAGTCTTAGAAATAAAAGATATATTGTTTTTTAAATTATTTTTCTTTTTAATTGTGAAAGCCTGCAGCAGCAGAAAATAGACCACAAAGAATAAAGTTTTTGTCGACACATTGAAACGTGCAAAACACGTCAGCATATGCCTTTTGATTTTTGCTGATGCAGTTTTTCGTCGAGTTCCATCGTAGGTGAAAGATTGTAACTAAAAGTTACTTACCGATAAAAAATAATACGCATCGGCAAAAGATATTTTTAACAACATATCACAAATTTATGCCGACACATGTATTACATCAGCAAAATTTTATGTCAGTGAAAATGTGACAAATTTAGAATCATTAGTCAAATATTCGCCGTAGCAAAATATGCGTAAGTAAATATCACATTTTTATTGACACAAAAAAATGTCAGTAAAAAGAAAATTAATAATTATTTTTTTAATTTAATAAAATTTTTGCCAAGCCACTGTGTATATATTTATGTGTTGTCAAATGTTTAATTAGTTTTTTAATTTAATAAAAAATCCGTAGCTTCAACCGTACGTAGAAGATATAAAAATATTTGCAAATATTACAACAGAAAAGATCGAGTGGTTTTTACTTTAGTTATTGTGCCACTGAGATGACATCCTATTGCATGCCCTTTAGTCGATGTGATACCACTTGTTGCTCTCTCCGGCTCCAACGTTCTTAGAAGTCTCATTGAATTAGGATTCTTTGTATTGTTGACTCATTAGGAGACGTGGAGGACCGGAAGACACAGGATTGTGACCTTGTGTTATCATATATTTATCTAATTTATCTAGTTTGATAAATGGCTGCCGAGTCTTTTACTAGTCCAAGTTAATGTAAAACTCTAGCACAGGTTTCTATATATTCGGTGCATTATGGACAGCCGCGAAGAGAGATATCGTTGAGATAGAGCTTAAGAGAGCAACAATATAACATGGTGGGAGAAGATTTTCGGTTTCTGGAATTAAAAAAAAGCTAAAAAAAATATAATTATAAGTTTATGGAATTTTTAGGTTAGCGAAAATAGAGACAATATAAATATTTATAATATAAATCCACTTGAAATAAATATAAATCTTATTACTTTTCAACGTAAGATAAATAATTCTATATTTTTAAATATAATAAATTATTCTACTCGTATAAAATTATTTTGAGATTATAAATTATTTATCTTAATATTAAGTTAGCAATAGGAGTATAGAATTAATCATTCTAATATCAGATGTACCAAACAACACCTTTAATTGAGTCGTTTCATGTATTAGTTGATGCGCCACCGAGACAAAGATATTTAAATTTTATTAAATTTCTCTTGCAAATAATGCAAAGTAATGATAGTCATGACCATATTGAGTGTCCTTCCACTATTGTGGCGGCTCCTTATATATATATATATATATATATATATATATATATATATTCTTTTTTCTTTGGACGTTTATAAATATTTCTCATCCATTGTTCTCCCATGTTGTACTTTTCGTATCATTAAGTTAATTACTTTCCTTACTGTTGATTTGTTCAGTCTTTGCTTTAATTTTCGGATTTCTTACCAATGGCTGCAAAAGCACCACAGAACTCCCAATCATCAAACGAAGCGTCCTTCACTAATAATATTCCAGTACCCAAAACTAAGATGTTTGTCAAATCCTTAGCTGAATCACCTGACCTTATTTCCATTCCATCCTCTTATGCGTCCATGACTGGAACTCCCAACACTGAAAATCAAGAACTTTCGGAAGAACCAGAAGTCAAATTCCCCACCATTGATTTCTCCCTCCTCACCTCCGGTAATCCCGATCAACGGTCTAAAGTTGTCGATGAACTTGCCAAAGCCTGTGAAGAGTGGGGCTTCTTCATGGTACGAAGCATACTTGTGGTACATAATTTAAGTACTTATTAGTTTGTAAGATATACTAGCCTTTAGCCTCGCATGTGTGTATATGATATGTTTATTACTATAAATAATTAGGTGATCAATCACGAAGTGCCGGAGAGGCTGATGGAAGCTGTCATTGATGGGTGTCGGGAATTCTTTGATTTAAGTGACGAAGACAAGCTTGAGTTCGAGGGAAAGCATCTTTTGGACCCAATAAGGTGCGGTACCAGCTTCAATACAACCCAAGAGAAGGTATTCTATTGGAGGGATTATGTGAAGACCTTCGTTCATCCTCAGTTTTTCTTCCCTCACACACCACAAGGGTTCAGGTATAACAAATAGCAAATCTCTATGTTTCAAATTGATAGGAGTCGCCAAATTAAAGCTAGATGCTAAGCCTACGTTTGTTGTTGTTGGGGGAAATTCCCGCTGTATAATAGTTGGGAAAAATATTCCACTTGAGCATATATCACTCGCTATATAGTTATCAGAGTAAAGAAATCAACACACAAGAGAAACACAGTATTCTACCTAGTTAGGCGATTGGTCTGCATCCACGGAATAAGATTCATTCCACTCCACATATATAAAGATTTATCACACTAAAACTAGAATTTAAATATCCAATAGTTCTCGCGAATATCCTGACGAATCCTTCTTAATTACAAAGCTTAAAATGTTGAGCAATAAGTGTGCCCACAGCCTTAGACTTATCCATATTGAATCTCTATAAGATCTTCCGGAAATATCCTTCCTTGGATAGGTACAAAATACCTCCTTTCCTACTCCTCGTTATCTGTATCACTAGGATTATTTTTGTTATCCTAGATGTTTCATCTCGAACTCATCGTGTGGCTGTTATTTTATATGATCTACTTCCATCATATATTCTCATATCCATTTGGTCTTGAATCGTTTTTCTTTATTATTCTTTTTTTTTTCTTTCTATCTAGAAAATTTATCTTAAATTGCCCCTCTTTGTTGTTTATAAGCACTATGTTCTTAGGGAATAACCTCCCTGATAAACACATAATAGTAGAAGCGATGAAATAAATGTAAAAAATAATATCTAAATAAAATAAACAGGACACACAAAATTAGCGTGATTCACCAATTTGGCGACATCCACGGAGCTGCTGCAGATCTTTATTATAGGGAGAAAAGAAATCTTTACAAGTGTTTATAAACACTCTCAACACTCTTCACACCCAGATCCCGAATACACCTAAGAAAAAAATTGTATTTTTCTCTAACTCTCAAAGAATAAAATCTCACAATTTTATTATGACTTTTTAACAATTGGTTTTACTTTTTGGGATAAAGACAAATGAGGAATAGAGTCTATTTATAGGTTTGAGATAACCAACCCCCACCAGCTCTTCACACATTTTTTCCTCATAATTTCCTTATATATCACACATTTTGTACACGGTTTGTGGCGTGTTTTGTTAGCTAGCAAGAGCATTTAATGCTCATTACACGGTTAGATAATCGTGTCTTTGTTGGCATATGATAAGAGCAATTAATGCTCTTTACACTTCACATATTAACAATCTCCCACTTGAAGACTAATTTTAATTATGTCTTCATACTCGATGAATGCAGCAGTTAATCTCCCCATTGTTATTTTTGCAAGCCGATTGAAGCTGAACACAATTTCAGTTTGTCAATGGTCACCATCTTCGTGAACATATCCACTGGATTCTTGCTTCCTGAAATCTTCTCTAGTACTAAGACTCGAACTTCCAAAGCTGAGCGTATGAAGTGATACCGAACCTGTATATGCTTTGTCTGAGCATGATACACAGGGTTCTTTGCAAGATGAATAGTACTTTGACTGTCACAATGCAAAGTTTTGCTTCCCATAATTTTGACCTAATTCTTCCAAGAAGCTCTGCAACCAGATCAACTCCTTGCTTGCTTCTGTCACAGCAATGTACTCTGCTTCAGTAATGGATAGAGCGACAATCTTTTGTATCTTTGAGACCCAATTGACTGCCATACCGCCTAATGTAAACACATATCTAGTGGTACTCTTCCTGTCGTCTATATCACCAGCCATGCTAGCATCAATATAGCTCTGTAGACCCAAATCTGACTTTCTAAAGCATAAAGCAATGTTGCTGGTGCCTTTCAAATACCTAAGATTCCACTTCACCGCTTCCCAATGTTATTTTCCTGGATTGCTAATATATTGCCTCACAACTCCCACTGCATGTGCTATATTTGGTCTGGTACACACCATGGCATACATAAGGCTGCCAATAGCAGAAGAATATGGTACCTTGGTCATGTGAGCTTGCTCCTGCTCTGTTAAAGGTGACTGCTCCTTAGTTAGTTTGAAGTGACTAGCTAAAGGAGTACTTACAGGCTTTGCACTATTCATGTTGAATCTGCTAAGCACCTTTTATATACTCCTCCTGAGATAGCTTTAAACTCCCATTCATCCTATCTCTAGAAATCCGTATCCCAAGGATTTGTATTGTAGCTCCTAAATCCTTTATAGAAAACTCCATTGATAATTTTCTGTTGAGCTCATTAATTTCCTCCATATTAGCTCCAGCAATCAATATATCATCTACATATAAAGTAGAATAATATAGGAATTTTCAAACCTCTTCATGTAACAATAATGATCTGCTTGGCACCGTAAGTAACCATTGTTATTCATAAATGCATTGAGCTTCTTGTACCACTGTCTTGGAGCCTGTTTTAGGCCATATAGGCTCTTTTCAAGTTTGCATGCCATTCTCTCCTTCTCTTGTACTTCAAAACCTTGTGGCTGCTTTATGTAAATTTCTTCCTCTAGGTCACCATGAAGAAATGCCGTCTTGACATCTAATTGCTCTAGATACAAGTCTTTTTTAGCCACCAACCCAAGTACTATTCTGATAGTGGTCAATTTGACTACTGGAGAGAAAATCTCAGTGTAATCGATGCATTTCTTCTATTGAAAGCCTTTGACAACAAGTCTTGTCTTGTATTATTTACTGCCATCATGTTCTTTTTTTATTCGGTACACCCATTTGTTGTGTAATGCCTTTTTTTCTTCTGGTAGTTCTGCCAACTCCTATGTCTGATTGGACGTCAGTGAGTTTATCTCACCTATCATGGCTAACTCCCACTGGATTGACTCTTCATGCTGTACTGCTTCTTCATAAGTCTCTGGCTCGCCTTTATCAGTTAATAGAATATAATGCAGTGCTGGGGAATATCTCTGAGGAGGTCGAATTGTTCTAGAAGATCTTCTGAGTTCACCCATTGGGGTTTATGGGTCTACTGCTGGTGCTACAGCTTCTTGTTCTTTCTCGCCATGATTAATCTTCATTTCATCCGTTGGGATCTCATTCAATGGTATTACCCTAGCTTTTGTTTACTTCAGGACATACACTATCAGCTCCGGTGCCCAATCTGTCCTTATACGTCACTTCCTCGTTGAATATGACGTCCCTGCTTCTGATGATCTTCCGATTTTGGTCATCTCAGAAATGATAACCAAACTCAGCATCACCATAACCAATAAAGAAATATTTTTTAGACTTGGGATCAAGTTTACTTCTATTGACAGGGTCTATATGAATATAAGATAGACAACCAAACACTTTCAAGAAAGAAAGGTTTACCTTTTTACCGCTCTAGACCTCCTCTGGTATTCTACAATCTAGTGGTACTGATGGCCCTCTGTTGATAAGATATGTAGCAGTGTTAACTGCATCGGCCCAAAATGTCTTTGGCAACCCTGCGTGCAATCTCATGCTCCTTGTATAGTTATTCAGGGTTCTGTTCATTCTTTCAGCAATACCATTCTGTTGAGATTTCCCTAGAATGGTTTTCTCGAACTTGATCCCATTATTGGCACAATACCTCTTGAAATCGTCATCATCATATTCTTCCTCATTGTCAGATCGTAAGCATTTCACTTTCAGATTAGTTTCATTCTCAACCATGGCTTTCCACTTCTTAAAGGTATCGTAGACGTCAGATTTATTTTTCAGAAAATAAACCCATACCTTTCTACTCGAATCATCAATGAATATCACATAGTATCTTAAGCCTTCAAGGGATGTCACAAGAGATGGCCCCCGCACGTCTATATGAACCAACTCCAACTTTGCTGCTTTCGGTTCTCTTCCACCTTTCGAAAAACTCACCCTTTTTTGCTTGCCAAAAATACAGCTTTCACATAGGCTATGCTCAACTGACTTTAGCTTTGGTAGTTTTCCTTTTGACAACATTACCTTCATTCCTTTTCACTCATTTGCCCAAGTCTACAATGCTATAGTCTTGAATTAATTTCAGCATTGACGGTCGCCAAAATATATTTGCAACTGAAAGTTATGTAGGGAGTTCAAGTTTTGTTTCCTTGAGCAACAACCATGGCTCCTTTGCTAACCTATCACGAGCCACCAGTAAAGGTCACATTGTGTCCTTCCTCATCAAGTTGTCCCACCAATATAAGGTTTCGCATCAATCTCAGTATATGCCTTACTTTTTGGATTTTCCACACCGATCCATTTGACATCTTCAAACGGATATCACCCATACCAACAATATCTAAAGGTTCTCTATCGGCTAGATAAACCTTTCCGTAATTCCCAGCAACATAATTTTCTAATATATCACGGTGCAGTGGTATGAAATGAAGCTCTAGAGTCTAAGACCCAAGAGTCAATTTGATTATCTATAGATAATAGTAAAGCTTCTTCTACCTCATCAGTCACGGTATTCGCATCGTTTTTACTATTGTCTCTCCTTGGTGCTCTGCAATTCTTTTTTGTGTGGCCAATCTTGCCACAATTCCAACATTCCAATCTTCTTCCAGATCTGGACTTGTCTCTGCTATTCCTTAACTTGGATCTACCACGATCTCGGTTAGAATATTTCTCGCTTCTTCTGCCTCTGTTCTCGAGATTTAGGGTAGAACTCGATGATGCGCCTTCACGCGAATCAATTCTGCGAACTTCTTCTGCCAAAATTCGGTCTCTAACATCATTAAATTGCAGCTTTCATTTGCCTACAAAATTGCTAACCTCAGTTCTCATTGGTTCCCAACTGTTTGGTGGAGATGCTAGAAGAATTAGAGTACAAACTTCATTGTCGAAATTAATTTCGACAGATGTCAACTGAGAGACGATCGTGTTGAACTCATTGATATATGTTAGAACTCAAGCACCTTCTCCCATCTTTAGATAAAACAACTTCTTTATGAGATGTACTTTGTTGTTTGCTGATGGTTTCTCATACATGTCTGACAGGATACTCATCATCTCTACTGTGGTTTTCGCCTCTGCCATATTATGAACAACGTTCTTCATTAGCGTCAATCGGATTACGCCTAACACCTGTCGATCAAGGAGTTCCCAGTCGTCATTCTCCATCTTCTCGGGTTTCTTCCCTGATAGAGGCTGACGTAACTTTTTACTATGCAGATAATCATTAATTTGCAATCTCCAGTCTGAGAAGTCTATACCGTCGAATTTGTCAATTCTGGGTTCTGATCCTTCACCTCCGGCCATTGCTCCCACTAAAATCGAACCTTGCTCTGATACCAGTTGTTAGGGAATAACCTCCCTAATAAACACATATTAGTAGAAGCGATAAAATAAATGTAAAAAAAATGCCGACATAAAATAAACAGGACATACAAAATTAGCGTGGTTCATCAATTTGGCTATGTCCACGGAGCTGCTGCAGATCTTTATTATAGGAGAAAAGAAATCTTTACAAGTGTTTACAAACACTCTCAACACTTCTCACACCTATACCCCGAATACACCTAAGAGAAAAATTGTATTTTTCTCTAACTCTCAAAGAATAAAATCTCACAATTTTACTCTGACATTTTAACACTTGGTGTCTCTCACTTTCTGGGATAAAGACAAATGAGGAATAGGGTCCCTATTTATAGGTTTGAGATAACCAACTCCTGCTAGCTCTTCACACATTTTTCCTTATAATTTCCTTATATATCACACATTTTGTACATGGTTTGTGTCGTGTTTTGTTAGCTAGCAAAAGTATTTAATGCTCATTATACGGTTAGAAAACTGTGTCTTTGTTGGCATATGATAAGAGCAATTAATGCTCTTTACACTTCACACGTTAACATACGTTTCATGGATTTCAATCTCGTGATTTCTTCTTGTTCTTGGGGGATCTGGTTTCAGATCTACTCCAAATTGTGAATGCTTCGATACTACTTCCATGTTTGCTTTCCAATTTGTTCTTCGATTTTTTAAAATTCAATGCCCATTTTAGTTCTTCCATGGACAAAGTTTTAGGACTCTATATCATGATTTCAACAAAGTTATTAAAAGACTAATAAAGACTAATTAATCGAAGAATTGCTTAATTTTCTTGCTTCACTTTTACCTCTACATTTTCAAGATTGAGAATGATAGATTATGAGCTTTATCCATGACATTCTTCTTCCCATTATCAGTTTGATCACTTGGTAGCTTGTTACCTTCTAATCTCTCCTGTACTAATTAAACACCTGGTCTGCATTCACTATAACAAAAGTATTATCAGTTTGATCACTTGGTAGCTTTTTACCTTCTAATCTCTCATGTACTAATTAAACACCTGGTCTGCATTCACTATAACAAAAGTACAATAGAGTGGTGATGCCTGTACTAGCTACAATCAGACTAGTGCTCTTATAGATTCCAAAGGTTTTTTCAATTATTGAAAAAGTACTCCTAAAGGGGCGACTTTTGTTCATGTTTTAGATTTTTCAGTTTAAAATGACAATTTGTCTTTAGTTTTGGATTTTTGTTACTGCTTTAGGTTTCTATTATTTATTGGCACCATTATTTCCCAAAAAAAAAGGCAATGGTGCCGAGAAAAATAGATGGGTGAAAATATGTACTCTAAAGGGCAACTACTATAGACGTGTTAACTTTTATTACCATTTGAAATTAAAAATATGAAAGTGATTTTTGTCGTCGCTTTAAGTTTTCACTATTTATTGGTACCGTTATTCCCCTCCCAAAAAAAAAATCAAATGAGCGCCAATAGAGACGAAGGTAAAAGTATCTACCCTAAAGAGGCGACTATTGTCGCTATTTTAGACTTATATTTTTTTAAAAATATTTAATTATAAAATTAATTATGAATAATTAATTAAAGTAATATTTTAAATTAATTTTTTTGTCGATTTAATTTTTTCTTGAAATTTTAGGTGGGTAAACTAATCGCCATAAATTTTAGAAACTTAAAATGAAACATACAAAGCAAACATTGGGTTTATAGCAGGGATTTTTATTATTGCCATTTTAGATCTGTATTTTATTGAACCGGAAACCACTTCTATTTTTTTTTTAAATCTCACATTCTCTTTCGTTCTCTATGGTCATTCTCTCTCCAATTTTTTTCTCTCAAAATCTTAACCTCCCTCTCATAAACACTCCATCTCCCTCTCATTAAGTTTATTTTCATCTCTCTCTCATGTATATTCTCTCCATCTCCTTTTTTTTTTCTCTTGATTTTTTTTTTAATTTTTATTTCTTTTTTTGTTGATCTGGCCACCACAATTGCGAACCACCACCACCGCCATCTACCCTCATCCATCACCTTCAGCCACCTTGATCAGTCCAGTTAGTTTTAATTTTTTGTTTTTTGTTTTGATAATTTGTTATGTTAAAAATTAGGTTTGTAATTTAAAAAAAAGTCAGAATTTATGGTATTATGTATTTATATGATTTTATTGTCTTATATTTATGGTCATTATAAGTACTTAATTACTTGTTGTATATAATTAGTTTAATTTTAGACGATTCTTAATGTAATTATTTTTTTATAATTAATCAATGTCATTTAAATATTTAGTATTTAATTATATTAATTAACAATATCTATATTATTAATTAATTTAATATGTAATTATTTTTAATTTCTTATTTTAGAACTAATTAAATATAATTATTTCAAAAATATAAATTCTTTTTTTCTTTTAAAAAAGGAATATATAAAACGACGACTTATAAAATAGTTACATATGACGATATAAATATTGCATCATATCATTGTTACAGAAGATATTTATACCAATGAATTTAATGCGGCGATTTTTTTCTTTGTAGCAGCGACAATCTCTTTTTGTTGTAGCGATATTTATTCTCAATTACCCAAAATCGTTTTTCTATCAATTGAACTTATCAAAATCGTAATTTGTACTTTGTAGTCCACTAGCATGCGCTAGCAATACAATTGCACACAGAGAAAACGCATATAAATATATTTCTTTACAATTATTTTGTCTACGGTTCGGTACATTCTGTAATTCCTATTTAATTTTATTTGTATATTATGGATTCTGACCTAATTAGGATGTGGCTGTAGATTTCTGCTTCTTTTCGCCTATTTTCCCCCCCCCCCCTAAATCTATATATATGTAAATACATACATGTATCTATATATTTATATGATGTGTAATTATTAGAAAAGACATTACAAATCCTTAAAATTCTTTTTTTTTATCTCTCTCCTAAGTGATTTAATTTCTTATATGCATCTATGATTTATATTTTTGCATAAATATGCAATTTTTGTTGCTGCTATACAGTGAGATTGCTAGAGAGTACTCCAAAAGAACACGCGAAGTATTCCTAGGAATAGTTGAAGGTATATCCGAAAGTCTGGGGTTAAAAGCACACGGCATTTACAAAACACTGAATTTGGAATCAGGTATACAAATCTTCATGTCAAACCTATATCCTCCTTGCCCACAGCCTGAGCTTGCACAGGGATTGCCCCCTCATTCGGACCATGGATTCTTGACCTTTCTCACACAAAATGGAGTTGATGGCCTTCAGATTCAACACAATGGGAAGTGGATCAACGTGAGCCCCATCCCCAACTCCTTCTTGGTGAACACCGGCGATCAACTCGAGGTGAGATATATATGTATATATATATATACATGTACACATATACCCTTACAGTGATACTACAAGTGCAAATTGAGGAAATTTTCATCAAATATATTGGGTACTGTTGACGGTAGTTTTGCTAACAATAAATTTAGAAAATTGCAAGATGTGGTTTGTGTGTGTGAAAAGGGTTGAATTTTATAATGGTTCAGCTCTGAAAAAGATGAGTTTACGTCCACTGTTATTTATTATTTTCTCAAGATCAGAGAGTTCAAAGAGAGCGATACAGAGTGTAGCCAAAAAGTCCCTGATAGCAATACTGAGTTCCCCTTATATAGGTGAAGGTGACTCAATGTTTCCTAACTATGAAAACGGGTAAGTGTATTATCAGAAAATATAATTTGAGTAATATTATAAATGGGTAATAACTTAAATTGAATGATTGGTTGATCTCCATTCAGAAATATGTTTCCCTTTCTTTATAGAATACCCGTTTGATGAATCTTGATCTAGTTTCTTTTTCGTACTGGTCGCACTTAACTAATTCGGAGGAGGTCGCACTTAACTCATTCGGAGGAGGTTGCACTTCAATCAGAAAAATTCTCATGCGACCTGACGCGTTCAACTTGGTCATTAACTTTCCCCTTTTGGCATTGACCAATATATAGGTTTTAAGACCGTATAACAATTGCTCCCCAACTCCATTAGTTCTCTAGGACAAAATGGAGCTTCCTTCTATGATAGGTGCGAGCTTTTAAAAAATGCGACATTATGATATAATCTTGAAATCCTCGAAGAGTCGCCAACTCTCAAATCGTATCTTTTCAGAATCACGCGTACTTTTTCCTGACAGACATAACCACGTGGCACCTTTTCTTTGGAGAGTAGCAAAACTCGAGGAGACTTCTCCGTTTTTCGAGCGGACGCGA
>JXTB01000177.1:15291-37080 GCA_002914805.1 Parasponia andersonii | reverse complement strand
TTTTTTTTTTTGGTTAGTCTACTATTAGTAATGCATAAAGAGAATTTTTTAACAAAAGAACTAAGTAGTAGATCCATGCATATGATGTTTGATGAATGATTGAATCCTTTAAGGTGAAAAGCATAGATGATGTTGTTGTAGATGTGGTATTAAGCTTGAATTATTTAATCCTAACGAAAAATCAAAGATGATGATTAAGTCCAATCTCAACAAAAAAAAAAAGATGAAGAGCTTTTGGAAGGATGGTATGGATAATTTTACTTGAATTATTTATAAGTCTAAATTTGATTGACGTATTAATTGCTTTTATATAATTCAAATAGATTGCACAATGCAGAAGCTTAAACTCTTATATTGGTACAAATAATTAGTTTTTACATGGCATACACTATGCAGAATTATTTAAATTATTTTATCTACAGTGGTGATATATTTGAGCTTAAAATGACATATTGCATGAATTCAATGACTATATTTCGTAATTTTGTCATTTTGAATTTGTGTATATTATTTTTTCATCCTTTGTCATTATGAAAACAAACTTTTGATGAATATCACATTTGAGGTTTTATTAGCTTTCAAGACATGTTTTGCTATACTTCATCTTTTCTGAACATCTATTAGTTATTTAACCTTGGATAATCTATAATTTTTGGATTGGATGTATTAATCTTATCCTTTATATTTATGCAATTTTTTGATAATATCAAAAGGAGGAGAAAAAAGTGTAATGTTTTAAAACATTGGTAAATTTTTTCAGAAAATAATTTGTATCCATAATTTATATCTCTCTTATATGAATGATTTTTGTATACTTTAGTTATTTAACTTTTGATCATAATTCATATATTGAGAGGGGAGGCATGTATGATTTGCTTTTGCAGAATTCATATTCCATGTTTATGATTTGCTTGTGCTAAATTCGTCATATTAACTTTTTTTCATAAATTGTGATATACTCATCATAGTTAGATGGAAATAAAGAGAAAGAAATTATTTCACTAATGTGCTTCACGATTATTTATACTTAGAGAAATATTTAATAAATGAAATTTTAAGATTTAGAGATGTGATGATCTTGATGTGATAAACTTCTCTACTTGGAATATGCTATACTTCTCATATTCCTTATCATCATATTATTGCTCAATCCTGTGTTTGATATTGTTATTCTTATTATAAAGATTTTTCAATTTTGGATTCCTCCTTATCTCCTTAATGCATAACTTATCATATTATTTATCACATTAGGAGAAAATTATTTGTGTATTGCTCTTTCATATACCTTTGTCATGAATTCAAATAGAGAGAGTAATATAGTGAATTAATGTGGAGAGAATCTTATTTAAACAGGATAGATTAGTTTTTGTAAGATATAGTTTGAAATTTGTTTCTATCTTTTTAATGATGTCAAAAGAGGGAGACTAATGATGATTTATGAATATCAGGATAAAAGATTTATTTATGAGTGTGCATGTTTTAAAGGAAAGAACTTTGTTTAGCATATATTTTTTTATTTTTCTCATAATATGTTTATAATGCTTAATTGAATTAAAAAGGAGTAAGTCTTTTTTACTTTTTCAAGTATATTTTCGGATGGAGATTAAAATATGGTAAGGATTAAGGTAAATTTATCAAATTTCATATTTTTTTATTATTGTTGTATATATTCTTTTATCTCATAAATCAATGTTTGTCATCATAAAAAAGGGGGAGATTGTTGAGAAATGAAGGTTTTAATCTTACTCACTCTTATTTTGAAGACAACAAATATTTGATTTAGTACTAATGATTTAACTTGAAATAGCTTTAAAAGTTCTAACTCAAGTTAATCAAGGAATCAAGTTTGAAAATGGACAATCAAGATACAAGACCGTACTTAGATAGGATATATTTTATACTTAGTTTTGTATTTGACTTAGTTTATTGCACTTAGATTCTTTTTGCATTATCTCATATTTTCAAAAGAATTTTCTCATACTTTCAAAAGAATTTTCAAACTATCTTAAGGTTAAAATGATTATTTTATTTTAGAAGTTTGAAAATAAATATCATTCTTAATCTAGCCAAAATTCCCTCAAAATGTCCATTTTCAGTGATAAAAGTGTTTGGAAAATAATGAGATTAAAATATCAAGCAAAAAGGAACCAAGGAAATTGGTGGTTTTTGGACCTAAAATGGTCGACAACTAGTGGTCGACCACTATAGCACGACCATTTGATCGTTGGAGCTAAATGTCACTATCAAACTCTAACGGCTGGTAAAAATGGTTGATCAGTTTTTTGGCAGACAGCTAGTAACAGTCGAAAATGACTAATTTTTGAAGATATCTTTAAATAGAGCTAAGTTTGACGACTTAGAAAGAGAGAATATGAACCTACATTGGTACTCAATCAATTTCTAAGTGCAAAAATTCTCTTTTACTCAACTATAACTTTCAGATCATATTAGGCCAATGTTAGAGCATTTATTGTGCATTGTTCTCAAATCAGTTAAGTTTATCTTTTATTATTTCTTTAAGAGGTGATCCCTTAAGTGAGTGTTCACTTGAGAGGTGATCTTTTATTATTTTCATAAAATCATTATTGAGAGATGAGGTTGGCATTAGAGTCATAAATAATCTTTGCATAGATGGGATTGCCACTGGAGTCATAAACGACACGTGTATTGGTGAGGTTGGCACCATTGTCTAACAATCTATATAGGTGAGCTTAGCACCGGAGTCTAAACAATCTGTGGTTAGGCGTGACAGAGCCAGAGACAAGACTATTATAAAGGCTAGGGTATCTAAGAAGAATTTACTCAGTTTGTATAATGGTCGGTTAGGTCCATAATCTTGATCTGATGGTCAAAAGCTCAAAGCACATTGCCGAAGGTCAGGGATGTAGGTAACCTGTTGTGTTTTTCGAGCCTTGCAAAAACTGAGTTTGCATTTTCTCTACCCTTATACTCTTTACTTTATGGCAAGCTATTTGATTGGGTATTTAATATATAGTGTACTTAATTTACTTGATATCATTGCTATGTGTTTAATATTATTGTTCGTTTAGCTTCAAAGTTAAAAGTAGTGGTCTATGGTTCTATATAATCAAAAGTTTCTAAAAAGGCTTAAAACCTAATCCACCTTACCTCTTGGGTAGTCAATCTTGGGCTAACAAGAACCATAATAACAAAACTTGATGAAGCTAGAGAAATGCAATTACTATATTTAAATAATATCTCAAAATATCAAACTAATCACTCAAATATAGAACCAAGTCATAAGATGTCCAAATTAAGTGATCACAAAGATATCAATTCCAAGAAAATAAAATCTCAATCCATTCAGTGCCAAACCAGTGTATCACAAGCAAAAATTCTCAAGAAAATACAACAACAATCAAACACTGCAAACAAAAATGAAAACTTAACCCGAAGGACAATATAGATAATCCGTAAGAAGGTCAAAGCACGAAAACCAAGGTGTAAGATACTGGATTACTACTTTCGAACCTACGAGATTCATATAGCTTACAATCTGAATAGGCAGGAGAATATAAGAACAAACACCCATTCAAAATAAGGGATTTCATTAAGAGTGGAATTCAATACTCTCATGTCAATTTGACACCTCCGAGACTAAAATTTCGAGACAATCAACATCCAAATACATTAGAATTTCACTTTGGAGAGATTTAATGGTGGACTTGGAATGAATAGGAGCAAAAATAACTTATCTAACTAGTTTTTAAGTGATGTACGGGGTATTTATCAAAATCATTTCTAAAATATTTTTAAACACTAAAAATTATCATAGGCATAATCCAAACAAATTTGAAGTCGTGCTTTAATACCAATTTTGTCACGATTGGAAATCCAAAGCCATGATTTTTAGTAGTTTTGAGTGTAAATAAATGTAAATAAAGGTAAATAAAGAATTTATAAGATTTAGAAGAAACTAAGCACTTGGATTTTAAATTATATTCCTCGAATCATTAGAAATTTTGTATAAAAAAGAGGTCTCTCTTTAGTTTAGTTTATCGAGGAAGAAACACCAATTAAGATTCAAAAAATATAGTTAAGTCGTTTAAAATTTAGCTTAATAAAATTCTAGTATTGGATAAATGAATTTTGCAAATCTTGAGCCCGAATATCTAAAAATTAATTTACAAATTAGTCATAATTCAAAGTACTTAAAATTTTTGAAAATATACTTCTTAAGAACCATAGCATCCCAATTATACACCAAATCCTCAAATAGCTTTAAAGACATTATCATACATTCACTTAACAGATACAACAAATGTGGTTAAGCAATTAGACATGAAGAAGAATAGGCAAATTATAAGGACCAACCAAGGGAGAGGAATAGCATCACAAGCGTATGTCAAGCAACTTACCTAACCATTGAGACAACTATATCAAATGAGCAATCACTTGAAATGGAAGAAAAATAGGGGAGTGATCTCGAAAACTCAATAGGAAAATTGTTACCTTATTTGAAGACCACTTTAGTGATGAAGAGTCCCTGCATAGTTAATTTGATCCAAAACACTTTTGCAAAACCATATATATAAATACATATAACAATTTACAAAGCTAATAGTTCGTATATGTATATATATAAACATGATACCCCAAAACTAATCAATCTAGAAATACATGACATAAATCCACTCGTACCTATGAGTTTACTACCTCTCATCAATGGAAACTAGGGTGTTGGTACTACATATACCACACAACCTGCCTGATACCTAGCCCATACCTGAATGGGACATCTATATGTCACCTACCACACTTGGAGGGGCGAATGCCTTGCCTACAAATACCAACTTGGAAGGGCAACCAAATTGCCTATACTTACCAATTTGGAGGGACAACTAAGTTGCCTATGCCTGCAAAAATGGGGAGGTAATTAGAAGAAAACTTTTGTGCAGATTCATGGACTCTGCACTATCGATGAGGCTATAGTGCCACAATGTAAAGCCCCATGATGCTAACTTGATACTCATGTGTGATCCTATGACACATGCACTCTAAACTGATGGATAGCAATAGCCATGCAATAATTTAAGTTGAAATAATGCTATGTTTTTTAATAAAATAGTTAATTAAATTTTATAGAAAAGTGGGTAGTATAACAATCTTTATCTAGCATATCCAAAAATAACTTGCACTTAGAATAGTTCTGGGGCAGTCCAATATATATCACAGATATCTAAAATAGTTCTACAATCATGTTTATTATCACATGTAGCATAAAGTAAGTTTTATTCAAAATAGTATAAAACAACCCTACCTCATTAGAGTAGTGATACCATGCTATTAGAATCTCAAGGCATCATTGGATGATCGTTCAAAGGGTCAGGAACTAATTCCACGTCCTCGACCACTCACTTGTGAAAAACTAGCTTCTGAATGGAGCTTCAAATCAACAAACAGATGTATTCAATGGATTCCTAGTACCCAAAATAGCTAGATTAGACATATAATTTACTCAATTTAGGTCCGAACCAAAATTAGACCTGTGGTACATAAAACAAGGCAAAGAGAGAATGTGTTGTTTTAAAAAATTATGGGTCCTACCACTAATATAAAAAAATGATTTTAAAAGAAATAAAAAAAATTGTGGGGTATTATAATGAACAACTAGAAAAAATAAAAGATCTACATCTTTCTTCTTTGACAAAGGCTAAATAAAGTTGAATTCATGGTCCTAAGTTAGATCTTTTTAGGAAATAAGATTAGCCATCTTATTTCCAACTTTTTTTTTTCTTTTGCTTGAAGATTGTTTTCAATTTAACATGATCTATGTGCACCATTTTTGCTACAAGTCAAGAAATACGACCAAAATTGGATCAATTTTAGAGCCATTTAAATCGAAAGAGATAAGGATAAATTTGACATTCTTTGACAAAGACCTAATATGGCCTAATTCAATGTCATTTAGCTCGATTTTTAGAAGAGATAAAATCTAGATAGCATAGTATTGCCAACTGTCTTATCCTTAGCCTATCAATTTTGACATTTTTCCTTCTATGTTTTCCTATAAATAGATGCTTAAGTAAAGCCTAAGAGGCATCGTTATTTTAGATCAAGATCATTCTCTCGCTTTTATCTTGTTGTCATCTTATTATGCCTTAAAATTAGTAATCATTTTCTAGTTAAAGTTTTGTTCATATCTTATTCATACTTGATTTTCTTCTTCAACATGTCTAGTTAATTTGCATATTACTAAAGTGAAAGGGTGAATCTCTTTGGGAAAGAATAGATATTATCTAAAACTCTAAATGTAATTTACTGTTCTTATTCTTAAATCATTTTTATAATGTATTGTCTTCACTTTCTTTATTAATGTTAAGACCATTCTTATTTAGCGGCGAGTCTACATGCATTATGAAAAACTTTTGGCATACTAATACTTCAGTCATTCTTTGTCGTTTGCTCGGAGAATCGAGTGTGCTGGGAATGAATCATGATTTATTGTAAATATAAGTTGGCATTACGAATGCTTGACCATATTTACAAGTACTGATGTTGTAATCAATCTTAATATCCTCTTTTGTGATGCCCAAGATTCTCACATATATAATAAGTCAATAATAAATATGTTCATATTGCATAATAGACATATCAAGCAACTAGTATTAATTTTATCATAAATTGCTCATTCTAATTGTTAAATGCTTTCGATCTGTACTATTATACTAATATTTGTTGAAGTGCTCCCATGCAGTATAAAGGCTCAGTACCCTCATAAAGAGAGATTGGTGTGTGAGAGAAACAAAGAATATATTCATGAATAGCAATATCATATGCACATGCATTAAAATCATGTTTACTGATAACTTGGTTAAATAGTATTTTTTCGGTAAAATACATTTTTTCATACTTTTTGGAGCCAAATTCACAGTGTATTTAGCATTTCAAATAGCTTTAATTCAATATTTAGGACTCATTAATAGCATTTATTTGTCGGCTCTAGGTTAGCACAAGGTGACAGTCACTGTACTGAATTGTGTTTAATTGCACTAAGCTAGTTTAGATTTAACTTAATCAAGTAATGTCATATTTGTGTATTCTATTAATTGGGTATTGATACTATATTTGCATTATTAATTGGAGTATAATTGACTTATTTTTATGTTTAATGATTGGTTATGGGGCTAGGTTCCACCAGATTATAATAGGATTGGCCATATAGGATCATAAGTTAAAGTATAACTAGATTTCATTTTCTAAGCTAGGTTTCACCATTTTGGTTTACACTTGGGTTTGTAGGATTTACCGGGAATGTGGTGAGTATGCTAAGGATGCTTTAGAGCTTGACACATGGAAAATAATGAGAAAAATACTCAAAATACTCCTTAGAATTTAAGTTATGCCATTTCTTAGTCATTAAGTATCACTTTTAGACCCAAGTTGGTCATTTTTTTTCTCTTTCTCTCCAGCCATGACCTTAAGCTCCCTAGCTCTTTTCTAGACTTCTCTCAACTCTCTTAAGCCATATCCAAGAGTTTCCAAGTGGTAGAATCCAAATTGGAGCTCAAGAAAGCAAGATAGGTCCAAACTTGTTAAGGTACTTCTACTAGTCCTTCCTAGGTTTTGTTTCGTAATTTGAATTCAGCACATACTCTCACTTAAATAATGGTTTCTCTAGGTTCTCTTAAGTCCTAAAATCAGTTTCAAAGCCTTGAGAATCAATTTGGTAGAGGTAGAAGACAAGAGCTTTAGTAAAAGCTCAAACTAGTCAAGGTGAGCTCTATGTAGTATTTTGAATTTGTTGTTAATTTTTTTTGGCTTTAAATCTTAAATCAAAACTTTTATTTGATGAATAAAGGTCCGATGAAACCTTATAGAATTTAAGTGAATGATTAAAGTTAGACTTAAAGCCTCAAAGTTTGCTACTTATGGAGTTAAATGATAAATTATTTAAATGATAAATTAAGTTTTCTATGCTTGTAATATGATTTTATAAAATTAAAATATATATTTTACTGATCTCACTATGTAAATATATTTGTTTGGTTACTGGTGGTGACAATATAAAAGTATAAAAGTGGTTTTAAACTTTGTCTAAATCGAAAAAAATTCAAGTGTATCTAGGATGTTCTAAATGATCTTTTTTAAGGTATATATATATATATATATATATATATATATATATATATGTGGAAATTGGATTGTAAAATGTTATTACAGATTTAGAACCATGATTTTAATCATGTGGAAATATCCTAAAAATAGGGGAGGTGCTATTCAAATATTTTTAAATCTAAATAGTACCATTTAGAAGTAAATGGACTAGTTTTATGAAAGTATGTGCCATTTTGGTTCATTTTATGATTAGATTTCTTGATTTTGTGAAAGTTGTGATTTATACTTATGGCTGTTTTCTTTAAGTATCTTACATTGTATTGATTCTTTTAGTAATAAAATTCATATAATGTCTTTCATACACCTTGCCACAGAAGATACTAGCCTTTTTCACTATCTTTTCCATACGACACAAGTTAAGTAAAGATTTATTTTAACTACATCACAAGAATAGTAATAGATATTAGATATTTTCCTGCATGCTTATGTGTATTATATTAATTATATGTTATTCATACAGTTGTTGTGAACTTTGAAAGACATAAGCATGGCATAATCATTTAAGCATGATTTTCAAAGAAATGAAGTTTTCCATGCATTGGATTCAAAGTAGTACCATTGTACTAATTTTTATGAGATATGTTTTACGTATATTGTTTAGTCTATTTGCATTGGGTAAGTATGATTTGCATAGACGCCCTTCCCACATAGGTGGGCATGGCTTACTGACTGTTGGGACTTAGCATTATATTATGAGATTTATTAGGTGCATTACATAGTCAATTTGTGTTGCGTTGGTATGGTTTGCATTGTGTTTCGTTCTCGCATAGGTAGGCATAGCCTACCGACTACAGTGACATTATAGTATACTCAAGGGCCTTATAAGGAAATATTTTCTAAGAAAAGTACATCAAAATGAAAAGTTATGAAAGAAAGAGTACAATGGAAATTTTAATAAAGTTTATACGTGAAACATGTTCACGAGCATACATGATCTTTACTTACTGAGCATTCATTCATTTAGTTCATGTGATGCAGGTGAGGAGATATACGATGTATAGAATTATTGGTTGGCTATCATGTTTTCTTATCGCCATGATCATTTAGAGCTTGACTTGTGGGCAATATATTTGTCTTTAAATATTTTTGTGTACTATAAATATTACTGCTTATGGCAAGATAAACTGAGACTTTTTGATTGTACATTTTGAAAAGACACTTTTAGAAAATAATGCCATGCAACATCTTTTTTTTTAGAGTTTGAAAGTTTAAATTGGCCTTTTTTTTTAAAACAAAACTTAAGTTATGGTTTATAAAAGAGTAATACTTCCTAGTTTGACCTATATAGTCATATAGATTCTAGAAGGTATTATAGTTATGATATCAAAGCAGAAGTTTAGTCATTTCTGAAGATTGCCTATATATGTATGATAATGTGACAAAAAGCTCAGTCAACTAGTAAGTCTAATTATTTTTATATATGCACTTTATTTACATTATATAAGTTTGGTTTATACATTATTATTGGCTATTATATTTGTTTGTAAGTAAAGGGTCACTGTACAGGAAATCATGCCAAGGGGTAAAGGTCAAATTAGCCAATAGAAGGGTGATCAAGAAAATGACAAAGATACTACTATATGTCGATTGGCTGAATTACTGGAGAGACAAGCTCAACAAATGGAGAGACTTATAGAATGAGATCAAAAGAGAGTGGAACAATTACAAGTACAAGTTGTAGCAAGACAAGAAAATCATGAACTAGCTTCTAAAAAGTTCATAAAGAATTAACCTCCAGTTTTCAAAGGTGAAACAGATCCGTTATTAGCTGAGGAATGAATTCGGAGTTTGGAAGATATCTTTGATTACATAAGAATCCCTGAGGAGGAGAAAGTTTCTTGTGCTACTTACATGTTTCAAATGGATGGGAGGCACTAGTGGGATTCCATGAAGTCAATCGCTGATGTTGACAGATTGACTTGGGAGAGATTTAAGGAAATCTTTTATAGGAAGTACTTTAGTTAAGCTCATCGACTTGCAAAGTCAACCGAGTTTACTAATCTGAGGCAGGGTTGCATGTCTGTGCGTGACTACATAAAGAAATTTGATGAGCTATCTTTTTTTGCTCCTCATATGGTGGGTATCAATGAGTTGAAGGTGAATCAGTTTTATAGGGGCTAAAAGCTGAAATATATAGGGATTCTAAGATGTCTATAGGAAAAGGTGTCCCTTATATAGATTATGGGTTTGACTGACCTTTGTACAAATATAGTAAATTCTTCTTAGGTACTCCCTAGCCTTTACAATAGTCTTGACTCTGGCTTTATCATGCCTAACCTCAGTCTGTTTTGACTTTGATGACAATCTCACCTATATGAATTGTTTAGATAATGGTGCCTGTCTCACTGATACACGAGTTGTTTAGACGCTGGTGGTAACCTCACCTATATAGGTTGTTTATGACTCTGGTACCAACATCACCTATGTATAGATTGTTTATTACTGTAGTGCCAACCTCACCTCAACTCAAATGGTTTTACAATATAGGAGTGAACAAACTCACAAACTCTTCTCACAAAGTAATTAATACAATTTTGGGTTAGGAGATTTGAGAACAATAGACAATGAACGCTTTCACATTGGCTTAATATGATTTGAAAGTGTAATTGATGTGAAAATAGGCTAAGACACTTTGAAAGTAGAAGAATATCAATTTAGGTTTATGTTCTTATCTTAAATGCCATCAAATGAAGCTCTACATATAGATATCTAAGAAAACTAACCATTTATAGCCATTATTAGCTTTTTGCCAAATGTTTGATCGACCAAAATTAAAACTAGTTGGCCAAAAATATCACCGTTGGAGTTTGACACTTCAGTTCAGCTTCAACGGTCATTTCTGGCCACTGCTCTACAAAGTGGTCGACCAACTTTGGTCGACCAAAGTTGTTCAACCAAATCACTGTTGGTCGACCAAAGACCTATTTTTTGTCATTGTTCGAACTCTGACAGAATTTTTGACATTTTTCAAATTTTAATAGCTTTTGGCATTTTTCTAAAACTGACTTCTAAACTTGTTTTAAACACTTTAAAAACATTAGAAATCAATTTGAAAATAATATTTTGTTTATTGCAAACTTGTTTTAGTTTCACAAAAGTATTTAACAATAATTTAGAAAATGTTCATCCTAAAACAAATTCTTGTTTGCAAATAGAAAATCTTCTTTTAGCCTATTTCAAATAATCATGATTTTAAATATATTTGCGACTTATTTAGACTTAAGAAATCTTGTTTTAAAGAATAGTTTGCTCATTTAAAGAAATCATTATTTTCTATTTTAAAACTTCTATGAGAAAATAACTATTTTAAGCTTAAGATAGTTTGAAAACTCTTTTGAAAAGTATGAGCCAATGCAAAGAGAATTTATAAGTGATGAACTAAATCAAATACAAGACTAAATATGAAATATACCTTATTTAGACATGGTCTTATATCTTGATGATTCATCTTCAAGTTTGATTCTAATAAGTCTAATATGTATCCATTTTCAAGTTTGATTCGTTGATTAACTTGAGTTAGAACTTTAAAACCATTTCACTACACACTTAAGTTAAATCATTAGTACTAAATCAAATATTTGTTTTCTTTAAAATAAGAGTGAGTTAGATTAAAACCTTAATTTTCTAACATAAACATGATGCATGATGTGATGGAAACTTTAGATATATGCATACATTCATTGAAAACGATATGAACTCATCACATGCACAATAGAAAAATCAGTGGAAATGATTATAAAACTTTTTACATGAAAACACACTTTTCATAACCAATAAACAAATATATATTAACTAGGATCATCATATAGCATAAAAATTGGGATGCAAAATTCTAGAGAATAAGAGTCCTGTGTTTACCTCTTAAAGTGTGCTCCTCTTTGGTTTTCATGTCGATGATAATCAAACCTCTAACTTTGGATCTTTTTTTCTATTCTCTAGTGCTTCTCTATTCTCTTGATGTGTGCTCCTCTTTGATATTCTCTAATTTGGGCTTTATATGTACTTTTATAAGAATGCATAACTATTGTTACATATTTATATAAATACTAACTTCTATATTGAATCTGTATTTTACATAATATCATTAAACTAATTTCACAAATACTAACTAATTTTCAGAATTGTAAGCAATTAATGAAGTGTGTGCTACAAACCAAGTTTCATTCTTTGGAACCCACACTTGTTTTAATTTTTTTTTTTCAACTTTTCCAATATTTTTTATAGTCAGCTTTGCTCTTCTTCTTAGAAGGTTCAACAATTTGAAACATCTAGGTCAAATGTGATAAATTTTTCTACAAAAATAGCAAAGAGGGATAAATTTTCTCACCTAAGGTTGAGGCATAGAATACTTACCAACTTCTAACTTTAACTCTCATTTGAATCCAAAATGATTAGGCTACAACACTCATTTTCTCTAATGTATCGTAAACCTGATTTGTCAGTTAAATTTTGACCAATTCCAAGCCTCTAATTAATTTTTTTATTCCTTTGGTCGGGTAATACATCCTTTTTTTGGACTCATTAACCTCTTTTTGAGTTTTGACAAGCTGATCTTCTGAGCTCTACAATCTTGTTCTTAAATCAGTGAGTAGTTTTTCATACCCATCCTTTTCTTCCTTAAGGCTATGAATGAGAATATCTTGAACCTTGACTTTATTTTCCATTCTTAGCCACTAATCATATATGTTTTGATATGCTTCTTGTTGATCCACATTTGAGAACTTGATTTCCTTCTCATCGTCTTATTGCTCACTGTCAGAACACTGAACTTTTGCTCTCGAAATTGTAGTGAATGCAACAAAATTGCTGGTCAAATCAACATCCCTTTGTTGTTCTATATTATTATCACTGTTCAGGCCATAATAGTGGAGTTATCTAGTACTAATATACCTTAAGTTTCGCTATGTTCTTGTTTATATTAAGTCATTTTAAGTATTTTTCTTGTTGTTTTGATGTTTTGTTTGTTTATATTAGTAGGTTAATAAATAAAGATGTTTGATGCAAAATAAGGTGAATTTATAACTCACAAATGGGTTTTTCAAACATTGAGATCGAATTTGAATCCGATACGACCGTAATGCAATAAAAATAAAGCAAATCGGAGCTAGAACTAAGAAATGGCGTACCTGAGAAGCTGAGGCACCAAACCATTGGAAAAGTGGCACAGAGGTGCCAGAGAGTGGCACCGCAGTGCCAAGTCTCAACAATTTCTGGCTTTGCAGTGCTAAAACTTGTGCTGTGGCACCACAATCTACATCTTAGGTCAAGAATTGATGACCGAGATCAACGTTTAATGATCTAAGGGTCAAGATTTGACATGTCTTAAGTTTGCACGAGCCTCCTCTTTAAAATGCTATCTTTGGGGTTAAAAGAAGCATGTTGGGATGGAGAAAAAGAGGGGGAGACATCCATGGAAGAAGAAGAAGAATAAAAGGAAAAATAAGAAGATATGCTCCAATCCTCTATTTGTTGATTTCCTCCACAATATCAACCCCATCCTTTGTTCATACCATCTTTTCTTCATTTTTGTGTGAGTGTTTATATGTATTTTTCATATTTAGAGAGTGATATTATTGAGAGCAAATATTTGAGAGAGGAATCAAAAGACCAAGAACCAATCTTGGAGGGAGAGATTGAAAACCTCTATAACACCTTCAAGCTCTTCAAAGAAGGGGAATTCTAAAACTCATTTTTTCTGATATTTGTATTTCTTAAATTCATTGTATGAAAATGTTATTGTTCTCAATTTATGTTATAAACTAAATTCTTTTTTTGTCTCATTTTACTATGTGAACTAACCTATTATCTTGTATTTGTTTTTTTCTCTCCTCTTTTATTAATCAAATTCATTGTTCAGTTATTTATTTTACCATGTGCATATTGCTTCTATTTGATTGATCACTAAATAGATTATTAAGTGAAACCTTTATAATCTTGGGAAGGAGAATTTAGGTTTGGACATAGGTAGAACAACATAAGATTACCTAGTTTTGGGTAAGTTTGCATAGGATAGGAATATACCTACATGTCTTGTGCAACCTTTGTGTGAGAATAACTAAACTTAATGAATCTAGTCAATTTATGTTAGAAGCAATATAGTAGTTTGTCTAGATGTTTTCACTTATGTCTTGTATAAGAGGTTGTGAATATATTTGAATTCTCGATTGACAATTCTAGTGGATTAATTAATTTAAGAGAGAAATTGGGATATTATGTATTTAAAGGATTGATGAGGAACTAGTAAACCTAGACATTTTTCTTATTGCTTACTTTCATTTATTTTGTATGATAGTTTAGTTTCCTTTAATTTATTTCTTAGAAATCTATATTTTTATTGTTTGGATAATGTTAGGGTTGAGATAATTTTGATACTTAGCATTGAATTAGAAATCAATCCTCGTGGGTTCGACACTCTACTTTCATATCTTTATCACTTGTGACCATGTGCCCTTGCATGGAAGTGCATGATTTTATAGTTGCATATTCCAACCAATAATCACTTCATGTTGTATTCATTGCATTAGCCTTCTTTTTGAGTGTGTTGGTTGTCAAAGTTAATGGGCAGTAGGCACACCCTCAATTATTCAAAGAAAAATGAAAACAACAAAGTTTGTTATTTTGTTTCAGCTTCTACCTACTCCAACCACATTTTTTGATAATGAAAGGATGACAACCTTTTTTGTTAGACACCAAACTTATGGAACATGGAAGAGCAAATGTGGCTACCAACTGCATACAGAGGTGGGCTTTGGCTTTATAAATAGAGCCACTCATTAACTTCATAAATTCATCTCACAAAAGAAGCGAGAAATCCCAAACTAAGAGAAAAAGAGATCCTTAGTAAAAGCTTTAGAAGAAAAGCTTCCGAGAGAATTTTGTGTGAAACATTTTTGGTGTAATTGAGATTAGGTTATTAGTTGTGAGTGTTATAAATATTGTACAAATTTTTTCTCCTTATAGCATAAGATCTACAGTAGTCTCGTAGACATAGCCAAATTGATGAACTTTATACATTGTGTCTTCTTATTTTGCTTTATTTTATCATGTCCATATTTTTATGTATCTACATGGGGGGGTTATTTTCCTTATCGGAAGGTAGACAATTGTTCATGCATAAGCCACTATTCACCCATATAGCATTATATGTGTATATGAAACTATTTACTTATACAGTATTATTCACTTATACTGAAAGTCGGCAGCAGGAAACATATGGCTAGAGAAGATAGATCGGGATGTAGTATTAGTAAATTCACTGGTTCTGATTTCTCATTCGGGAGATTATAGATTAGAGATTATCTGCATAGCAAAAAATTGCATCAACATCTATTAGGGGTGAAACTAAAGAAAATGGAGGATGACAAGTAGAAAGTCCTCGATCGATAGTTGTTAGGCATAATCTAATTGACACTAATAAGAAATGTTGCTCACAAAATGGCAAAGGAAAATACCACATTGGAGATGATGAGCTTCCTGTCTGATGTATATAAGAAATATTGGCAGAAAATAATCGGAAAACCCTAGCAGCTTAGAGTCCTAGAGCTATTCCAAAGGAGAAAACAACATCAAGGAATGGATTCAAGAAGATAAAGTCAGATTAGGAAGCTTCAAAAAAGTTTTTTGTATCTCTTCTTCTAGTTTTTCTTCTTCTATTTCCTACTCATGAATATGTATCTATCTTGTTAGATCTATTGTGTTTCTCTTTGTATGAACATGAGCTAAACTCCATTTCTAAGGGGCAATTAAACCACTAATGTAATCCAACAATTTTGTTTTCCTTCATTGTTTTTGATATCAATTGATTGAGTTGATTATTCTATTTTGAGCTTAATACATCTTTTTACTTTGCCACTAAATACCATTGTGTTGTGAAATCTTTATAAACTTGGGACAGGAAATATAGGTTTGGACATAGATAGAACAACATAAGATTACCTAATATGGAGTGAGTTTGCATAGGATAAGAATATACCTATGTGACTTGTGCGACCTTATATGACAATTACCAAACTTAATAAATCTAGTCTATTTATGTTAGGAGTAACATTAACTTGTCTAGATATTTTATATTTTTGTGAGTTGTGAATACATTAGGATTCTTGGTTCTCAATTGTAAATTGGTAATTGTATTATGAGGAAAACTAGTAGTTTGATTAGTTAGAGAGATTGCATCCCTAAGTCTTTTATTATTGCTTGAGAAAAATCCTTGGTTGCTTAGTTTTAGTTTACTTTCTTGCTTTCTACATTGTTATTCCTTTTTTAATTCTTGCTCCAAACTATCAATTATTGTTGTTTGGATAAATTAGATACTAGTTTTGGTTAGTACTTAGCATTTGTGAATCGTGTGCTTGTCGTTGGATTGACATCCTCTTACTTATTATGTTATTTATTGTGACTCATATACTTGCGGTGTTTGTATGTTAAAAATAGCCCAATAAGTTTTTAGCGCTATTGCCGGGGAGCACCGTGATTTATAGTTTGTTAATACTAATATCAACTAATTTAGATTTAATTCAAACTTTCTTTATTTTTGTGCATATTTCAGGTACTTGAACTATAACATTTATGTATGAGTCGAGCAAAAAGCCTTGAATTTTTGCCCCTAGACCCTGAAATTGAGCGGACCTTGAGGGAGCTTAGAAGGTAGAGAAATCAAAGGAATAACCCCCAACCTGCCATGGCAGATCAAGATAATGCATGGCCACTTCGGGACTTTGCCATTCCCTTATTCAACGGGGTCGGTTCTAGCATCTAAAGACCAGCTATCAATGCCAATAACTTTGAATTGAAGCCATCTATTATTTAGATAGTGCAAGGGACTTGTCAGTTTTGTGGCGTGCCTAGTGATGATCCCAACCAAGACATCATGAACTTCTTGGAGATATATGATACCTTAAAGCATAACGAAGTGAGTGATGATGCCATTTGATTGCGTTTATTCCTATTCTCCTTAAGGTACAAGACGAAAGGATAGTTAAATGCTCTACCTTTGGGATCCATCACTA
Organism: Parasponia andersonii; assembly: GCA_002914805.1. Classification (NCBI taxonomy): domain Eukaryota; kingdom Viridiplantae; phylum Streptophyta; class Magnoliopsida; order Rosales; family Cannabaceae; genus Trema; species Trema andersonii. The sequence goes on along the minus strand of JXTB01000177.1, from coordinate 19,936 downwards.
CTTGGGATGAGTTAGCTAAAAAGTTCTTTACCAAGTTTTTCCCTCTTGCCAAGATAACTGAATTGAGGAATGCCATTACCTCATTTGTGCAGTTTGATAACGAGTCTCTGTATGAAGCTTGGGAGCACTACAAGGAGCTAATAAGAAAATATCCTCACTATGAAATCACTAGATGGCTACTAGTTCAAACTTTTTACAATGATTTAATAAGGTATTTCAGAACAGTTATTGACATAGCAGTTGGTGGAGCTTTGATGGGTAAATCTTTTTATAAAGCATTTGATTTGTTTGAGGAGATAGATATAAACAACTACCAATGGCCTTCTGAAAGAGTCAATCTGGAAAGCGCAGCTAGTACTAATAAGATGGAAATTATTTCAACATTGGTGCCCAAGTCAATGCAGTGATAATCACTTGAGTTCGGTTAGTCCTATGAACATAGAGTGAGTTTAGTTTATAGGAAATAATAATCAACAACATCGCAATAACCCTTACTTTAATTCCTATAATCCAGGTTGGAGTAATCATCTAAACCTCTCTTAAAGCAACTAAAATTGTCAAAGGTAGAGTTCTAATTCAAGATTGATGCAAAATTAGGGATTACAGAATCAAGCGCAACCACCATAAGAGAAGAAACTGTCAATGGAAGAGATTCTCATGCAATATATAGCCAAGAATGAGGCTACCCTTCAAAACCAAGCCGCCACTATGAGATCCTTGGAGACAAAACCTGGCCAATTAGCCAATATTTTAACCAATTGGCCTCAAAGAGCACTACCTAGCAATACCGAAGTGAATGGATGAAATGAGGGCAAGGAGCATTGCAATGCTATCACATTGAGAAGTGGAAAAGAGTTAGTGGAAACTATTGAGAAGCCTACTTCACCATCTAAGCTAGTTGTTGAAGAAGTTAGTGTGGAAGAACAAGCCAAATGGAATGATGGAAAAAAGCCAATCGAAGAGGTGAATGTTGATAGTCCCTCAACATCAATGTCACATTCTTATAATCCACCATTACCTTTTCCTCAACAATTTCAAAAGAAGAAGCTTGACCAATAATTTTCCAAGTTCTTAGAAGTATTCAAGTAACTACATATCAACATTCCCTTTGCTGAGGCACTTGAGCAGATGCCGAGTTATGTAAAGTTCATTAGGGAGATCCTTTCCAAGAAAAAGTGATTGGGGGAATATGAGACTATTGCTATCACGGAGGAGTGTAGTGCTATTCTTCGAAACAAGCTTCCTCCTAAGCTCGAGGATCTGGGAAGCTTCAATGTTTCTTGCACTATTAGTGATCATTTCTTTGGTAAGGCACGGTGTGATGTGGGAGCTAGTATCAATTTGATGCCATTTTTTATTTTTCAAGGACTTGGTTTGAATGAAGCAAGGCCAACTATAGCAATGCTCCAAATTGTTGATAGATCTATCAAGTATCCAAGAGGAATTGTTAAGAATGTGCTTATAAAAGTAGACAAGCTATTCTTCCCAACTGATTTCATTATTCTTGATAAGGCGGAAGATGAAAATCTTCCAATTATCGTTGGAAGACCATTCTTAGCAACCGAGAGGATGGTCAGTGATGTGTACAACAGAGAACTCACTATAAGGGTAGAGGACCAAGTAATATCCTTTAATGTGTTCAAAGAGGCGGATTCTCCTAGAGACATCGATGACTGCTATAGGGTGGACTTGGTGAAGGAGAACATTGATGACAACTCATTGAAAGAAGCTCCGTTAATCAGTTAAGAGGCCTTTTTCATTCATCCTTTTGATATAAAGGCAAAGAAAACTCTAAGGAGCACCAATGTGCTGGAATCCCTACTACCTTCTTCTATTTCCAATCTACCAGTTGAAGTCCTAGAGCCTTCACTATCTTTCTCTTGCCATCACAAGTCTTTCGAGAAAGATACGAGGAAGTGAAGGACAAAGAAGAAGAAGCATGGTGATTATAATTTTGAATTGGGACTAAGAGGTGTGCTTGGCTTATCTCATTTAATACTCTTTCTAAGTAAGCTTCAGGCAAGATAGTCAAGGCCACTCAAAGAGATTAATTTGTCTATATGTGGTGCAACTAGAAGAATCAAGATGAACATTCAAAAGCTCAAGGATTACCTAGGAGGAAATTTTGATCAAGCTAAATCATCCAATGCCTTGCCTAATTCTCCATGATGTGCAACAATGTCAAGCTAGGGACGTTAAACAAGCGCTACTTAGGAGGCAACCTAAGAATGTTAATAAAAAGGGAACCATGTTTTGAAGTTCTTATGATGTGTTTGTTTGAAGGTATAGTGATTATGGTATTGGTGAAGGGGTTTGATTGCAGAAGATTTGAAGAAAGCTATCATTTTGCAGTCCTAAGAGCTCAATTTGGTGCTCCGACGCCATTCTAGGGTGCCATAAATAGAAACTTGGCTTTCCAATGCCAAATTTTGCCAAAGCCCTAGGTGTTTGTACCCGAGCACCATAAAATGATGCCCAGTGCCATCCAACCGAAAAAAAAAAAACTTACTCTTGTTTGGCACTGTCATCGCCACGACTGTTATTTGAAAGTGACCAACTGGCAGACCACCACACCATAAAGGCTGACAGAGCAGCCTTCATTCAGGTAAGTGCTTATTCTCCCTTGTTATTTCATATTTAGTGCATTAGGGACAATGCACGTTTTAAGTTTGGGGGAAGTTTCCAACACTTACCTTAAGTAAAGTCAGAATACAAATCCCTATCTGATAAGTTTGAAGACTAAATCGAATCTGAAAAAGAGGTGACCTTCCAGATTTCTAGTGATGGTGTAATCAGATATAGAAATAGACTATGTATATCAGATGGAATAATTAGATAGGAGATATTAACAGAAGCTCACACTACTCCTTACTCTATTCATCCTAGTACTACAAAGATGTATAGGGATTTAAAAATACATGACTCATGGCCATGTATGAAATTGAGTTTGTAGAGTAATGTCTCACATGCCAATAAATTAAAGTTGAACATCAACGACCTGCTAGTACATTGAAGTCTATACATATGCCATAATAAAAATAGGAAGAGATTGTTATGGATTTGGTGGTTGGACTTCCTAAGACAATAAAGGTCATAATGCTATTTGGGTAATTATGGATAGATATACTAAGCTAGTCCATTTCTTACTATTTAAAGTAACTTATAGCTTGGATCAGTTCGCTCAGTTGTATGTTCAAGAAATCATTAGACTACGTAGTGTTATGTAAGTTAACATTTCTGACCGAGATTCTAGATTCACTTCAAAATTCTGGAAAAAAGTTCAAGAGGCTATGGCTACAAAACTGACATTCAGTATAACTTCTCATCCTCAAATAGATGGACAATCAAAGAAAACTATATAAACTCTTAAGGATTTACTTAGAGCTTGTATGTTAGATTTTTGTGGATCTTGGAGTAAATACTTATCACTGATAGAATTTGCATGCAATAATAATTATCAAGCTTCAATTTAAATGCTTCCATATGATGTAATGTATGGAAGAAAATGTAGATCTCTAATTCATTGAGATGAGATAGGAGAAAAGAAATTTCTTAGTCCAGAATTGGTAAGAGAAATAACTTAAGCCGTAGAAAAGATTCATACAAGGTTATTTGCTATTCAAAATAGATATAAATATTATGTTGATCCTAAAGGGAGAGAAGTCACATTTAATGTTGGAGACAAAATGTTTTTAAAGGTTGCTCCCATGAAAATAATTATGAGATTTAGAAAGAAAGGAAAACTTAGTCCCAGATATATAGGCCTCATTGAGGTACTTGATAATGTTAGAGATGTTACCTATAGATTTGTTTTGCCACCTTTACTATCAAATGTATACAATGTTTTTTACGTCTCTATTTTAAGAAGATATATTCTAAACCCTTCACATATTTTGAGTTTTGAGCTATTAGAGTTAGCCAAGATGTAAGCTATAAACAATAATCAATGGAGAATTTGGATAGCAAAGAAAAGAGCTTAGAAACAAGAAGACCCCTTTGGTCAAAGTACTCTAAAGGAATCACAAAGTAGAAAAGGCCACATGAGAAAGAGAAAAAGAGATGAAAATTAAGTATCCTCGCTTATTTGTTAGGTAAGCGAATTTCGATGATGAAATTTAATAAGGAGGGAAGGACTGTGATGCCCAAACTTCACATATATATATAATAAACCAATAATAAATATGTTCATACTGCATAATAAACATATAAAGCAAATAGTATCAATCTTATGGTAAATTACTCGTCCTAAATGTTAAATACTTTTGATTTATATTATTATACTAATATTTATTGAGGTACTCCTATGCATTGTAAAGGCTTAGTATCCTCAGAGAGAGAGAGAGAAGCCGATAGTCTAAAAGAATAAAGAATATATTTATGAATGTACATGTATTAAAATCATGTCTGTTGATAACTTGGTCGAATAGTAGTTTTTCGGTAAAATGTATTTTTCACTCTTTTTAGAGTCAAATTTACAGTGTGTTTAACATATCAAATAGCTTTTAGTTAATGTGTAAAACTCATTTCTATCATTTTTCAAAATGTTGGTTCGAAGTAAGCACAAGGTGGTATTCATTTTACTAAATCACATTTTTATTGCACTACGCTAGCCTAGATTCAACTTAATCGCATTATGTCATTTTTT
>JXTB01000177.1:0-13689 GCA_002914805.1 Parasponia andersonii | reverse complement strand
TTAAATTAGCTCACATTTTTTAACAAAACTAAAATTATAGTTTATATATAGTCATATGGTTAAGATATGGAGTGTTATACATAATACATGAACTACTGAAACCATCAAGGTGAAAACTTCAAACCTTTGGTTGCAGAATTGTCAAAATAATCTTGAAGTCTGATTGCATATAATAAAAACAAATTAATACAAAACTGAAAATATAATAGGTTTTTTTTTTTATAATTGACACAGGATCATAAGTTGTCAAACTAATACATGTCCTAACAGTACTTTTGAAGAACTTTGTACTTTTTTCTTCTCTTTTTAGTAAAATCTATTGGCTTGGAGTTGTTGCGTACATTAAAGGTGGTTTCTGGATGCGTATATGTAATTGAGATGCTTTCTATATTCGGACGTTTTTTCTCCTACTCAGGTTTCATTCATTAAAACAAAAGGGAATAAAACTCAGGATTTCAACCCTTGTCTTCCTTCTGTATGTAAATGGGATTCAAACTGGGAAAATAAAACTAACAAACGTGGTAAACATGTAAACATGTGAGACTCACTTAACTGTTCCACATTTTTATTAGTATATTACTAAGCACCACAAGTACAGCTGTAAATTTGAGCAAGGCCCAATAGGCCGGTCCGTGGTCCGCTGACTTGGCTCGCAGGCTAGGTTGGGCTGGTGGTCTGCATATTTTTTTCTTCTATTTTTAAAAATTTGTCTTATTAATTTTAGTTATTTATTTTACTAAATAAGTAAGTATGTAACTAATAATTTTATTTTTTATTGAAAAAAATTCATTTTTCTATTTTTTCATTTTTTTTTTAAATTACAAGACCAGGTTGGATTTAGCCCGAATTTAGACCAGCCCGACGCGGCCCGGAACTTTTGCCCTACATGCTACCTGGCCGAGATGGGCTTTCAAAAATACTTTGCAAACTTGCCCAACCCAGTCCGCTTCTATTCCCAACCCAACTCGAAATTCTCCTCAGACCGAACAGACCGGACCGAACCGTCCGTATTTACAACTCTAACCACAAGTCCGCAGAATTAGACCGAGCTAGTTTACGAACAAGTCAAGAGAGTAAATTATCCGTAAAACTATTTAATTCAAGTTGAAGCTTTATAATAATTGACAGGCAGGCAATTATTAAAGATAGAAGCCAGTAGTGGCCAACTTCTAGGGGTGTCTCTGCATATATATATATATATATATATATATATATATATATATAATAGTCCCACTTGAATTAAAATATTTGTATTCAACGACTTTATCTATAATTACTTGTTATAATAAGAAAAAATTTATTATAGTCTTACCAATATTTCTCATTAAAATGAAGTCCATTCATTTTGGTAAAAAAATTACCCTCGGTAATATTAGCTCTAGCCCTTAGTTTGCTATATATATATATATATACCATAGAAGAAGCCCTTTTACTCCCCGCACTTGTGCAAGAATGGCTTCTCTTCCCCAGGCTTTAGAAACTAAGCCTCACGCAGTGTGCATCCCATTCCCAGCACAAGGCCATGTCAACCCAATGATGAGGCTAGCCAAGCTTCTACACCACAGAGGCTTCCACATAACCTTCGTGAACAACCACTTCAACCACAACCGCCTCCTCAAATCGAGAGGGCCCCACTCTCTCGATGGCTTGCCTGATTTTCGCTTCGAATCGATCACGGACGGCCTTCCTCCGGCCGAACAAAAGGCCGACGCCACGCAGGACATCCCGTCTCTGTGCGGATCCGTCGAAGAGAACTGCCTGGGCCCGTTTCGGACGCTTCTCGCCAGGCTAAACGACAGCAGCTCCAGCGGTGTTCCGCCGGTGAGCTGCGTCGTTTCGGACGCCGGTATGCCATTCACATTGAAAGCTGCGGAAGAAGTTGGAATACCGATTGCGATCTTTTGGACTGTCAGTGCCTGCGGCTTCATGGGGTATACACAATATGGGAAACTCGTTGCTGAAGGTCTTGTACCATTGAAAGGTACGAAATATATATACATGTATATATATATATATATATATATATATATAGACTGTATTACTCATGATTGCTTAACTTGTGAGTTTGTTCCCAATTTTCGTCTCAAAAAATGATAAGGAGCTTAAATATATTATGTATATTTATTTTCTGGTTTGAGTGGACAGAAATTATACAATTGTAGTTATACAGATGATTTTATGATAATTTCCGCTAAATATCCTGCGATTATTAATAAAATCTACGATTAAGAACTAGTTATAAAGTTTTTCGTTTTTATAATTGAAAAAAAAAATAAAAACTTCTAGTTATAGAAGTACTGACTGCATTTGTCTGCAAACTTAGAAAAAGGAGAGAGACATTTATTATTGACATCTTGTTTTAGTAAAAGAAAATAATTTTTTTTTTGTACAACAAGTAAAATTTAGTCAAAATTCAGAATTTTTCTATGACCAAAACTAAATATTCAGTCCTGAGTTATTAGTAATACGTTTTCTATTTACTTTTAAGTTTCGACCACAAGTAATTGTGTAGTGGTTAATTGTTTTAGGATTTTTTTCGTTGCGTGAATTCGACAAATTGAGGTTGACGTATCGCGTTGGCTGTTTTAAGATTTTTCTTTTTTGGCTGCGTGAATTCGACAAATTGAGGCTCACCGGATCGTGTTGGCTGTTTTATGATTTTTTTCGTTGTGTGAATTCGACAAATTGAGGGATCGTGTTGGCTGTTTTATGATATTTTTTGGTTGTGTGAATTCGACAAATTGAGGGATCGTGTAGGCTGTTTTATGATATTTTTTCGTTGTGTGAATTCGACAAATTGAGGTTGACGTATCGTGTCACTACCCAAACTCCGGATAGTGGCAGAAGAAGAATTTCACTAAAATTAGAATTGTTTTTTTTTTACAAATATATTAAGAATTCTAACCAGTGGACCTATCCTATAGTTCATAGTCACCAATAAACACAGACTGAAAAATTATAAGAAATACCAAATTTCAAATATAAACTGAGCATCATCATTCACACCTCAACATCAAGCTAGTATAACACATATAGTTACAGGCATTTTGAAAGTAACACACTTAACATGAATGCTAGTAATATCCATATATTTAGCAAGACTTGAACACGAGTCTTGTATTCACACTCCTAGTATTACCAAGTCTCAAACTACAAATAAAAGATAACTTTTTATTCTGCTTGTTGATCGTTAATGTCACACTGTACACCACTGGTGAAGAAAGTAGGGAGAGTGAGCATAAAATGCCCAGTAGGTTACCTAATTTCTCATTTTGGGAAAGTCTTTTTATAAATCTCAAAATATCTGTATGGTTAGTAGTATTGGAAAGTATTTCTATAAATATTACGGATTTAAACCATTTACAGAAAACTATACCAAAAACCAAAACCAGATATCTAGGTCAAAACACATAAAAATCTTAATGAAATAAGCATAATGCACATCAAATCAATCAACACATCACATGAGCTTTTATCCTCTTATCACGACTAGAGCAACTTATACTACATGTATTGAGTACTCCCTGCCTGATATCTATCTCTGGAAACCAGAGGGACACCCACGTGTCTAATCCTACCGAACCGGAGGGGCACCGAATGCCTATACCTAGCGAATGGAGATAGTCAGAAAACAAACCCCGCGCGAGTTTACGGGCTCTCGCCGAAAGCAAGTGTACTAGTCCACCTACTATAACACCATGATGCCTAAGACAACTCTCATACATGATCATATGAAATGTGCAATATATAGAGTCTCAAATAACCATACAGTGGTTTAATATTCTAGACATATCCTGATTTTTAATTAAAAATCCAATTTGTACTTAAAAATCCAAAAGTACAGTTTCTATGGTTTTACCAAATCCCAAATATAAAAACTTGTACAAAATCATATGTAAAAATATCTAGAGCAGTCCACAATATTTCACAAATTCATAGTTCATTAAAATAACTATTCAAATAACTCAATTTAATAAAATCACGAAATTTTAATTTTCGGAATAAATTCTAATTCTAACGAAAATAATAGAAAACAAGGAAATTGAATCCTCTACCTCGAAATAGTAGTTATGCTGAGCTAATGACGCTCGAAATATCCTCAATTGATCACCGGGTTATTCGGACAGTTGTTTTCAAATCTCATCACGTTTAATTCAAAAGTTGACTTTTCAAACAGAGTCTCGAATTGAGAAACAGAGATCCCCACTGAATTCAGAACACCCAAAAATATTGGTTTAGATATAAAGTTCGTCAAAAACGCAAAATGGTGCAATTCACGAGCTATTTTTTCGATTTTCGTGTCATATCAGAAAATAGTAGTATTTTATATCAAACTTCATGTCCATCCTCACTGAGTCCAAATTCGAAGTCAGAACTCATTTTCGAGGTCCCAAACACTAAATGGCCTCAAAAAATCGAAATTTATAAAAATACCACATTTTGAAAATAATTAGAAAAATAAAGCATTTTCATCCCGATAATTAACGATCTTCCGGTTATCGTTTTAACACTTCAAAATCATGAGACTTCATGTTTCAAACTCCTCTATCACGTGATAAAATTTTCTCGGGAAAATAGCTCAATTTTGAAATAATTACGAAAATACCACAAAAATTAAATATTATAAAATTACTACAGTAGTCAACTTCTCACCGGAGCCGAGTTGGAGGTCGAGAGTGGTCGGAAATAAAAGCTGGAGTCGAGACGAATCCAACGGTGATGGTAGTGCGGTGATCGGACGTCGGACGGCGGAACGGCGAGTGAAAAATTGTCCGGTGGCACTAACTTCGGGCGGCCTTTTCTCCAGCAAGGAGCGACGGAGTGAGACGGCGGCACCGTGCGTGGCTTCATCGATGGCTGGGCAAGGATGCGGGGTGGCGCGTCAGGTGGTACAGTGCTCGGAGGAGTCTCGGGTGAACAGTGGCAGAGGGTGGATCTCAGGGGCTTCCGCATAGAAGAAAGAAGAAAATGGGAGCTTTTATGCAATTTTCAGAAACTGTAGTAGTGGGACACATGGCGCAATCTGATTCGATCGAAAAAAAAGTTTCTGAAATTCCACTTTGGCCACAAAATTAAAAAGATTATTTCACTTTAGTCCCTCCTTAATTACACTTTTGTCCCCGATTTGAAATTTCTTTTTCACTTTTACCCCAAATACACCTAGACTCTATCTTGTCTAGATTCAACACCAAATTTATTTCAGATTTTTATTTGATTAATCCAAAAATACAAAATTTTCAAGTTGCCCTTGAAGTAAAATTACTTAACTCCCCTTACAAAAATTTAGGATTTTACATCATCTCCCCCTTAAAAGAATTTCGTCTCGAAATTCGAATACAAGTGTCAAAGTACAACTTCAAGTTAGAAATTAAACAGATGAGGATATTTTTCATACATTTCTACTTCTAGCTCCCAAGTGGCTTCGTCTTCCTTATGGTGCTCCCAAAGAATCTTGACAAGTGGCATCTCCCTATTTCGAAGTACTTTGAGCTCTCTCCCAGTATTCGAACTGGTTGTTCCTCATATGTTACATCCTCTTGTAATGACACTTCCACATATTAGATAACATGCTATGAATCAGGCACATACTTCCTGAGCATCAAGACATAAAAAACATTGTGCACTCGGCCCAATTGTGGTGGCAATTCCAAGCAATACACTACAGGCCCAATTCTAGAAGTAATCTCAAATGGTCTAATATATCTTGGAGCTAATTTGCCTTTAAGCCCAAATCTAGTGATCTCACGCCTTGGCCCCACTTTCAAGAATAATTGATCACCAACTTCGAACTCTACTTCATATCTCTTTGGGTCCGCATAGCTTTTCTGTCGACTTTGCATGACTTTAAGTCTTTGCTGAATCTTATTAATTTTTTCAGTAGTCTCTTGTATTAGTTCTAGCCTAAGAATGACACGTTCCTCTGGAACAACCCAACACAAGGGTGATCTATATAGTCTCCCTTATAATACCTCATATGGAACCATGCCAAGATTGGTTTGGTAGCTATTGTTATAAGAAAACTCCACCAATGACAGGTGATCATCCCAGCTTCCACCAAAATCCAGTACACAAGAGCGAAGCATGTCTTCTAGAATCTGAAGAGTCCTCTCAGATTGGCCATCTGTCTGAGGATGGTGAGCAGTACTGAGATTTAGTTCTGTTTCTAAAGCTCTCTACAGAGCTCTTTAGAACTTAGAAGTAAATCTTGGGTCTCTATCCGAAACTATACTTGATGGCACTCAATGCAATTGAACAATATTGTCAATCTAGAGACGACTAAGCTTGTTGAGTGAAAAATCAGATCTGATCGGTATGAAATGAGCAGTTTTTGTCATACGATCAACAATTACCTAAACTGTGTTGTTCTTTCTTTGGGTCGTAGGCAAACCCATTACAAAGTCCATAGTGATTTTATCCTATTTCCACTCTGGTATGGGTAAAGGCTGAAGTAGTCCAACTGGTCTCTGGTATTCAGCTTTAACTTACTGACATGTCATACACTTAGCCACAAAAGTAGCTACATCACGTTTCATACCTTTCCACCAATACTGTCTCTTCAGGTCGTGATACATCTTGGTGCTACCAGGATGTACTACAAACTTGGACTTATGAGCTTCAGTAAGAATGGTCTCTCTAAGATGAGGATCATTAGCTACTGCTAGCTTGCCTTTGAAAAGCACAAATCCTTCTCTATTTGTACTCCGACCTTCTAATTGTTCACCATTTTCGAGTTGATTCCAGATCGTTCTCAACTCTTGGCCTCGCCATTGACTTTGCTGCACAGTTTGGAGAAGCACAGGTGTGGCAACAATATTACTGAGGTAAGCAGTGTGAAAAATAAGTGCTGCTAAAGAGCTAAGCGATTTTCTACTCAAGGCATCAGCTACAACATTGGCCTTGCCGGGATGGTATTGTAGTTCGAAGCCATAATCTTCCATATACTCAACCCATCTTCGTTGTCTCAAATTCAGATCCCGTTGGGTGAAGAGATATTTCAAACTTTTATGGTCAGAGAATATTTCAAATTTCATACCATACAGATAACACCTCCATATTTTGAGTGCGAAAATTATTGCTGCAAGCTCTAGGTCATGGGTAGGATAGTTCCTCTCATGTGGCTTCAACTGACGAGAAGCATATGTTACAATTCGACCATTTTGCATCAGAATACATCCCAATCCTATTTTAGAAACATCGGTATATACCACATAAGGTTTATTACTCTCAAGAACTATAAGAACAGGTGCAGTTGTCAAACTATACTTCAATTTCCTGAAAGCTTCTTCACAATCACTATCCCAAATGAACTTGACATCTGTTCTAGTTAACCTTGTCAATGGTAATGCAACCCTTGAGAAATTCTGAACAAAACGATGGTAATAGCCTGTTAAACCGAGGAAACTTCATATGTCTGTCACATTCTTTGGTCTTTCCCATTTTAGAATAGCTTCTATCTTAGTAGGATCGACTGATATACCTTCTTGAGAAAATACATGCCCTAAGAATTTAACTTCTGACATCCAGAAGTCACATTTTGTTCTTTTGGCACATAATTGTTGACTTTTCAAAACTTCAAGCATTATCCTCAGATGTTCAACATGATCTTCCTGAGTCTTGGAATACACCAGGATATCATCAATAAAAACAACTACAAAATGATCTAAGTATGGCCTGAAAATCCGATTCATGAGGTCTATAAAAGCTGCAGGCGCATTCGTCAAACCAAAAGGCATTACTAGAAATTCAAAGTGACCATAACGAGTTCTGAATGTTGTTTTTGGTATATCTTCTTCTCTTATCTTCAACTGGTGATAACATGACCTCAAGTCAATCTTAGAGAAAAATCTTGATCCACTAAGTTGATCAAATAGCTTGTCAATCCTTGGCAAAAGATACTTGTTCTTTATCGTCAGCTGGTTTAACTTCCTGTAGTCCACACATAGCCTTAAAGTACCGTCAACTTTCTTGGCAAACAAAACAGAAGCACCCAAAGGAGAAGTACTACTTCGAATAAAACCCTTGGATATCAAATCATCCAATTGTTCCCTCAATTCGTTCACCTCTGCAGGAGCCATGCAGTAGGCTAGAATAGAAACTGGTTAAGCTCCAGGAATAAGGTCAATACAGAACTCAATCTCCCTATCTGGTGGTAGTCCTAGTAAATCCTCAAGAAATACCTTTGGATATTCACTCACCACTAGAATCCATAGGTCTTGATTATTAGTTCTCACTTCACCATCAGAAAACAAGTTCCCATAACACTCAAGTTTCTTCCTACCACCCAAACAAGCCTTTAGAACAGGACTTGGTTTCAATGAATTCATTCAGGCTTGATATATAATGGGTCATTCACCATCCAGAAAAAGAGTCACTCGTTTATCATAACAATCGACAATAGCTCGATACTTGGATAACCAATCCATACCGAGTATTACATCGTATTGTTTCATTGGTAATACAATTAAATTAGCAAGTAATTCTTTACCATCAATTACCACACAACAAGATTTACACACACTAGACACATCAGATACATGACCCATAGGTGTTCCCAAAGTAAAGGTATAATCTAACTCAAAAAATTCTAACCTCAAAAGTTGAACAAACAACAAGGATATGAATGAATGAGATGCACTAGTGTCAAACAAAACACATGCCCAAGAATATGAAACAAGAACCATACCGTCAACACCACGGCCAGTGTGTTCATTGGTATCATCAGTTCCAGAAATTGCATAAGGTTGGCCAGTGACTTTTTTTTTTACCTTATTGCCTCTTCCTTGTCCAAGACGACTGCTGCTAGATCCCGGACCACTGCTACCATATCCATGCCCTCCTTGACTCCCTGAAGCCTGAGGAGTCTGGAAATTCTGAGTATAACCCTGGGGGCAGTACTGGTCCTGGTAAGGTGGTGGAGATGAAAAAGCCTGGGAAACACCCTGAAATTGCTATGAACTAGCTTGAGTGTTCTAGGGAGGTGCTGAACCAAAATAACTTCCAAGTGGTCCTCCCTGAGAAAGAGGGGATTTCTACAGACATTTTAAGCACTCATTCCTCTTATGGCCCTGCTGACCACAGTGGTAACATGTATAGGGACTGAACCTTTTATTACCTGTTAAACCACTGCTAGTATAGCTTTTGCTGTTAGGTGAACCTTTAGCAGACCATTGTCCTTGGATCCTCTTGTTCACTTTTCTCTCGTTGCTTTTATTCCTTCTTGCACCCTGCTCATTTTCTACGGCTTCAGCTCGTTGGGCATCTAACAATACTTCAGAAAGAGTGGCGAACGAGTGAATAGCAATACGATTGTGAATTTTTTGATTCAGACCATTCTTGAACTTTGCAATTCGGTAAGTGTCACTCACTGCTGGGCTAAGGGCAAGGCTTGCCAATTCTGTGAACTCCATCATGTATTGGTTTACTATTCTATTTCTCTTAGTAAGTCTCTCAAAATGACCAACTACTTCAACTTGTTGATCATCATTTGCAAATTGTACTTTGAAGAGTCTCTCAAATTCTTCCCAAGTTACGCCTTCTACATTTTGTATAACCTCAATTGTCTCCTACCAATGGAAAGCATTTCCCGTCAAGCGAGAGATAGCAAACACAGCCCAGAACTCTCTAGGAGTACCTAGGGTCTAAATGTGTTGTGTCATCTCACACAACCATGCATTGGCAACTAGTGAGTCTGGGGTTCCATCATACTGTCTAGGCTGAAGGTGCATAAACTTCTAAAGATGGTCAGCCTGATCGGGTTGATGCTCTTGCGGTAGTTGAGGTTGAGGCTGAAGGTTAGGACTTTGCATCTCAAAGAAAGCATGACGTATTGCTTCAAAAAATTGGTTGAAGTCTTGTGGAATTGGAGGGGCTCGGCACTAGGTTGTCACCTCTGAGCTCTTCTTGGAGGCATATTTGAAAGTCTGAAATGATATACCAAACTATTAGTGAGGTAATGATGCATATTATCATAAAAACAATTTCAATCTAGTCTAATGATGCTATGTCTGAGGTATTTAAAACTCAAAGCTCTGATACCACAATTTCTGTCACGACCCGAACTCTGGGGTAGTGGCGGAAGGGGAATTTCACTAAAATTGAAATTTTTTATTATTTATTTTTTTTTACAAATGTATTGTGAATTCCAACCAGTGGACTTATCCCATAGTTCATACTCACCAATAAACACAGACTGAAAAATTATAAGAAAAACAAAATTTCAAATATAAACTGAGCATCATCATTCACACCTCAACATCAAGTTGTATGGCATATATAGTTATAGACATTTCCAAAGTAACACACTTAACATGAATGCTAGCAATATCCATATATTTAACAAGACTTAAACACGAGTCTTGTATTCACACTCCTAGCATTACCAAGTCTCAAACTATAAATAAAAGATAACTTCTTATTCTGCTTGTTGACCGTCAATGTCACACTGGACAACACCTGTGGAGAAAGTAGGGAGGGTGAGCATAAAATGCCCAGTAGGTTACCCAATTTCTCATTTTGCGAAAGTCTTTTTATAAATCTCAAAACATCTATATAGTTAGTAGTACTGGAAATCATTTCTATAAATATTACAGATTTAAACCATTTATAGAAAACTATGCCAAAAATCAAAACCAGATATCCAGGTCAAAACATATAAAAATCTTAATAAAATAAGCATAACGCACATCACATCAATCAATACATCACATGAGCTCTCATCCTCTCATCACGACTAGAGCAACTTATACTACATGTATTGAGTGCTCCCTGCCTAATATCTGTCTCTGGAAACCGGAGGGACACCCATGTGTCTAATCCTACCGAACCGGAGGGGTACCGAATGCCTACACCTACCGAATGGAGATAGTTAGAAAACAAACCCCGCGCGAGTTTACGGGCTCTCACCAAAGGCAGGTGTACCAATCTGCCTACTATAATACTGTGATGCCTAAGACGACTCTCATGCATGATCATATGAAATGTACAATATATAGAGTCTCAAACAACTATGCAGTGGTTTAACATTCTAGAAATTCCCTGATTTTTAATTAAAAATCCATTTTGTACTTAAAAATCCAAACGTACAATTTCTATGGTTTTACCAAATCCCAAATATAAATACTTGTACAAAATCATATGTAAAAATATCTAGAGTAGTCCACAATATTTCACAAATTCATAGTTCATTAAAATAACTATTCAAATAACTCAATTTAATAAAATCACGAAATTTCATTTTTCGGAATAAATTCCAATTTTAATGAAAATAATAAAAAACAACGAAATTGAATCTCCTACCTCGAAATAGTAGTTATGCTGAGCTAATGACGCTCGAAATATCCTCAATTAATCACTGAGTTGTTCGGACAGTTGTTTTCGAATCTCGTCACGTTCACTTGAAAAGTTGACTTTTCAAATGGAGTCTTGAATTGAGAAACAGAGGTCACCACTGAATTCAGAACACCCAAAAATGTTGGTTTAGGTATAAATTTCGTCAAAAATGCGTCCCGGTACGGGATTGGCCTGTGGCACACAAAACGGGGCAACTAACGAGCTATTTTCTCGATTTTTGTGCCACTTCGGAAAATAGTTGTATTTTATATCAAACTTCATATCCCGACCTCACTGAGTCCAAATTCGAAGTCAGAACTCAGTTTCGAGGTCCCGAACACTAAATGGGCTCAAAAATCTAAAATTTATAAAAATACCACATTTTGAAAATAATTAGACAAATACTAGATTTTCATCCCGATAATTAACGATTTTCCGGTTATTGTTTTAACACTTCAAAATCATGAAATTTCATGTTTCAAACTCCTCTATCACGTGACAAAATTTTCTCGGGAAAAATAGCTCAATTCCGAAATAATTACGAAAATACCAAAAAAATTAAATATTATAAAATTGCTACAGTAGTAAACTTCTCACCGGAGCCGAGTTGGAGGCCAAGAGTGATCGGAAATGAAAGCTAGAGTTGAGACGAATGCAACGGTGGTGGTGGTGTGATGATCGGATGTCGGACGGCGGAACGGCGGGCGAAAAACCGTCCGGTGGCACTAATTTTGGGCAGCCTTTTCTCCGGCGAGCAGCGAAGGAGTGAGACGGCGGCACCGGGCGTGGCTTCATCGGTGGCTGGACAAGGATGCAGAGCGGCGCATCGGGCAGTACAGTGGCCGAAGAAACCTCGGGTAAACAGTGGCAAAGGGTGGATCTCAAGGGGTTTCCCGGAGAAGAAAGAAGAAAATAGGGCCTTTTATGCAATTTTCAGAAACTGTAGTAGTGGGATACGTGGCTCAATCTGATTCGACCGAAAAAAAATTTCTGAAATTCCACTTTGGCCACATTTTTAAAAAGATTCTTTCACTTTAGTCCCTCCTTAATTACATTTTTGTCCCAAATTTGAAATTTCTTTTTCACTTTTGCTCCAAATGCAACTAGACTCGATCCTGTCTAGATTCAACACCAAATTTATTACAGATTTTTATTTAATTAATCCAAAAATACAAAATTACCAAATTTCTTTTGAAGTAAAATTACTTAATTACCCTTACAAAAATTTAGGATTTTACATATCGTGTCGGCTGTTTTAAGATTTTTTTTTTTCGCTGTGTGAATTCGACAAATCGAGGTTGACGGGATCGTGTTGGCTGTTTTATGATTTTTTTTAGTTGTGTGAATTAGACAAATTGAGGTCGACGTATCGTGTTAGCTAGGTTACCTTGGATTGTGCCTTGGTCTTTATATGCTTTTATTCTTCCCTTCTCTTTTTTTTTTTTTAAAAAAAAATCAATTATATAAATACAAAATCTCAAGCTAACAATCGAAACACACTAATTTTGCAGATGTGAGCCATTTCACAAATGGGTATTTGGATACAATTATAGACTGGATTCCAGGCATGAACAACATCCGAATGAAGGATCTTCCAACCTTCGTACGCACCACAGATCCAAACGACATTATGCTAAACTTCATTATACGAGCGGTTGAGGCATCTTCCAAAGCCTCTGCCATAATCTTAAACACTTTTGAAACACTAGAGCACAAAGTCTTGGAAGCTTTCTCGCCCATGTTTCCATCACCAATTTACACTTTGGGCCCCCTCCACCTGCTTGCTGAAAGGACTCAACTAAAAAATTTGTCTTCCATCGGGTCCAGTCTCTGGAAGGAAGAGCTTGAATGCCTCCAATGGCTGAACTCAAAAGAACCCAAATCAGTTGTTTACGTCAACTTTGGCAGCATCACGGCCATGACACCAGAGCATCTCAATGAGTTTGCATGGGGATTGGCCAACAGCAAGAAACCCTTTGTATGGATCGTAAGGCCAGACCTTGTCATTGGAGAGACGGCAATTTTACCGCCTGAGTTTGTGGAAGAGATAAGAGAGAGAAGCGTCATTTCTAGTTGGTGCCCGCAAGAATTGGTTCTTTGTCACCCTGCAATTGGGGGATTTTTAACGCATTGTGGTTGGAACTCAACGCTCGAGAGCTTGAGTGTCGGGGTGCCAATGATTTGTTGGCCATTCTTCGCCG
This sequence comes from Parasponia andersonii, assembly GCA_002914805.1. Lineage (NCBI taxonomy): Eukaryota > Viridiplantae > Streptophyta > Magnoliopsida > Rosales > Cannabaceae > Trema > Trema andersonii. Next base: position 160 of record JXTB01000177.1, on the reverse strand, counting down.
AGCAACAGACTAATTGTAGGTTTTTGTGCTCTGAATGGGGGGTCGGAATGGAAATAGATGCCGATGTAAGGAGAGATGATGTGGAAAAGCTCGTAAGGGAGTTGATGGATGGCGAGAAAGGGAAGGAGATGAGAAAAAAGGCCTTGGAGTGGAAGAGGAC
>JXTB01000176.1:727372-752380 GCA_002914805.1 Parasponia andersonii | reverse complement strand
TCAGCTGCTATTGAGTGCAAGGCAAGCCAATGAGATAAGATTATTAGAAGAACAGTCACTATTCTTTCTGGGACTTGGATCAGCGGCATATCCGCTCTTTTCAAGAACCAAATGGACAGAGGAAGACAAATGCCACGCTTCCATGACTTGGTTAATTTTTGGCCGAGTAAAACCATTAAAATTGATAACATAATCTGCTAATACCATACACGTTTTAGTTATGTAAGAAAGACATTAATAAATGTTGTATGATTTAATAAACGGGAACTCAACGGGAGATGTTAATGCAAGACAAGGTATAAATAATTTTCGATTTTGTCTTTTGTATTTAATAACAATTAAACATGATTTACTAATATAATCCATGCTTAATTAGTGTATGCATGAAGTGTTTTTTTTTTTAACTAATATAATCCATGTTTAATTAAAGTATGAATGAAATGTTTTTTTATAGTATATATAAGGTTGTAGGAAATAATGAATTGTTCGCGGGAAAATTATTATTACCAAAATTGAAATGCCTGACCATAATATAGAAGTTGTATTATTTAGTGGTCATTTCACACGACACCCAATTTAATAATAATAGCGTGTGATTTATGTAATATGATAATATCCTATTAAAATTGAAATAATTAAGTGGTAGTATTAAATGAAGTCTACTAAGTTAGATCGTAGACGTCATGATTTAGGAAATAAAACAATAGTAGGAAGTTTATATATAAAAAGGAACCAAAAGTGAAGAGAGATACAACACCAGAATTTGTTTAGCTGAGTTACCACATGAAATCAGATGATTGGTGTGAATCTTGGGTTGAATCATTCATTGTAAAATCAAATGTTGTGCCCATTCCTTGATCTGATGTAATGTTACTAGATGATAGCCTTAATTGGTGTCTTAGAATTGAGGCATGTTTTTTGCAATTTCTTGCATCATGGTGAACACCATATTATCATGCAATGCATTTTTTGAAGACCCTAAGACTCCATTTAGAACTTGAATTTTTGGAGAGAATGGAAAAAAATTTCAAAGGATTTCATTTTCTCTTTTTTAGATTGAAACAAAAAACGATAGAATTTTTTTTCAATAAATAGTGAGAGTTTGATTTAATGTTATTTTCTAGTATATAGAATATTGACATATTTATTAGTATAATCAAGAGTTTCAAAATAAAGTTCTCTAAACTTTTAAGAAAAATATTTTTCTCTCTCTTTTTTCATGACTTTTTCCCAGTTATCCCTTTAGTTATAAAGTTATCGACACCAATCATTACTAGTTAGATCAAAACATAGTAATAGTGATAGCAAGTATAAATGATAGCTGCGAAATTCTTCTTGAAGAGTGGATCTTTAATATTTCTTGTTGTATTGTAACCAAGATGCTAACCACACAAGTGATGATTGGCCTCGGTTAAGAAGTGTGAGACTGCAAATTACATAGCTAGATCTCCATTTGTTAAAATCATGGACGGTATACACAGAATTAAGAAAGACTCTTAACAACTAACTTCATTCATATATAAGAAAATAAAGATAAATAACAACCTAATAATAAACAATTGCCAAATTCGTATATAAAATGAAAACAAAAAAAAGCAAGTTCAATCCTTTTTTGTTTTTCTCCACTCAGATAATCTGCCTATTCGGCTTCTTGTATTTAAAGTGATTCATGTATTAAGATAAGAAGGCTTCTTATTCATAACAACGAAAGTACTTTTTCACTCTTTCATATACTAGGAGATTCTACTTGGAAAAGAAAATATTCCATACTAATGAATCCAGGTCCATAACCATGGGTTCCAATGTACGAGATCTTATAGCACTTATCAATGAGGCTATTGATTAGTATTTTACAGAAGAAAAATAATTAGCTAAAATAAGGATAAATAACAATCTAATAACAAATAGTTGCCATAACTTATGGATTGGTAAGAACTTCTTTGATTTTGATGATAGAATGTGCAAACTCTAGGCCCTATTTGAACTTCACATATTTTTTGGTAAGTTAATGAAAAACTTGATGATAGAGGCCAAGGCTGATATGAATATCTAGAGATAAGCAAATTTTCCCACGAATTATCTCACTTGTTTGAGATTTTGTGGTGATGAGATATCAATAATGGCCTTCGTCTTGCCTCTATGGATTTTGATGAATAATGAAACCCATAAATTTTCCCTCGGATACTTTAAATGCACACTTCAAAAGATTCATCTTAAGATTGTATTGTCGACATCTTTGGAATACCTTCCTCAAGCGATCAAGGTGTGACTCTCACTTTTCAGATTTGACTACAAGATTATCGATTTAGTCTTCAGCTCAATCATCATGTTGTGGAAGATTGCAGTCATAGTCAATTGATATGCACCAGTATTCTTTAGACCAAACGATATAACAGTGTAAGAAATTCTCAAAAAGAGTGCAGAAAGCTATTTTGATTGCATGTCGAGGTTTGGAGGTGAACAGTCGTATTTAAGACAAGCCTTACTCAAATCTTAGAAGTCTAAGCAGATTTGGATTTGACCATTTTTCTTTTTAACAGATACAATGCTGGCCAACCATATAGCATAGAACATGGCTTCATGAAATTTGCATCTATAAGCCTATCCTTTCAAATCAAAAGATGAATGTGGGTGATGAAATTCTAGGTTACTTGCTTGACTAGTTTGATAGTTGGATTAGTAGCAAGTTTGTGATGGATAGCTTATGATCTTTTAGAACGTACCTTTTGTAAATTAGCAAAGTTATTGCTAGTACTACCACACTTTTAGAACCCATAGGTCATTTGCTCATTAGGGAGAACATTTCTTCAAAGTGAATTCATTTTGGGAGTGACCAGATCTACCTCCATAGTATCACTAGAAGATAGAATGTTTGTGTCATATAGTACAATAAACTTTTACAAGAAAGCCTATATTTTTTATTTCTCTACAAAGTAGTCTTTCTCAATAATACTCAAATTTCTTTTGTAGAAAGGCCTAAAATCACCTCTTCTACTATCAAATTTCTTGAAATAACAACTAGTATAGTCCTTTGGATATGGCTTTGGTATAAGAAAGACAGGATAGGGAGGTCAGAAGTTGACTGTCGCTACAATCTTATTGGCTATTTCGACTTCTTCTCTGAATATTTCTCGCCCAATCTTTTGGTATTGTAGCAGTGGTATTGAGAACATTTCCATTTGTCCCAAATAAATTAGGATTTTTGATGATTGATATTTGTTGAATGTTATTTTAATTGGGCAGAGTAATGGTAGATAACCCTACTCCATTTGTGTTTCCTAATCAGTCAACCTCTTAAAAACTTGGGCATGAGATAACTACATGTCCTTAAGATTGTTTAAGATCATTTAGGGTGACTACCGATCTGTTGATGAGATTAGGAAGTTCAAAATTAGCAAGTTCTTCTTCTTATTCTTCAGTCATCTTGCGAAGGGATAGGAAAAGGTAGAAAAGAAGGAATATGATTTCAACAAGTAGAAATTTTGAGTAAAGAGAAATGAAATTTCAACAACAAGAAATTTAGTAAAGGGTAAATAGAATTTCAATAATAAGAAAGTGCAAAAGATAAAATGGTAAGTGTTTAGAAAAGATTTTGTGAGAATAGAATGAGCTGAGTTTCAATATGATTTTTGTAGAAGTGAATGGACAAAATTCCGAGTATTTGACAAAGAATTTAGACAGAGTTCTAAGATATGAAAAGAGAAATGAATAGAGGTCCAGGATAAGAAAAGGAAGTTGGACTGAAGTCCAGAGTGAATTTCGCAAATCTTAGTAATACCACAAAAACCAAGTTTCACTTTAGCTACTCTCCAGCCAAGTCACCATTTTAATGTTTGAGGTTAGGGTTTATGCTCAAAATTAATTAGTGAGATATGTACTAAAATAAAATAAAGCAAAAAAATAGTAGGTTAAATTATCAGTGTGAGAAGAGAGTAATGATGATCACAATATTTTCCACGTATCAAAATAAGAGAAACAATTATAGTAAGAATAACTATTCTCATGCGTTTCGATGCGATAAACAGTTGCAAGGATGATTCACATGAAATAATATAATAAGTAGCAGTAGAAATAATATTAAAAGTTTATAGAAGCGAATGAACCATCTATGTTGTCCACTTCAAGTTAGAAGCAATATAATAATAAAATAAACAAATAATAAATAAAATAATATTACTAGTTGATGAAGGCTAATAAACTAGTCATGTTATCAATTATGAGTTAGTAATAGAAATAAAATGTAGAATATAAATAAATAGTTAGTAACTGACGAAGGTGATATAACCATCAATAATGCTAGTTAGAATTAATTTAAAGGATTAGAATATCAAAATAATAAGACCAACTATAGCATCAGGAAAGAACAATAATAATAATAATAATAATATAGTGCATAAATTTAAATAAAGCGATGTGATCGATTATGAAGGAAAACAATACAGTTCACTAAATAAATGCATACAATATATAAAGAAAATAGTATAACTAGCTATGAGAGAAAAATAATATATATCACTAAATAAATGTGTATATAATAATCAATTGAACTTAAAGCAGTAATACAAATTACCTTATAGGAAAGAGGAAGCAAAATAATTGATCGTTCTTAAGGCAAAAATGCAAATTATTCGCAAAGTTACAGAGATATAAGACATATAGAGATATATATATATATATATATATAATAATAATATTATCAAGGGCACAATATCTCAAACTTGTGTTATAAGTCAAACACAAAGTTGTAAAGAGCTTGGTGCCCAAAGATTACTATAGTGTGTAATATATAGTAATAATAGTAGTAGTAATAATATAAATTTAATAATAATGATGAAATATAAGTATACATTCTAATAATAGTAACTATATAATAATAATATAATAGTGTAAAAATGAATATATGTTCGTATGTATGTGTATGGATAAGTATACACGTATGTGGAAACTTAATGACCAAGTTTTGTGAAAAATGAAAATGGGATGAAGATGACCACGGGTTGAAAGGTGGTGAGAATTTGGTTTTATAATCTTGGTGGAAGTGAAGAGAAAGTATAGTTATAATAGTGATGGTGATGATGATGAGGATCCATGGAGATTCAAAGTAGATGATGAGATAATTTTATTATATACCTAGGGTATATAATGAAGTGATAAAAGAATGATAAAAGGATGGTTTCAAGTAATAGACAGAAAAAAAGATAGAATTATAATAAAGATGATAATAAGGTGAAAAGAACCAAGCAAAAGGCTAAGAGCTTGTATATGGTAATAACTAAAAACAAAATCAACTTTAGAAGTTGATAGTCTCACATGAAGAGGAATGGAAGAGGGAATATAAAGCCTTCACCTAGGGTGATTTTGAGAGAATCTAACTCAAGATTAATAGCTATAATAACATGAGAATATCTTAGTGTTGGACAAGGTACTAAATAAAATAAGTGAGAAATTAATAAAAAAATATGAAGACTAACCCAAACCAACTAAAAGAATAAATAGAATAGTGGTGGTATTAAAGCTTCAAAACTAGAGGAAAAAAAAAAGAAAAGAAGATAAAGGGAGATAGAAAGATAAGACACAAATGCTATAGAGAAAAGAATGAGAGAAACACTATACATAAAAATAAGGATTAGATCTATTCACAATGACCTCAGTGCTCCTATATATAGGTAAGGATGGGGAGATATACAATCAATTACCATCGTGTTAAAACAATCATTAGTTAGCTTATGCGTAGTTGATATAAGTATAGTGTTAAACACTAAGTTTCTAAGAGTTTCTTGCTTTCTGAGTTGACAATGTAGCACCTTATAATTGGATGACTTCTTACTTTCTTGCCAGGGGGATAAGGTGTCGATAATCTATTAGAGTTGATAATCTATCGAAGGAATTCTTGTCTGCTTTGCAAGAAATAGTGATGTGTCAAAACTAGGAACTTTGACCACTAAAGCTTAGGCACATAAGCACTTCTAGAAACTTCTAAAATGTTGGACTGGAGTCCAATGAGAATGAAACGCATAGTTACTTCATCTTCAAGTGTTATGTTATTTTTTAACAAAGAAAAATAGTCAAAAACGACGTGCCATTTCCAAAGAGAGAATAATGTATGTTCTTTTATCTCCTTTTGTCTTATCTATATGTAGATTAAGACACTTTCCTAGGAAAAAAATTGACAAATAGATTACTTTTCCAACCTTTTTACTCAAACTTCTCTCTTTTTTTCATATGCTTCTTCCCAAATATGGATAAAATAATCAAATATTCAATTATTTAGTAGTGGGAGCTATTGGAAGAATTTTTAGTTGAAAACTAAAAAAAAAATAGCACAATTATATAACTAAATTAAAAATAGTCACTGACTCCAATTCTCATAAAGTTAATATAACAAAGTTACTAATTTAATGACCAACCGCCAAACAGTACAACTACATAATTAAATTCACTAATTCCATGTCTAATAAAGTCAATATAACAAAGTCATTAATTTAATAATCAACTGCCACTATATATGATAGTAACCAATAGCCAATAAAGTAGTAATAATATTTACTATAGTCACTATCTTAGTGACTATCATTCTTGGTAATCATGGTCACAAAGATAGTGATGTAATTATTAGATAGTGACAAACTATGGTTACTAAGGGCATGTTTATTCATATGTAATGGAGAGAAAAAGGAAAAAGAATGGGAATGTCTTTCTCTTTTATGTGTTTACATATCAATTAGTTCTACACGAAAAGAAATCATAACCTCTCTCACTTATTGTTTCTTATTCTCCTTTATTCCTTTTCCTTTCCATTCTCTTTCCACTCATTCTATTCTTTCATGACTCATTTTCAAAAATTCTTATATGAACATAGTTCTATTAATTACTCATACACAATTCAAAAATTGAAGGAAAATTAATTAACTATAAATAAAATAAAGAGATAAGTTCATTATAAATACTATAATTTGTATTTATATGTTAAAACTATACATAAATACATTACTATCGACTATTTATTGTAGTTCTTCAACTTAATTTGATTGCCTTAAGAATTAATTTTCTAAGAAATGATTTTCTTTTATACTTTATTAAAATGTCTACTTATTGGATCACTCAATAAAAGAAGATTAATTAAATGAAAAAAGAGTTCAAGTTTTAGTATTATATGCTAATACATATAGTAACTTTGTAAGTTGTTCATATTCTATGACAAATTTATAATCTTTAAGGTGACTAATAACCCACATTGATTCATATACAAATACCAATGCACTTATTCATATTATGTTGTGATATTTCTCATTGATACCAATTAATTACATAAGGTCATTAAAAATCCATTAGTTATCTTTAATATTATTCATAAGGTTCTTTTCAATATAGTTTTAATAATAGTATAACTCCATAATAAAGCTAAATTATACAAAATAATAATTAAAGAAATACATTATAAACAAAGGAAATACACTTAATTAATTTTCCAAATTTACAAATGAAAAGTCATAACTTTGTGTATACCTCTATATTTATAGATCTCTTCTTTAGTTAATTTGCAAGGGTTAAAACTTGGTTTGAAAATTAATTAGCAATTATGCTCAATTTTTCAGGGATTTTATATGACATAATGTTTCTTTGCTTCAAAACCTAGACACTTCATAGATGGTCATTAATGAATGCATCAATCGTGTGAGTTTGAAAACTTCCAAAAGAAGTAGCATCTCTCTAAGAAAATGATCACGAGTTTAGTTACATGAGCCGATCTCTAACATCTATTGACATTATGGCCATGTTATCATCTTTTACGCTAAATATTCATTTACATATATACAAAAGTAATTATGTATACGTCCTCACTCTTGTGTTCAAGGAGATGGACTTAAACGTTTTTATATATTTAAGGGGTTAATTATCTTGTATAATTGTTGCTAGCAATTGAAGTATATTTTTCTCGAGATTTTGGACATTGATCCTTATAATGATAATATTTCTCTATTCTATATTTTGTATGCCCTATCTCTTGGTCTCCAATATTTTTTAGTTTGTTTTTTATTTACTTATTAGACATCTCTATCTTGATGGATAAGTACTAAAAGTCTTCAGATTTTAATTTGTTTTATTCACTGTAGGTATAAACAAAGCATTATTAAATTCTAAAATAGTAAAAGTTATCATAGGATACCTTTATGGAGAATTTTAGTTACGGAGAGTTCTTAAATAAAGATTGAATTTGACGGTGTATCTCAATTTTAAAACAAAAATTTAAGTTGGAGTCATTTTTCTTAAAATTTCTAGTTTGAAAATCATAAATTTTATTGATTGAGACTATAAATGAAAATAATCCGAGTTATATTAGTCTTTGTTGTCATTTATTCATGTATTTTTTATTTAGTCATGGAATTTAAAATAGATATATACTATTAGAATTTTTAGAAAAGTTTTCCTTAATATTTCTACCTATATTGATGGAGATTTTTATATTGAATGTTATGTCTTTTTTGATGCATTATATGATTTGATCTTATTCCATCAAACATCATGCTAAATAAAGTTATACCTTAAACTAAAAAGTTAAAGCATGTCTAAATTAGTTATGCTTTTGATATTAACTTTGTATCTAACTACTAATTTATATTAAATGAAGTTGAATAGTTTCTTATAATAATGAATCAAAATTATAGTTAACTAATAATAATAGCCTAATGTTGGAGAATGTGATTTTGGACTCGCCAAAATATTTACTGCATATGATATTGCTTTGTCTATGTATAGTTTAATTTACAAGTTTTATGTCCTTCCAAACTTTAATTGGTTTCGAAATTATGATTTTTTATTTATATTTATTCATATTTATAATTTTGCATAGGTTGTATAATATATTTGTCTTTAGCTTCTTGCTAATATTATCTTATAGTTCAATATTAAATATTTGATTTCTAGTGTCTCTTTATATATATCTTGTAATTCTTTAGCCTTAATAATTATTTAGTTATATAACATTATATAATATTATGTTAAGATCATATGAGGTATCCGAATATTAAGCCTCATTTGTAATATTATTGATTACTCTAGCCTAACAACTTTATTTGATTAGGATAGAAATAATCCATTGATTTTGTACTCTTCTGTGGTAAAATGATGAGATTTTTTAAAATTATTTACTTGTTTGTTTTTATATGCATAGTTTTACAATTCTTGACTAAATAATTTGTCCTTCTTCTTTTTCATGTCTTATGAAGGAATAAAAAATCGAGTAACACCAATTTGTTTTTTAGTTATAACTCTTTGTTGGATATAGAAATATAATTAGAAGAGAAAATAAAAAAATTTCAAACTCTATAGTGTTATACTCTCATCATAATGTTGGGCTAAATGGTAATATCATATTTGCTCTACACTCGTTTTGGGTTTTGGCATATGTTTTATTTGATTAATTCATTTTTTAAAACTCCCTCGTTATTTTTTCTCCATGCTATTATCATGTTAAACACACTCACTATTATTTAGAAAAATATAATCCTTTAATAATTGCTTTAGAACATAGCCTCAGATTTAATTTTAAGAGAGTTTTGGATACACTTTACTATAAAGGAGTAAATTCTTAAATAATACTTTTTGAAGAAGTACATGTATTTGTCTTTAGATTCAAAAATTACACTTGTGGTTGAATGTTGTCATTTTTCTTCCTCGTGAGTTGATTGTTGTCTTACATCTTGATCTCATATGTAATTATCAATTATCTGATACTTTTCTGAAATTTGTCACAATTTATGCAGGAGACTAGCGCATGCCAAAAAGACGATCCCCCCTTTGTGTTTATAATGTAGTCTTATTTTTATTGATTACATTATACATATCCTTACATTTGAGTAATCGAGATCCTTTAGATAAAAGCATGTATCTCTTCTAGTTCCTTTTGTATATTTGAAAAGTTTTATTCTAATATAGTTATTGTATACTTAATACCTAATATTAGATTGTTTTTATATTTGTTTTCTTAAGATCTTGTTAATATACTCAGTTATTGAAATTTTTATTAATTTTTTTTTTCTCATAACATTTATATGTTATTAATAACTGGTACTACGAAAAGTACTCTTAAAGTCTCACCGGGTTCCAAGTTCAAATAACTACTTGATTTTGTCATATGACTAAATCATTATCTAAGAATATGTAGATATCAGTTCATCCAAAATTGCTAATCACCTCAAAATATTTCTTTTATCGACAATTGAGAGTTAAAGATGGATGGAAATAACAGTTTATGTAAACATGATAAAGGTACACATAAAGGTCACTCACCTCCAAAGCACATATACCTATCTAGTAATAATAATAATATAAATAGACTTTTTTCCAAATGTGGTTGTAAGTCTTAAGTAAAATATACAAATTTAGAAATATGAATATTATAATTAGGTTTGATAAATAAAATAAGGAGAAAGCCTAAAGGAAAATATATGATTTTCTAAAGTTGTGGTTCTGAAAAATATACATTGATGAAATTTGATATATCACTTGAATGAAAAATGGATAGGTTTGTTTTATATATAATATTGGTGTCTTTGTAGGTTTAATATTTAGTAATATTTAAGTATCTTGTTTGAAATTTTTGTGTTTTTGTTGTTTATTTGTAGATCTGATATTTGATGATGCAATTAAGTTGGATTCGTACAAAGTCAAATTAAAATAAGGATTTGCAATCACAACTACAACAAGAGAATGGTCTAAAATTAGTGGCAAAAAAAGAGACTCACATCTACGGCGGGTAAAATTCAGGCTACAGTGAGAAATTAATGAACCTTTTGTGCATTATTTTTATTAATTCTATTATGAACTAAACTTATTGTCTAGGATTATAATGGAATCTCTATGTCCAATTTGAATTATGATATTTTATTTTTGATTTATAGTTTTGATTTACGAATTGTTTATTCTATCTTTTTTTTTAATACTTCCAAGTGCTTGATCATCATTTAGACTAGTTAGGTAATCTTAATGAACTTGGAAAAAGAACTTTAGATTAAGACAAAGAATAACATACTATCATCATATTTAGATGAGTTTATGTAGAGTAGAAATATACCTACACAATATGTGCAATCGTTAAAAGATCTTAATCTTAATGAATCTTTTCTAAATCTAATTCACATAAAAATATAGTGGGTTAATTAAAGATAATATTTCTACATGACTATCGAAAGAGACTTATGGACATATTAGGGTTCTTAATTGTCAATTTAGATTATATAGTAATTCAAAAAAGGTAACTAATAATTTAAAGAGGCGTAGAGTGAAAATTAAAATCCTAGGTTTAGTTTTATCAGTGAATTGATAAAGTTATTTGCTCACTTTAGTTTTGTTTTGATTTTTTTTCTAGTTTTGTTTTGGTTTAAATTTTAATTCTAAAACTTTTAATTAGTTGTTTGAATAAATTGATAACTGGTTTAAGTTAGAATTTAGCAAGTTATAGCAATTTCTCTGTGAGAACGATATTTATTATTCATCTTCATATTACTTATTATGATACTTGCACTTACATTTAAAAATTCATAACAAAAATAATTTTCCACCAAAGAAACTGAAGATCATGAAAATTAAACAACAACCTAAATTGCTAAGCTAAAAGCTAAAACTAAATTAAAACATTGTCTAAAAATGAAAGTCAAAAGAGAGAGAAAACAAGAGAAAATTAAGGGCCTAATTAGTTTGATATTTGTATTTGATTTTACGAATCCAAAAACTTAAAAAAAGAGGGGCCATTAAAAATATGATTGGTGGTCTATTTTTGAAAACTAAATCTAAATCTAGACTTGAATTTTGCCTTAAAAAATGAAAACAATAATTTATCATTTTCTATTTAATTTTTCAAAAGTCCAAAAAATACAATCAACTACTCTACCTCGATGCGTTTCAGATTCTTCTCACATAGTAGACTAGTCGTCCTCTTTACTATCATCATCTATACTCTACTAGTTAATAGTTTGCTAATCTTTCATCCGTACTGCCAGCCGATTGTCTCCTCAATGCTCGCCAGTTGTAGGAGCTTAGGTGGTCTAGACCCAAAGGAGCAAGGCTATTGGTAAAGAATAATCAAAATTTATATATCATATATGTATGTGTATGTATATGTTACTTGTTCATTCTTGGATAATTGGAAGTTTATTGAGTAATTACTGAATAATTAAAAGTTTATTTTTCCTTTCTTATAACTATATATAATTTTTTTTATTGGGAGTAACTATATACGATTTTTTTGGTCACTAAAATAACTTAGAAGGGGAAATATCTTAGATCTTTATATGTACTCTTCTTTCTGAATAAAAAATATACATATCTAATGCTTTGATAATATAATTAAATGCAAGCAGTCTGAAGCCCCACATTGCCTCTGCTCTTTTATAATACCAACATGTATTGATATTCCCCTTGTTTGCCATAACCCTAACTTTTTGTATTCTTTATATAATGCTTTCTAAGTAATATTTTCTTTTTTGTTAGTATTTGTCCATTATCATATATTTAAAGTATCATGAGACTCTTGTATAAATATCTTCATATTGTTGTAAGCAATATAGTCACAACCAAGCTGAATACAAAAGCATAATATTTATTCTCATTTGCGGCTGATTTATTGTAGATGTAATATATATATATATATATATATATATCTAGTTTTTCATTTAATGTAATGTACTTAATTAAATTAGTATTCTAATCTTGTAGTTATATGTTTATCTTTTTTTTTTCTGATTATTATTTAGAAATATCATATCTCTTATATAATATAAGTTCAATATTTAGATAGATATAAAGAACACCGATTTTGAGGATTATGCCTTATGGCCAGAGCTAATTGAACCCTTTTCATTGGACTATTGCACGAAGAGTCAAAAATATATTTGACAAATTTGGAAAGAGGTATAAAGTAGATAAGTTAAATCCAAATTCAATTGACTAAGAAAATTACATCGAGAATTTTCTCACTTTCTTGAGCAAACTTGTATGGGATGGGACCCTAAGACTAATACTGCAACTGCTAGCAAGGAAGTGTGAGATTCTTATGTTAGGGTAACATACTTGTATTAGGTTAGTTGATTATTTCTTATGCTTTTTCGTCTTAATATATTGATATTATATATATTTCGAATTTGTAATACTATCCAAATACAAAAAGGTATCATAAGAAAGAATTACCATATTATAATTTACTTAGAGTAATATTCAACGATACAAATGCTATGGTGGAATGAGTTATACCTCCACACAGCTTTGTTCTAGTGCAAACGAAGAATGATAACAACAAACAACATTATTTTGTTTGCATTGGAACACATGTTGATACTAGTATTGAATTTGATAGAGAATATGATGATGAAAGGGTAGAAGAAATCACTAAAATATATTGTCGAGCAATAATACTCTACTTGATGCACCAAGATCAAAGGAGAAAAAAAAACAAAGAAGTTCAATCATCCTTTGAACATGTTTTGGAGGAATTTGCAAAAAGTCCTAGTGCTAAGACTAAAGCGACTATATGTATATTCGTAGAATTAAAAGAGAAAAGAAATAGTGAGGGCATCAATAATTTTGACCCATTCAACATAGAAGAGTGTCAAAATATTCTAGACTCAGTTCCAGAGCTAGATAGCAAAAAATATTATAACACAATGAAAAAATTTGTTGTGGTATCAGAATGGCAAAAAATATTTATGAGAGAATGAATGATAATCATCGTCGTGCATGGCTAGATTCATTGCAAGAGTAACTTGATGTGGCTCATAATTCATTTTGTTAAGAACTTATTTTGTGTTGCTCTTCTTACTTTGATTCTATGACATCACTTTGTTTACTTTTTCTAATTTTTTTTATGAGTGTTGGTATTTTTGTGTTTTCTTTCATTTCGTTTCCAATTATTTATGACATTTATTATTATGTAATAAATTTCTATTTTATAATTTTGACTATTCATATTAAAATTTTTATTGTATTTATAGGTACATAAGATAGATGATTTGGATGATGAGTTTGATATTTTTTTGATGATAACTCATCCACATTAAGTGATGAATTAATTAGGCAGGCTCTTCCGGTAAAATATGTGCACGACATATACTTGGCTCAGTAACCTAGGCGACCGCCATATACCTTAGGGATATCTAGACGCCAATTTGCGTGAGTTGCTAAATAGATATCCTGAGAGATTATTTAATACTATTATGATGGATATTATTGCATTCAGAGTATTGTATCATCCATTAACAAAGAGAGAATTATTAGAACATGATAAGTTGGTTAGCATTGAAAAGGTTATTGTGATGTTTTTATAGATTATAACACATAACCAAAGTATTCAGACAATGGCTGAAAGATATCAATATTTGGAGAAAACTATTTGTCGTCAATTTGTTAGAGTGTTGGATGCGATGTATCATTTAGGATGAGAAATTATAAGGCCTCCTGACTTCAATACTGTGTAAACAGATATTGAAAACAATCCCAAGTACTATTCATAGTTTAAAGTGAGAATTTTTTTACACAAGTTTTGATTTCAGTTTAAATTTTTATACAAGTTTTACTTTCAAATTAGTTTGTACTTATTTTTAATAGAATTAGCTTCTTTCTTATCAGATTATATTAAAGAAATTGATAGTACTCATATATATACAATCATACTAGCTGAAAGAACACTGCATATAAAGAGAGAAAGGTAGAAGTAACTCAAAATATAACAGTCGTATGCTCTTTCAATATGTTGTTCACTTTTGTCTGTAATGGATGGGAAGAAATAACAAATGACTCTAAAGTGCCTATTATTGCTATTAGTTAAGATAATAACTTTCCAATGCCTCCAAAAATTAATCAAACATACTTAGTTAAACACATTATATTTTTTTTGACAAAAAACACATCATAATTTTATACCATATACTTAATAATATATTTTTTTATATAGGAAAATATAATATTATTGATTCTGGATATACAAATATGCTTAGCTTTCAAACTTCATTTCGTGGTGAATGTTATCACTTGTGTCATTTTAGAGGAAGAGGCAATCATCTACGAGGTATGATGGAGTTATTCAATTGTAAGTATTCATCACTATGTAACGTGATAGAACGTTGTTTTCGAATACCAAAATCTCGATTTCCAATTTTGAAGTCAATATCTCCATATTTACTAGAAAAACAATGTCGAACATTAATTGCACTATGTGTTGTATACAATTAGATTAAAATGCATTCTATTAATAATAGTATGTTTATCCAATACTCAGTTGATGCTATACCTTTAAAAGATATTGAAGCTGAAACTCAAAATTAAGCAATAACAACAACACAAAATCAATCTAAAAGGGAAGACAAAATAGAAAGTTCTAGAATGCCAGAGAAAAATTTAAATCAAGCCTATATTGCCTAGATAACAAATGTCAGAGATGATATCACAGGACAAATGTAGCTTAATTATAATAACAATAAGACTTAATTTTTTTTAATAAGACAATTTGTAGTTTAGTTTAAGTTTGTTTACTAGTTTTAATTTGAGTTCTTCAAAAAAATTTTAATTAATTTACAACTCTAATTTATAACTATTTGTAATTAAGACTTTTTTATTGAGAAAAAATATTTTTAGAATACTTTAAACCAATTACAGAACTAAATTTTTTTAATTAATTCACAATTATAATTTATCACTATTAGTAATTGAGATTTTTTTAATAGGAAAAAAATGTTTTCAGATTACTTTAAACCAATCACATATTCTGTTTATATTAGGTTTCCAAATTCAAAACCAAACACAGTTTCAGATTTTTTTTCATTAAAAAATAACTAATAACAAGCACAATGTTGATTGGAATATGCAACTATAAATTATACTCACTCACTCCTATGCAAGTGCACACAGTCACGAGTAATATAGATTTAGGAGTTAAGAATATCAAACCCACATAGATTGATGTTTAATTCAATGCTAAGTATTAAAATTATCTCAATTCTAACTTTATCCAAACAACCGAAGTATAAACTAGTATACAAAATAAATAACAGATAAATCAATAAGAAAAATGTCTAGGTTTATTAATTCTCCAACTATTCTCTTATCATGATATTTCATAATTTGTCTCTTAAATTAATTAATCTACTAGAGTTGTCAACCAAGAATTCGAATGTATTCACAAACTCCATTTCAAGACATAAGTGAAAATACTTAAACAAACTAAGATGTTACTCCTAACATAAATGGACTAGATTCATTAAGTTTAGTAATTCTCGAAGAAATTGCACAAGTTACATAAGTATATTCCTATCTTAGGCAAATTTACCCCAAACTAGATAATCTTATGTTGTTTTACCTAAGTCCAAATTTCTAGTCACTTTTCCAAGTTCATAGAAATTTCACTCAACAACCTATTTAGTGATCAATTACATAGAAACAATAAGTATAAGATAAAATGAATAACTCAACAATAGATTTGATTAATGAAAGAGGAGAGAAATAAATAAATACAACATACTAGGTTAGTTCACAAAGTAAAACTAAACAAAGAAATATTTAGTTCATAATATCAATATTATAAGAGAAGTAATTGAAATAACTTAATATGAATAAGAATATAGAAAAATTTAAAGCAAATTAGTACTAGATACCTCTTATTTTATGGAGTTAACGTACCCCTAAACTTAAGATTTTGCTAGTCCTCGAGTAAAAGAAAAGAAAAACAAGTAAAAATACATAGGAGATAATGTACAGACACTAATAATTTTCAATTAGTTCCTCAATACTCACATAATAGTATAATTTAAAGAAAAATACAAATATTAGCTAGAAATTAAGAATAACTCAAAAGTATATCTCATCTCAGATTGAATTGCATGTGTGTGTAAATACTTTTCTCCTATTATTGTGTAAATTCCGGATAAGTTTATGCAAACATATATTAAGTACATAATCTCAAAGGAAATAATTAAGTTCCATAAGTTTACTTTTTCAAATCTATTTCCACCAATGTAGATTAACATATTACCAAGGATCAAAAGGTCTTTATTAAGCTTGTAATATAGGTGAAAGTATAGTGATTTAGGTAAAGTGAGTTCAAATCACACTTAAGCATACTAACTCTAGGACTTGTGTAGAGCTATTCTTTCACATGCCAAGCAATACACTCCTAACTCACAATTTTCTTTCTTCCATTAACATTTAGCCCAACATTTATTTCATTTTTTTTTTGTTCTTTTTGTTCTTTTTGTTTTTTTTAGTTGTATACCCATAAACTTATTTCTTTCTTTCATGAACAAGTGCATAACTATTTTTTTTTTTTTTCAATTTCACTCCACCTATCCTCTTATAATATAGCATAGCTCAAAAAACTTCAATAAAAATAACCAATATGCTTAAGGGATAAAGGTTGAATGATATTATTTCAGGTTAAGTTAATAAGTGTGTGGTTGAAAAAGAAAAGACTTTACAAAACTTAAATTAGGTATACTAGGGATAAATATATCGTGGTTAGGTTGAAAGACTCAAACGGTCTAAAGATTGCCTAAACTCTTCCCTTAGTGAAGTGTTATCTAGAATTTCGCCTCAACAAATTATCAAACAAATTCTAGCACTTATGAGATTGTCAAAATGTCATGTTCATATAAACATTCTCTAGTTCATACATAAATTAAAGACTAAAGTATTGTTCTCAAATATAAACTTTCCAAATCAAAATGGAATTAATACTAGAATTATCTATAGGACTCAGCCAATATCCACATGTTTCAACAAGTTATGCACCAATTCACTCAAAGTTCTTATCATTAGAACTAGGAAATTACCAAAGAAAGTACAAAATACCTCTACTTATTCAAACACACAATCACATAACTAAACAAATAAATATATAACAAACAAACACATTAACAAAAATACAATCTAACAAGGTTTAGCCCCTCCTCCAAACTTAGCATGCAAAATATAAGAAAATTAAAGAACAAAAAAATGAGTTTAGAGATACTTCTCTTGTTGGTACATAGCCATAAAACTTGATCTCCTTGAAGTGGCGCTAACTCCTTAGATTGCTCAACACACTAAAATGAAAAAAAACACTTGTGTTGCCTACCAAAAAGCGCTTGAATTAAAGGCTTCGGCTTGCCTTTTTACTCATCCACAAGCTGAGACTAATTGAGGTCTACCCTTAGTATCATCAATTGAACATTCCAATATATGGATGTGGTCTTTTGGGCTCCTAGCATTAGAATGCAACACTTTATATCCATAATTAGGAGAGAAGAAATGGCGAGAATGAGTTACTAATAGTCTACTTCTTAGAAATTTTTAATTTAGTTATTGTGGATAATAAAATTCCTCTTTAAGGTCTTCAATTCGAAGCTTTCTCGTCAATGATGGCTTTGAGATTGGATTTTCTTAATAAGATGTGATGTTGATATTCACATGATACTCTATATCACTTTGCATAGTAGCATTTCTCTCATTTTCCTCTTCTTCTTGAAGCTCAAAAATCAACTTATCATTATACAAACCACTACAAGTTGTAGTGGTGCAAACTTTCTCCTCTGGAATCGAGTCGATATTGCTAAGGAAAGTGCCTTTAGGATGGTTGATGATTGTAGCAAGATAGCTTACTTGATATTCAAGATTTCAGATAGAGGCCTTTTACTTTTGGAGAAAAACATCCATTCTTTGCAATTGTTGCATCATTGTGTCTTCTATGGATAGTTTTTCCTCTTACTTAGGGAGGACTGTATCCATTCTCCATATATAATACTCAAGTACCTCCTCTAGTAATGACTTTTCTTCTTGTACAAATAGTTGATCAAGAAACTTTGACATAAACATAGGCTCATTGTGGAAATACGGTGATGGACCTTGATTGTTGCTCGAAGAGAAATTAGGATACTCCTCCCAATTTGGATTGTAGAAATTAGATTACGGGTAACTTTGTTGCATATAACCACTAGCAATAAAGTATACCAGTTGTAAGTTGTATGAGAATTCTTCTATTGGATTACTTCCTTCACATAATTGACAATTCACACAAGTTCTTTAGGAAGCTTGTGCACCCAAGGCATCAAATCTCTTAGTTAATTCACTCACTTGGGCAATTAATTCTATAATTTCTAATTTTTTGTTCAATTCGCTTTAATTGAGTGTTCAAAGCCATGAGAGATTCATACCAAAGCTCATCGATGTCTATCATGTCTCTACCTCCATAATAACCATAACATGCCATCGAAAAATACCTAAAACATTAAATAAATAAAAATTTTAAATTAAAACTAGAATCGATTGGTATTAATATTAACAAGAATTAATATTTCAATTCCCAACAACGATGCCTAAAACTTGTTAGTTGGAATATGCATCTATACATTATACTCACACACTCCCATGTAAGTACACACGGTCACAAATAACATAAATTTAAAAGTTAAGAGAGTTGAACTCATAAGGATTAATTTCTAAGTCAATGTCAAGCATTAAAATTATCTCAATTCTAAATTTATCCAAACAACTAAAATATAGAATTTGAAGAAATAAAACAAAGCAACTAAATTATCATGCAAAATGAATAAAAGATAATCAATAAAAAAATATCTAGGTTTACTAATTCCCCAACTATTCTCTTGTCATACTATTTTATAATTTCTTTCTTAAATTAATTAATCTACTAGAGTTGTTAACCAAGAATTTGAATGTATTCACAAACTCCTTTCCAAGATATAAGTGAAAATACCTAGACAAGCTAATATGTTACTCCTAACATAAATTGACTAAATTCATTAAGTTTAGTAATTCTCAAAGAGATTGCATAAGTTACATAGGTATATTCTTATCCTGTACAAACTTATCCAAAACTAGATAATCTTATGTTGTTTTATCTAAGTCCAAATTTCTAGTCCCTTTTCCAAGTTTACAGAAATTTGGACTCAACAATTTATTTAGTGATCAAATACATAGGAGAAATAAGTATAAGATAAAACAAATAACTCAACAATAGATTTGATTAATAAAAAATGAGAGAAATAACAAATACAAGATACTAAATTGGTTCACATAAGAAAACTAGACAAAGAAATATTTAATTCATTATATAAATTAAGAACAATAGCATTTTAATACCATAGAATCAATAAATATTAAAAAAAAAAAGAAGAGTTTTAGAATTCCCCCTCTTTGAAGACCTTGAAGGTGTTCATAGAGGTTGTCAATCTCCTCCTCCAAACTTGGTTTTTGCTTTCTTGATTCCTCTCTCAAATATTTGCTCTTAATAATATCAATCTCTAAATATAAAAAATACAAAGAAAAAATTCACAAGAAAATAAAGAAAAAACAAAGCTAAGACCAAACTATGATGTTGATGAAAAAAATCAAGAAATGGAGTAGGTTAGAGCATGTCTTTATCTTCTTCTTCCTCTCCTTCCATGGCCATCACTCTCTCTTTCTCTCTATCCCAACATGTCTCTTGCAACCCCAAAGATAGGGGTTTTAAGAAGTGACTCTTGTAAACTTAAGGCAGACCGAGTTTAGACCCTTGAATTATCCAAAAGTTGATATTGACCGTCTATTATTGATGTAAGACACAGACGGTGGCACCATACTACGATATCAAAATTTCTTGAGAGTCGGCACTGTGGCACTACTGCAACACCATTTTTCTACTGGTCTAGTAATACAGCTTCGCGGGTGCACCATTTCTTCGTTTTATCTACGATTTGCCTTATTCTCATTACACTATGTCCATTTCGGATTTAATTTCGATCCTAATAGTTCGAAAAACTTATTTGGGAAGCATAAATTCACCTTAATTCATATCAAACATCTTTATTTTATTCTTCTATATACAAATACATACAAAATATCAAAATAATAAGAAAAACAATTGAAATAACTTAATTTTAACAAGAACATAGTAAAACTTAAGACAAACTAGTACTAAATAACTCCAATTTTATGGAGATAACATGCAACCAATCATGTTTTTACCAACTATTTTCAAATTCATGTTTTCAATTCACCCTTCCTAAAAAGATTGTTTTTCAATCTTGAACCAATCAGGCCCTAACATATTGAGATTTATGACGATTTCTAAGGTTTGATTGAAAGAAATTTAAATCCAAGAAACAAAAGTGAAGAAAATTCCTCTATCTTGTAATTACAGTTAAGACAAGTCTCTCTCAAGTAGAGTTTAAATTCGAGCAATTATCAATAGCAATACAGAGATAGTATGTATGGTGTGGGGTTTGGTTTCACATCACGTTCTATTATGCTTGTCTTTTAATTAAATTTTTTTTATTACTTTGTCTCTATATTTAAGCAAGTTATAACTTAAAGAGGTATTTTTAAGTCACCACTTGTAATTTAGTGTAAGTTTTGTACAATCTGCCTTTTGCTTCTACCTCAATTTAACTTATTGGTGAAGACTAGTACATAAATTAAGATGAAGAGTAGTTTGGAAGGGACCTTGATTTGAGCATTTTAGAGCGCTAAGGACCTTTGAAATTGGTAGCTTCAGAGTCAATTTAAGCTAAAAATAAGCTACACATATGATGGTAGGAGGTGTACCATTTAAAAAGTAACGATAAAATATTTAAAGAATGTACAGCAAGTTTATGGCAACTATTTGATGACATGGACTATTAGATTTGTGACGTGATGGTGGTTATGGATTGCAGATGTAGGTGGTAAAGTCTAGAAAATACTGTGTATTTTTTGGATTTTTCTTTTTTCAGCTTGTAGTTTCTGTATTTTTGTGAATTAAAATAAGTGATATATATATTTATATATATGGTTATCAATCTAATAGGTATTTTTTTTTTACCTATGGGTAGGTATTTTTTTTTTTACCTATAGCTATAATGAAGTGCATGAAAATACGTGCATCATTAATACTCTTTCTCTCTCTTACTTTTTACAATAAAAAAATATGTATGCTAAATTTTTATTGGCCAAATTGATACCTATGCATAGGTTAAAAAAAAAAAATACCTACTGGATTGATGCCCTATATATATATATATATATATATATATACATACATATGGTATTAAGATCTATTTTTTACAAAATTATTTAGAGCAAGGCCTAGTCTAGTTATCACAAAAGATGCATTAATTATCTTGTTGGGTGTAAATATTTTTTTTCCCCCTTTTTATCTCAAGTTAGTATCAAAATATCATGATTACCCTCCAAAATCTTTTTCTTTTTCCTCTGATATTACGTTTTTAGTTTTTTTTCCTTCTCATCTCTTTTTTTCTTCATATCTTTTTCTCTTTGAACTTAGGATATAAACTGTTCCAAACTAATTTTTCGAATCCCAATCTAATGTTTCAGTCAGCTTGAGAATTTTAATTTAATTTAATAATTTTTTTTTATGTTTAGGCCCATAAACTTTAAAATATGATCAAAATTGATAAGATCCGAAAAATAATATAGTTTATGGACCACATATGGGACATTGAAAAAATTAAGGACTAACATGAGATTTAAGTTTTATTCATTCGTTACTTACTTAGATGTTTAACAAATAACTAATAATTATTTTTTTTTTTGGTGCTAATTTATTAACTTATAAGGTAACAAATACTCATTATCTAAAATTTCAGTTTTAAGTTCGAGTCATATTAAGAATATACGTGAAAATTTATTATTCTTAATAGTGTAAGGTGAAAATTGAATAATATATTAAGTATTTTACTTTAATTTATAATAAGTAGAAATCGTTTGATAAGTCCATTCTTAAAAAAAAAAATAAAAAATTAACGTGACAGCAAGCAAACGAGACATTTTTTGGGAAAGCAGATTTCAATCAATCATCAATCGGATTATTAAAAGTAGAATTAAGGCTATGTTTGTTTGTTTGTTTGGTAGGAAGGAAATAAGTAATTGTATAACAAATATAGTACTGGCAATTCGGGCCAGCCCGGTACATTTAGGGCCCGGGCCAAGCCCGGCCCTAGGGATAGAGCCGGGCTGGGCCTGGGTATCGCGGCCTGATCATGTGGGCCGGCCCGGCTCGGCCCGTTTTTTGGGCCCAGATTCGTCTAGGCCCTTAAATTTTAAAAAAAAAAGATAAAGGGCCCAGAACTCGTCTGGGCCCTTTGTTTTAACGGTAATATATGATATATCCAACGGTAACAAATGTAACCGTTGGATTTATATCATTATGTTTTTTTAGTTTAAACTATTTTTTTAAATTAAAAAAAAATATATTTTCTTACACTATAAATATCCTACATTCTTCACTCTTTTTTCACACTTGCAATTTTCAAATACTCTCTTATTTTCTCATTCTTTCTCTCTAAATCTCTAATTATATTCTCAATTTTATTTTTTTCTCTCTTATCTAACTACTATTTACTAATTATTAGTAATTATATTTTATAGTCTCCAAAGTCCAAACACTCCACAACTCATAAAGATTAATTGAAGGTACAATTTAATTTATTTATCATAATTATCTTTTTAATTTATTTAATTTATAGTATATTTAGTTGTTTACTATTATTACTAGTATAATAGTTAGTAGTTTGTAGTTACTAGTTAAGTAGTTAGTAACTTAGTAGTTCTACAAGACTTTGTTTTTAATTTTAATTTAATTGTAATGTTTTACAATTAAGATAGTAATTCATTAGTTTGTAGTTGTAGAAAATTTATTAGAATATTATATTTTAAATTTTAATGAATTTTTAATGTTTAGTAGTTTACAATTAAATTAGTAGTAGAAAATTTATTAAATATATTTTCAATTAATTTGTAATTTATAGTTGTTTACAATAAAGTTAGTAGAAACTAGAAAGTTTATTACAATATTAAATTTTTAATTTCAATTAATTTGTAGTAGTTTACAATTAAGTTAGTAGAAGTTTATTAGAATATTATATTTTAAATTTCAATTAATTTGTAGTAGTTTACAATTAAGTTAGTAGAAGTTTATTAGAATATTATATTTTAAATTTCAATTTATTTGTAATTTGTTGTTGTTTAGAGTTAAGTTGGTAGAATATCTATATTTGTAATTTCGATTTATTTATAGTTGTATATAATTTTAATATCTATATTTTTAATATAGGATATGGATATGTCAAAAAATATCCTTATTGATTTGGAATTGGATGACAACCAAATTCGCATAGCTGAAGAGGGTGACCAAGTCCCCGAAATACAAACTAATCCAAATACTAGTAGAAGTTGTTCACAATTTCAAGATAGTTATTCGCTGAGTGCAAGCACGACCTCCAAACATGCAAGGACAACTTCCAATGTATGGGACCATTTCGATCTAGAATTCAAAGATGAGACTGATGGTAAGAAGACAAAAATGGCAAGATGTAAATATTGTAAGAAATTATTAACTGCTAAACCATCTAACGGGACCGCTCATTTGAATAGACTTAGTGATGCATGTGTCAAAAAACACAAAAAAAGATAAAGAGCCTACTCAATCAACTCTTCAACTCAACAAAGATAGTTCGGTAAGTTCTTGGAACTATGATCCTTTAGTAGCTAGGGAATCTCTAGCACATTTAATTACTATAAAAGATTTACCATTAGGTTTTGGTGATTGCAATAGCTATGAAGATCATATTAGAAAATCTAATTATCCAAACTTTAAAAGAGTTTTTAGAAATACCACTAAGAGTGATTTGATTAAAGTTTATGAAAATATGCGTAAAGATTTAATATCTGAATTAACTTCATTAAGCTTTTGTATTGCATTGACATCTGATATTTGGGGTGCTAATTCTAAACAAGATTATTTAAGTATAGTTGCACATTATTTAGATTCTAGATGGATAATGCAAAAAAGAATAATTGGTTTTCGAGTCGTTGATAATAAACATACTGCTGAAATTATTAGAGATAGAATTTTAAATGTTGTTGAAGAATATAGCATAGCGAATCGCATTATATCTATCACTTTAGATAATGCTACCGCAAATACAAAGGTCATAAAATTACTTAGCAATTTGGTAAGTTCATACACTAAAGGATTCTTACTGCATCAACGTT
>JXTB01000176.1:671431-719106 GCA_002914805.1 Parasponia andersonii | reverse complement strand
GCCGTTTGGGGTCAGTGACGGATTCCGCCTTAAACTCGGAAGACCCACATGCCGATGCCGGGATCACGTGCGATCCGCGTGACCCTTCTCACGGTTCGAGGCTCGAGAATGGGCCCCACACATGGCCCCATTATTTCATATGTTTTTCGGAATTTTTTTTTGTTTTTTTTTTTTTTTTGGGCAGTTGCTCTTTTCTTTTCGATCAAATGTATTGTTCGTTATACAAAAAGAAAAACAAAGGAAATTTGGCAATATTATTTCTGATACAGGTGCTCCAGCGAAGGCAAGGAATGACTTCTGGGGGACTAACAATCAAGGAGCTAAATGACTTGCTTGATCGTTTGGCGTCGAGTGAAAACAGGCATACTTGCCGGACCCTTTTTATAAACTTTTTGTTTAGTTGATTCTATTTATTTGTTCAGTTTTGTGGTATAGTGTAGACAACAACGGATTATCCTTTGGAATCTGGCTTTCTTCTTCCTTCTTATGGTTGGTGTAGTAAGTTTGGTTGGGTAATGATTCACACCAATTAACAATACCAAATGATTACCTGATCTTTCTATATAGATACTAAATATTCTGACTTCCTTGTAATATTGATATGCTCTCCTCGAACTTATTTATTCACAATTTTTCCAAAGCACATCTAAAATGGTTCTATTTGTATGAATTGCTGTATCTTGGTCACATTGTTTATTTCATGTTTAATGTTCTTGGCATACAAATCTTAACTTCTTTTTTGGAACTTATGTCAATGAATTGAAGTACGTTGAGATTAAGTTATACGATTTCTGGATTGCATTGAATTTTGTGTGTGTGTTTCATAAGTCATAATTGTGCTTTTTTTATACTTGTGTTTTTGGCTTATTTCTTGTATCTTATAATTTATAATTTCGTGCATAAGTTTAAAGGTTTATAATTCTCCACAACCTGCTTTAACTTCTTTGTGTAAGGTATTTGGTTCTAAATCTGTTCCGAGCATTAATATATGTTGTGGCTTCATTGTCAGTTTTGTTATTTTCTGTTATTATTATCTTTCGTATAACACAAGAATGGAACAGGTCAGAGAAGACTTCGGTTCTTTCTACTTTGATTAATAAGACAAATGCACAAGAAATGAAGTGGATTATCATGATCATTCTTAAAGGTGCTGCCTACTAACACTTTTTTTTTCTTCTTTTAATTTCCACAATAGTTTTTGACCAATATAATTTTACTCTATTGTAGATCTGAAATTGGGGATCAGTGAAAAAAGCATTTTTCATGAGTTCCATCCAGATGCAGAGGACTTGTTTAATGTCACCTGTGACTTGAAATTGGTCTGTGAAAAGCTGGGGGATCGCAGTCAACGCCATAAGCGGCAGGTGCACAATAACTATAAAACAATTCTATTTTAAACTCTTAGATGTACTTGAACTTTTATCTATATATATATTTTTTCGAAAATCCTATTTGAAGCGACTTATGCTTCTTTGAGAGAGATGATTATAAGCTATAGTTTAAGCCAAAGTAAACTTATCCTTTATGGGAATGTGAATTACTTGTGAAGAAAATATCTGATGGATTCCTCATCTAGCATTCTGGATTTTGCATCTTGGGCCCTGCTGATCTCATTCTTTTCTTTAAGACATATTTTATGGGTCACCTGTCTTCTATTATTGTATCTTCTTTTCCTTCGCCCCCTTCATTTTCTTTTCCTTTTTAAAAGAGATATGCTTGTTCAAGTACATGTAATATTTCTAAAATCTTTAAAAAGTCCTTTTATTTATTTATTTCTTTAGAATTATTAGAATACTGTAAGTCCTAAACATAGATATTTTTTTTATCACTTAATATTTTCGATTTCTCTGAAACTTTTTCTTGTAGCAAGTGCTTTTGCCAGAATGCATAATCTTTTTGTGAAACTTAGGAAATTCAAATGTTTTTAATGACAATTTTAATTGTATTAGCAAAATCAAGTCGATCTCATAGGCTGTTTTATTTTAATGTTTGGTGGGTATTCATGATTACACATACCAATTAAGGTGTGCAGAGTTATTTTGGGCAGTCACATAGATTGTTTGTTTAGTTTTAATAAGAGGAATATGCATATTTGGAATTCAGCACTTTTTGCTCTTTGTTGGGCTATTTGGCTTGAAAGAAATTAGGGTTTTGTGAGTAATTGGGAAGAAAGTGACGACATTTGGGATAAAGTTAAGCTCTGGGCGGCTAAATGGTAAAGATTTAAGGTCTTTATGCTTTCATATTTATTGAGGAATTGGTTTTCTTTGTTGTCACCATTACTTGTATTATCTCTCTTCCCCAATTTTAATGAAAAGTTTCTTTCTTATAAAAAATAGCATAGTTTGTTTTTGCAGTCCTTATGTCATAATACGATGGAAATTGTTGGTGCCGCTTGTTATTGCATAGTGCAATGTTATCTATACTCCAGATTTAGTCTTTTCAGGCAGAGAATGACCGATAGGAGAAGTTAATAGGCCTCTTTTGGTTTGGATGTTTGACCAACATATGTGTCCACTGTTTACCTTGTTTTACAATTTTTTTTTTTGAATATATCTTTTATATTGTCCGCACCGATGAACATATTTTTTTTTTTACATAACTAAGAAAAAGTTATGATTTATTTGATAGGATATTGAAGTTGGAAAAGCGGTGCGTCCTCAACTAGCTATGAGAGTTGCTGATGCAACTGTTGCGTGGAAAAAGGTTTTATTCCCAGAATATCTTTTCTTGAAGAGTTGATCACTTGAGCTACCTGTTATAACTATATTCTTGAAACCCTTGACAATTTCCAAAATGGTTTTGGGGTGGTTATATTTATTTTGTCAATTTTTATATTGACAATCTCTTTTTCCCCTTGTAAATGGTCTTCTGTGTGATTCTTGCTTAGATGCTAATGTTGTCTGTTTCATGTGCTCTCTTTAGCTTCATGGAAAGGAAGTGGTTGTTGAGTGCAAATTTGATGGTGATCGCATCCAAATTCATAAGAACGGAACTGAAATACACTACTTCTCAAGGTAGCTACATGTTTTCAGTAAACGCTAATCATTGCTATTTCTTTCTATCTTTTGAGTCATAGTTGGGGATGTAAGTTCCATGATAAAACTTGTTTTTATTTACTTTTGTGACATTGTTGATGTTAATTAAATCAATTGACATTTAGTTCTATTACATGGAATTATTGGACAGAGAGTTACTTGAGTTTCAAGTTGCTATATGGAAAAATAAAATGAAACTTGTGTATTGTCATTCACTTGTGCTATTTGCAAATAATGGAGTATTGATAAACTCTAGTGTTATTGATTGGTACGTTTATCTCATGCAGGAATTTTCTTGATCACTTTGAGTACGGACATGCAATGTCAGACGTCATTATAGAAAATGTTCTGCCTGATAGGTATATGTATATATATATATATATATATATATATGGACAGGTCACCATTTCAATATGAATATGCAATTACAAGATGTTCTTCTTATGCCAGTTATAACATAATATCAGACTACATGTTCATTATCCCGAAAGGAAAAACAAATGAACATTTGGTAATTGACTTTCCTGAAAGTTTGGAAAGAACAGAACTGTTATTACCGTCAATTACTTAGAACAATTTAACATTACAAATTGTGCTGAAAATTGTAATACTCTTACTGACTAGGTAATAGTACAGTGGTTAACATTTGTGGTCGCATGGCTTTTGGCTAGTCTATTTTTCGAGGTGTGTATCAGATGCAAGCACAAGTAAAGAAAGATGATAGCCAGAGTACCTGTTTGGCATAGCTTTCAACAATCTTTTAGCCTCAAAAGTTACTTTTGGAGGTATTTGGATGAATTGTTAGAAGGTCTTCTTTTAATTAGAAGACCATTTTAATGAAGCATGGACTCACCAGTTTTTCCAAGAAGATCTTCTTAGACTTTTACCTTAAGAAGTAAAAGTTATCCCAAATAAGCCCAGAGACTAAGGAGACAAGAAAGAATAATTATAAATCGCAGCAGGGATGACGAGGTCCTTGACTAATCTTTTTGGTTCAGAGAAAACCATAAAAAATAAAATAAAATAAAAAACATGAGTTTTTTTTTTTTAATGTTTAACTTAACATCATTTTAGTTTTATGAACTTGATAATGTTGAAAGAGAATAAAGTTGAATTTTTTTAAGAAGTCATTACCGTTGTCTTAAGTAAGCCAATATATCGGTTGTATATTTTTAGTGTGGAGATTGATCAGGCAGCCGGTCTAGCTTAGATGTAGACACATCCTTAAATTCTATGTTCTCATGCATATTGGTATTATAATACACATCCAGTAATTTGTTTTGTTTTGAAGTCTCACTTTGCTTGCTGTTCTTAAGTTTCATTGTTTGCTTGCTGTTCTTAAGTTTCATTGTCACGTTGTCAGGTGTATACTAGATGGTGAGATGTTGGTCTGGGACACATCTTTGAATCGTTTTGCTGAGTTTGGTTCAAATCAGGAGATAGGTCGTTTTTTGTTTCAGTAACACTCTACCACTTGCAATGATGTTATTGGCATGTTCTTACACACATTTAAATATGAAAATACCTACATATTTTACATAACTATCGCTTGATTGCTGCTTTGCAGCCAAGGCAGCGAGGGATGGATTCGATAGTGATCGACAGGTTTGTTTTTTGTTTTTTAATTTTACGAACTTTGAGCTTAAATTTGTGTGGAATAGTTTTTTATTCTTCTTCTTTAAATGCAGTTATGCTGTATCCTTTATCTTTGACTTCATTGAGAATTATACTCTTCCTCCATCAATCAATGTATGTTAAGGTGCTCTGGATGGTGAAGGAACCAATCCATATACCTAGCAAATCAAAAGAGTACTCAAGTGCTTAGTTAGAGACTAGACTTTTTGGGGCCTTGACATGAGTATGGCTAGATGTTGCATTTGATATTCTCTATGTTGGAGACACTAGTGTAATTCATCAGAGCTTGAAGGAACGACATGAGCTTCTACAAAGCATTGTGAAGCCTTTGAAGGGCCGTCTTGAAATCTTAGTACCTAATGGTGGTCTTAATACTCATCGCCCTCCTGGTAAAGAAAGTTGATGGATATTACGAAGTTTATTATATATATTTATTTGATAAAGTTAATTTTTCAAATTCAATTCATGAATTATTTCTAATTCGATATTGTAGTTGGTGGGTAGATTATAATTTTGCTAGGAGTTGTTTAGTCCATTATATGTTCAACTTAAATAACGTTATTTTTCATGTGATATTTAACACATAATGGAGGGGACAAATTGACAAATGGTCTACTCCTTTGAATCATATCACAAGTGCCAATCCTTTCATGAGCTACCAAGGCAAATGCTCTTGGAGGGTATATTTGATTCCAAATAAAGTGGACAGGATAAAAAGTTGTTGACTCGGACTCATATATAAGCAAAGAGAAATATGCCTTACAAGAGAATGACTTGGAAGAATCTGGGACAGAATTTATAATCAGAAACCAAAGAGTTTCTATAATCTGTTTCTGCAAATAGAAAAGAGACCAAATATCCACACATTACCTATTATTCAGGTTTAGGAAAGATTTTTAGTTTCAAGTGACATGAAAAAAGTCGTAATGTACAACAGACTCTTGAATAGTAGCATATCAGAGGAAATAAGGAGGTTTTTCTTTGGGATTTGTTAGAATGGGAAAAGATATAATTTTGGGGCTGTTCAGGATCCTTAAACAGTAGCCTGATAGTAATTGAGTGCAAGATGGCTTAGTTTGTTAAGTCTTTAGGTTCTTAATGTTGGTTAATAAATTGGTTTGAGGATTTCCGGGAGGATTTGAGTTTTAAAGAAGCTTGATCTGGGACTTAAATTTGAATGAAAATACTGTGAAAGCTGATTAGAAAGTAGGACTCAGAATAATCTGATTTTTATTCTTATTTTTTCTTTGAAAATAACAAAATGAGAATGTGAGAGCTTCTGCTTAGGAGAATAAAAGATATGCAAAAGGAAAATGGAGAACAATCAAGTAGTTTGTGTATCAGTATCACCTGGCTTGTTACTTTAGTATCTGTTTAACAACAGCATAGATTTCTTTAGCCATAGCATCCAACTTAGTTTGGTATTTTCAATTGCACAAGTAATATTGAGTTGTTTGTGGGCTAATTATTACTTTGTTTCATGATCTTGTTGCATACTTAAGTTCAGCTGCATTTAACTGATTAGAATGGCAATCTAATCTGCTGATCATTCTGGTGCCTTGGCACATAACCCTCCCAACTAAATATTTCTTAAAAGACAAAAATTTATGGATTACTCTGTATCTATAAGTATGTCGGGTGTCTTACCTTTGCTAATTTTGCAGGTGAACCTTGTTGGTCGCTTATTGCAAATAATGCGGATGATGTAGAAAAATTTTTCAAAGATACCATTGAAAATAGGTAAGCATCATATTCAATTTGTTATAATTGGTATTTCTTATGCTAAGCGGTTTGGATAACCATTCTGTTCAGCATTTTGGTTTTCAGATTGATGTGGACCATGCATGTTATTTCATGATGTCTACTCTGTGGCATTGATGGTCTTCAGTTTATTTATTTATCTGTGCTGTCTTTGGAATGTTGTTTAAGATCTAAACTGGATTAGGAAACTCTGGCTTACTTGTGCATAAATTTGCAATTGAAGATTGACATGTATTAGCATTTTAGAGCCTTTGAAATGGGAAAATACTAACATGTAATCGATAGGCATTAAGGGTGGTTCCCTCCTAATCGGATAATTAGCTCCTGAAACTAAATGAAGGAAAATTCATTTATATAGAAGGCAGTTTAGAGCAATCTTAAAACCTTCTTTATGATCTAATAAAGTTTCTGTTTGTTATAAGAAAGGAAATTATAAGAGAGAGNAGAGAGAGAGAGAGAGAGAGAGTGTTTCTTGCTAATGCTTCTTCTTCTTCTTATTATTTTTTATATCGAGTATGAAAATACGCTGTTTCTTGCTAATGCACACACTGTTTCTGGCTAATGCTACTTGTTTATTTATTTTTCCATATTGTGTAGGGAAGGTAATCTGTTTCCTTTGTAAACTTGCTCTCAATGGGAATTTTCTTTACGGGTCAAGAATATGCTTTCTAGCCTAGAACATTTCTTTCCTAAAAACAAATCTGAATCTAAATACTTATCTTTCATGAATGATGGCTCCTCCTGAAAATAAGGAGAAGGAAAGTAATTTTCATTTTCAACAAATGTAACATCTGTAGAGATAAAAAGACATTTCGTAGTTGGATGGTAGCGTTTATATCCTTTTTGTGTAGATGAATATTTAACAAAAACACATTTAAGATCCCTAAGATCAAGTTTCTCCCGATTATTGGAATGAATATGGACAAACGACACAACCCAAAAATTCTAAGAATCAAATAATTTGTCATTTTGAAGTCAAAAAAGAATTTGGACAAGAGTTGCATGGGACTATTGTGACCAAGGACCCGAGAGGGTAACCTATTAATCAGATATGTAGCAGTCAAGACAGCTTTTCTCCAATAAATTTTTGGAATGTTTTTTTGGAAAAGAAGGGCTCGGGTTACGTCATTGTTCCTTTCAGCCGCTCTGTTTTGTTATGGTATGTTGACACAAGAAGACTCATGAATCACTCCTTTGGCTAAAAGAAAATAGTAATAGTAATTGATTAAAATAATCTCTAGTATTATCAGACTAAACCCTTTTTATTTCTACTGTAAATTGGTTTTTAACCATTTGAAAACAATTTTGAAATGTAGAGAACTCACATCTGATTTCTATTTTAGGAGATAAACCCATGTCACTCGAGTACAATCATCAATAAAAGAGAAACCAACAAGCCCTAGAAATATTTTGGACTAGTGAAGGCCCCCAAATATCACCATGAATAAAAGCAAAAGGGAATATTGTTCGTGTATTACTTACTGAAAAAGAAGTATGCTTGTGTTTTGCAAGCTCACAAACCTCACAATGAAGGATACTTAACTTCAATCCCTTAAACAAATGAGAAAACAAAGCTTTCAAAGTACTGGAAGGAGGATGATCAAGACGAAAATGATGTAACCAGATTTGATTTTTATTTGAAAAAGACGATTCAGAAAATAAAGATAGCGAAATCTGTCCACTAAGTTCCTCGAAGAAGTACAACCCATTCTTTGCCTTAACAAGTACAATCATCCTCCCCATGCCCTGGTCTTGAATTTGACGAAGTGTAGAAAAGAAGGTTACCAAACAATCCAAATCTTTTGTAAGTTTGTGAACTGAAACAAGATTAGTGGATAGCTTAGGCACATGGAGAATAATTTTTAAAACCAGATTCTGATTTATAGCAACATCCCCTTGACCAGCAATGGTAATAAGTGTTCCATCAGCAATAGCAATTTTTTTAGTACTAGGGCAAGGACTATATGAAACAAACCATGAGATGATTGGGTCATATGATTAGTAGCCTCCGAATCAGTCACCTATGACTCTTTTGTAAGGGATTCCAAAATACTCAGTGCAAAGGGTTGAGAATAATTACCTAAGAGCCAAAGAACAACCATTCGCACTTGTGGGTTTCTCTATGGTACTCGGGAAATACCTCAACTTTTCAATCTCTTCCATATAAATCTGCTTGAGTTTTGGGCAGATCACCCTCTCCTCTTAGATTTGTCGAGGTCATGTGCATCTGTCCTTGCCATTATTCTTGATTTCTCTTAGTTGTCCAGTTTTGGTTGGTATAAGAAGATTTAACTGAATGTATGATGGCTTACCATGGAGTTTCCAGCACTTGTCCTTTGTGTGTCGGGGCGTTTTGCAGCAGGTACACCATGTGGAGTCCTTATTTCCCACCTTTGAGTTCTCTAGCAGTTTGATATCTCCTCCTGACTTGCCAAAGTAATTGTTTTGTTACTAGTCTAGTTTCTTGCCTCGAGGATTTGCACCTTTGACAATCAAGGCATATCCCTCCATTAATTGAGGTTCCATCATCACTCCTCTACGTCCTTCTCGGAATATGTCTATTGTTTCGTTTAGTAAAAGGAGTTCTTTAGTCAAAACTTGGACCCGGACAGAATTGAATTCAACATTCAAGCTAGCAAGAAACTTGTATATTCTCTCTTTCTTCATATAACACTTGAGAAAAGTTGCATCTTCGTTGCTTTTCATCTCAATTCATTCATAATGACCTAATTATTGCCATAGACTTTGTAAAGTCCGGGCATATTCTGCAACATAATAGTTACTTTGTTCTATAGTAGAGAGTTTTATCTTAGTCTCATAAATTTGAGCCGCATCACGAACTCTTGAATAGTTCTACTTGCAATTTTCCCATATCTTATGTGCTGTTTAAAAAAAAAAACAAATATCACTCACCTTAAGTGTCATGGAATGCCATAACCAAGATATCACAACTGAATCTTCTTCATCCCATGCTACAAATTTGGGATCTTCTGGCTTCGGACCTGTCCCAAGAAGGGACCTGTCCCAAGAAGATGGCTCAATTTTCCTTTCCCTTTCAACAAGGTCTGGATAAATTGAGATTGTTTTAAATAATTTTTTCCGTTGAGTTGTAGACCAGGCTGAACATTCTGTAAATTTCTTGTGAAAGTATTTTGGTTTTCAGTGGTTGAGGATATTAAGGGTTGTGTGAGATTTCATACATTATAAAAAGAGAGGTTTAAAAAGGAGAATACTGATTTTTAAGGGCAGATTCTGATTTGACAAATCAAGCTGAATACGAACCAAATATTGTTTAAGGTGGCAGGGATTTGAAAAGAATAAGGCTGCAAAATAAATTTCTAATAATCAGGTTCTTTCGAGGATCGGGTTAATGATCTTTGAGTGATGTATTTGGACACAAAAGGTGTTACACGATCAGCAAGGGAGGCTGGGATAGAAGGAGAAAACAGCAGAAACGAAGCTAGAAAGAATACTCTGTTTTGATTCCCGAAAACAGGGGAAAAACAGAGTGCTATATTCAGCAATGAAGGCTGAAAAAAATTTGTTCCAGCAGCCTTTAATTTGGTTTTGATACCATGAGAAAATGTAAGAATTATTCCACTCTTATTATCTTGGTAATCGCTAAAACATATATATAGAAATCCTTAGGCTAGACATATTCCTAAACAAGAATATTTAATCAGCTAGGTATACATTCAGAGGACACACGTGACTGCCACTACACTTTCGCCCATGCTAAGTGCACATGATATACATATATCTCTTATGCTCATTCTAGATGCACATGGTATACAACATGTTAAGCTCACATAAACCTCTCTCTCGATAGATCCCCATAGTTTTTGTGAAGTAATTAGTTGTTATTTGTTAAAACCAATTGATGTTTTATTCTTGATATGCATATTTCATTTTCCACATATGAAAATGCGAATGTAGTTTGATTTAAATTTACGAATAAAATAATAGTTGAATAAATCCATGTTGAGTTTCTTTGTCGTTGGTACTTGAAAGTTATTGTTTAGACTTGAAGTTTGATTTTACCAGTTATCTACCAGCCTGGTTTCTTTGAGCAAAAGCTAATTCTTTAAAATCATTTTAGAGATGAAGGGATTGTTCTAAAGGATCTTGGTTCCAAGTGGGAACCTAGTGATCGGAGTGGAAAGTGGTTGAAATTGAAGCCTGATTATGTTCGTGCTGGTTCTGATCTGGATGTTCTTATCATAGGTCTGTAATTTCTTTTGCACTGTCTATCAAAGCAAAGTATAAATAAAGTTTCTCTGAAAGTTTTTGTACCTGTTATTAGGAGGATACTATGGCTCTGGACGTCATGGAGGGGAGGTCAATTTTCATTCTTTTTTTGGCTTTTTGTTCTAGTTTTTTTGTTTGATTTTGTTTGAATTTATAAGAAATATACTCGTATTGTAGGTAGCTCAATTCTTGGTGGGCCTTGCAGAGCGCCCAACTCCAAATACGTATCCAAGACGGTAAGAATTTCTGAAGTTAACATCTCCGTACGGTTTGGTTTTGTTTGCTTATCTAAGAGTTATTAGGTGACTTAGGTATGATGCTATGATAATTTATATGCTGAGTAGATTTTTTAGAGATGTTCACCACCACAATGCTATGATCATTTATTTATTTTGGAGTAAATCTCTCTCGCATCTATACAGGCACTCTTTCAATATATTTTATGCACAAAGGAAACTTAATGATGTTATCGTGTATTTTTCATGTATGCCAAGAAGTTAATTAAATAAGTCCTATAAACCGAACATGTTAACAATTGTAATATGCTAAATTTGGATGCAAAGTTCTAAAGAAAGATTATGGTAGAGATAAGCATAAACTAGAGAGGAAAACTCTCGTTTTTCTTATTTTATTTTAATGAAAAAGCTGAAAATATATGGGAAATATGGCAAAATGACTGCCATTGATTTCCCATAATCCTAGCCGAATAAGATCCTTTAAGAAAAGGGATTTTCAATAAAGATAAACTAATTGGAGATATTGGACATCAAATCCTTATCTTTTGTTCAAAATAGGAAACAAACTACATAAATAAAATCCCTAGAAAAAAGGGAAATGAATCGGAATTTCACTCCCCCTCAGGCTGGAGAATAGATATCTATCATTCCTACCTTAGAAATTAATTCTTTGAACTTTGTTCTTGGAAGAGCCTTTGTGAGAACATCATCTACTTGGAGTTGAGTAGGAGTGGAGGCCATCTGAAGAATTCCGAACTCAATGTTCTCCTTGATGAAATGACGATCTATCTCAACATGTTTAGTCCTGTCATGGTGAATAGGATTCTTTGCAATTCTGATTGCAGCTTCGTTATCACAGAGTATCCTAATTGGATAGTTATGAAATTCTCAACTCATTGAGCACTCATTTAGTCCACATTCCTTCATATATAGCCTGAGCTGCTACTCTGAATTCTGTCTAGCACTGCTTCTTGCAACGACTGATTGTTTCTTGTTATGCCATGTTACCAAGTTACCCCAGACATATGTAGAATAGCCAGAAGTTGACCTTCGGTCCTTGAGTGATCCAGTCCATCAGAATAGATTGCAATTTCCTTGTTGATTCCTTTCTTGAAATACAAACCTTTCGCATGTGTCATTTTTAAATACTTGAGAATTCTGTAAACCGCTTTAGGATATTTTCTTTTGGGTCACTCATGAACTGATTTACTACCCTTTCAGATAAACCAATATTAGGTCTAGTGTGTGAGAGGTAGATTAGCTTTCCCACAAATCTTTGATATCTCCCTTTGTCAACTGGAGGGTTGTCTTGTTTTAAGCCAAGTTTATGAGTAGATTCCATAGGAATATTTGCACGTTTACATCCTAGCATTCTAGTCTCTCCAAGCAAGTCCAAGATGTACTTGCGTTGAGAAATAGCAATTCCCTTCCTTAATCGAGCAACTTCTATGCCTAAGAAATATTTCAGATTCCTTGGATCTTTAATTTCAAACTCTTTGGCTAGAACTCCTTTCAATAATTCAATTTCTTCAATATAGCTCCCAGTCACAATAATGTCATCCACATACACCATGAGGATAGAAACCCTACCATCTAAATAGTGTTTTGTGAACAAAGTGTGATCAACTTGGCCTTGCAAATACCCATGCTTCTTGACTGCTTTGGTTAATCTATTAAACCAAGCACGAGGGGACTGCTTGAGTCCATATAGAGATTTATGGAGCTTGCACACTTTATTGACATTGTGACTAGTCTCAAAACCAGGAGGTATTTACATGTAAACTTCTTCTTCTGGATCTCCATTTAGAAATGTATTTTTAACATCCAATTGGTGAAGCGGCCAATCAAGGTTTGTGGCTAGAGATAATAGGATTCTGACAGTATTTAGTGTGGCAAGTGGAGCAAAGGTTTCTTGATAATCTATGTCATAAGTTTAAGTGTATCCCTTAGGAACAAGTCTGGCTTTAGCGGTCTGTTGTACCATTTGCTTTGTATTTGACATTAAAGATCCACTTGCATCGTATGGGTTGCTTTCTTTCTGGAAAGTCTATCAATTTCCAAGTCCTATTTCTATTAAGAGCACTCAGTTCTTCTTCAATAGCTATCCTCCATTTTGATTTTCCAAGAGCTTCATGGAAATTCTTTGGAATTTCAATTCTAGTCAGATTAGCAATAAAGGCATGATATTTTGGTGACAAACTAGCATAAGAGACAAACTCGGAAATTGGATGCTGAGTGCATGCTCTCACACTTTTCCTCAAACCAATAGGAATATCAAAATCATTATTAGTAGTGTCAATGACGGTTTCTTGTGTAATATTACCTGGTTTCGGATTGGATTCGTGGAGTTGCTCTAGGAGTGGATGGTGCT
This sequence comes from Parasponia andersonii, assembly GCA_002914805.1. Lineage (NCBI taxonomy): Eukaryota > Viridiplantae > Streptophyta > Magnoliopsida > Rosales > Cannabaceae > Trema > Trema andersonii. Next base: position 705,817 of record JXTB01000176.1, on the reverse strand, counting down.
CTATCTCTTGTTGACTTCTTTTCTTCCTTGAATAAACACGCAGCTTGTGTTGATTTCAGGTTGTATGGGAATGAGATTTTGAGTGGGATTGACCGATGTTTGAACCTCGAGTATGACAGACTCAGGTGAGATTGGCTCAGAGATGATGGTTGTTGGTTGATTGCTCTCGGGTGGACTTGTGGCTGATGATTGTATATTTCCAAGTGAGATGGTGAGATCAGGAAACCATAAACTACATTCTATTATTGATTTCTTCCCCTGAATGTTGGTTTTTGGGTAATAGGGTTGATTTTAAAAGAAGGTGACATCCATTGACGTGTAAAGTTTCCTAGTTATTGGAGAGTAGCACTTGTAACCCTTTTTTATAGGAGAGTAACCCAAAGAAGTGCATTTGAGAGCTTCTGGATCGAGTTTGCTTCGATGTTTTTGATGTATGTGAACAAAAACAATACAACCAAAAATTTTTACACGTATGGAGGATGTGAGTCTGGTTTCTGGAAATGTCTGTTGGAGCATGTGGATGGGTGTTTGAAATTTAAGGGTTTGTGATGACATTCTGTTTATAAGATAGGCAGTGAAGAGTACAGCTTCCCCCCAAAATATTTTCGGAACATTCATAGTGAACGTAATTGATCTTGCTACCTCAAGTAGGTGTATATTTTCTTTCTGCCACTCCATTTTGTTGAGGAGTGTCAACACGAGCTATGGTGCACTATGCCTTCTAGAAAATAATTTCCAAGTATGTTATTGAAATAATCTTTTGTATTGTCTGATTGAAACGCTTTTATTTTATATTTTTTTTTTCTGAAATTGAGTTTAGATCGTAGTATTGAAATTTTTGAATAATGTACTAGCTTAGATTTTTCTTTCATCAGGAATATCCAAGTTATTCTTGGATGATCATCAATAAAGGAAATAAGCCACCTAGCTCCAGAGATATTCTTAACTCTGGAGGGACCCCAAATATCACTATGAATCATTGAGAAAGGTTTTGAACTTTTATACCCTTAGATTGAATAATGGTTTCCCACATGCTTGGACAATTGACATATCTCACATTGAAAAATTCTGGAATTTGTGTTATTGAATAGTTTTGGAAACAAGGTTTTTAGATACAGAAAATTAGGACGACCTAAGCGATAGTGCCATAACAGAATTTCACTATCATTATTTGATAAAACAGGAAAAAATACACTACTTGTAGCTTGAGCTTGTTTTTTTGGATTATTAGGAACCTTGATGAGATAGAGTCCCGCACACTTTTTAGCATTGTCAATCATTTTCCCAGATCCTAACTCATGAAATTCACAAAGTTTTGAGGAAAAATTAGTGACACACTTCGGATCTTTGGTGAGTTTAATGTGGACAACAGGTTATAGGTCAAATTTGGAATCAAAAGAACAGATTTTCAAATCCAATCTTTAGAATTAGCAACCGAACCAAGTCCGATCTCCTTAGAAAATGAACCATCAGTAATTCTAACCCCATAATTTCCAGAGCAAGGTTTAAAATTGTGAAATAAAGTGGCATTACCAGTCATATGATCTAATGCGCCAGAATCTACAATCCATGTGTTGTATTTCTCCATTTGAGAGTTCAAAGCTATTGGAGAGTTACCTGAGTGTGCTACTGAACTCGTTCCTAGAATTGCTCCAGAGTTAGGAACGGATGATGTTGATAGGGAAGTGAACATCTTTTGTAGCAGATCTAATTGTTCTTTGCTGAAGAGTGTTGTTCTGGGAACAACCTTCTCTTCACCAGCAGTTAGGAATCCTCGACTTTCAGATGGAGGTGGTCTCGGTTTCCAGTCAGTTTGCCATGGTTTCCAGTTACCAGGTTTATCGTGTAATTTCCAACAGGTTTCTTTGGTGTGGCTTGGTTTATGGTGATGATCACACCATAGTCTTCCACTTCTTCGTTGTTGCTGATTTTCTCTAGAAGGATTGAAATTGCGGGCAGCCAAGGCTGAAGACTCACTGATTCAAATTTGTGGTGGATCCAAGCATGAGCCTTTGAGAACACTTTTTGAATATTTGTAAGAGGTTTCCTAGCGAGAATTCGGCCTCTAGCCTTATCAAGGTTCTTGTTGAGACCAAGAAAAAATTTGTAGATTCGTTTCTTCTCTACAATCTTCTGGTACGTTGCTGTATCGGTAGGACAACTCCATTCATGCTTCTCAAGGATATCAAGTTGCTTCCAGTGCTTTGTGAGAAGGGTGTAATATTGTATTACAAGTCAATCTTTTTGGCAAAGGTCATGAAGAATATTTTTTATGCCAAAAGATTCAGCTATGTTCTCTATATCAAAATACATTTCTTTAGCAATTTCCCAGATTTCTTAGGCTGTATCATAGAGCAGAAAATCCTCCTATATTCGTTGGTCATTGTGATAATCAACCAAGACTTTACCATGCTGTTTTCTGCCTTCCATGTCTTAAACTTCGGATCTTCCTCTTTAGGTTTTGTGACTACACCAGTTAGATAGTCGTCCTTGTCTTTGCCTTCTTCGAACATCATCACAAAATTCGATCATTGGAGATAATTTTGCCCATTTAATGTGTGGCCAGTGATTAGGGCAGAAAGTGAGGTTTCAGCTGTACCATTGTTGCTGGAAGCAGGAGATTCTCGGTTGATAACTTCCGATTCAAAAAAGGCTGAGGAAGCCATTGGGAAAGGGAAGGTTACGGAGCTGATTTTAAGCTCTAATACCATAAAGAAAGATTATGGTAGAGATGAGGATAAACTAGAGAGGAAAATTCTCGTTTTTCATATTTTATTTTAGTGAAGAAGCTGAAAATATATAGGAAATATGGCAACATGAATGCCACTAATTTCCCACAATCCTAGCCAAATAAGATCCCTTAAGAAAAGGGATTTACAATAAAGACTAAACTAATTGGAGATATTGGATATCAAATCCTGATCTTTTATTCAAAAACGGAAACAAACTAAATAAATAAAATCCCTAGAAAAAAGGGAAATGAAGCGGAATTCCACAAGTACTATTAAAAGCAATATAGAAGGTCTAACTTCACTACAACTGCCATTCGGTCCTAGATTGCTCAATTGGAATTCTGTAAACCTTAAAAATACTTGCTTAAGCGGAAGTCTCAAAACCTTGAGAAACACAGAATGCTGTTTTTAGATATTTTCTTTTAACATTTCTCTAAGCATCAATATTTTCTTTATCTACATGGACGCACACTCATGCTGCCACCACTTCCTAACAAACTTGATGAGACAAAATTATTCATTCATGCTCTAGAAATGATGTGAACATATATTCATTGTCAACATACTATATATATATATATATTCTAAAGAGTTAATTTATTCGAATATTTGTTCGTTTGTTACCTTGTTCCCTTCATCCAAATCTAGATATATATTAATGAAACTGTTCTGATGTTAACATGTTTTTAGTTAATGTGGACAAACTGTGTTGCATCTGTGTTATGCTATGTTTTTGTTTGTCTGATGTTTTCTATGTAATGCGTCTTCAATTACCAAATGAACTTGTTGAAGAACAAGTAGTCCTAAGAGTTTTATTTGTATCCATGACAAGCAAACTGATAACTAACAATATTTTCTTATTGCAGATTTATATCCTTTTGCAGAGTGGGTACTGGACTTTCTGATGAGGAGTTAGATGCTGTTGTGAACAAGTTAAAGCCTTATTTTAGGTACTATTTATATTTCTTAATAATATGAAATTATGATCATTCAGTGTTCATAAAATGTGCATAGGCTACACATGAATTTCATTGAGATAACACGAGAATTTCATTGGGACAACTGCTGAAGACAATGTCTGAAAAGTAAATTTTGAATTAATTACAGTGAAGGTGAGCCAGAGCATGTGACCCTAAATTATATCCTATGTCCTAAAATAAGATTGCTGCAGTCAGTTCGACATTTTTATTTTCCTCCCTTTTTGTGAAAAACTCTGAACTCCTTTCTCTGTGTTTTGTCAGGAAATATGATTATCCAAAGAAAGCCCCACCAAGTTTTTATCACGTGACGAATAATTCCAAAGAGAGACCAGATGTCTGGGTTGAGAGCCCTGAGAAGTTAGAGAAGTTTAATTATATCTTGTAAAGTTGCAAATATATGCACTTTGGCACATTCAATTACCCTTTTACTTTTTGCCTTGTGTTGCAGATCAATAATTCTGTCTATTACCAGTGACATTCGAACTATAAGGTCTGAGGTGTGTCCTTACAACTATTATATCAAGTTAAACAACTAGTTGGGAAAACAGACATATTACTGTGTACACATTGTCTCATGCACTATTCCAGGATCTGATAAGTTTGCTATTAATTTGTTGCTTTCCTGTAGGTTTTTGCTGCACCATACAGCCTGAGATTTCCACGTATTGACAGAGTTAGATATGACAAGCCTTGGCATGAATGCCTTGATGTGCAATGTAAGAGAGAATGATTGTGTTAACTAAGCTTCTTTTGGCTTCTAGATAGCTTATGGCAGTGTTTACATTTTCTATTTCTACTTGAATTTTCGTCTTTGATATGACAAGCCTTGGCATGAATGCCGTGATATGCAATGTAAGAAGAGTTATTGTGTTACTTTGCTTCTTTTGGCTTTTAGTTTAAGCTTGTGGCAGTGTTCAGATTTTTTATTTCAACTTGAATTTTCATCTTTGATTTTTTAAAAGTTAGGTTATAAATTGCAGTATGATATAGCATGTCACAAGATGTTCATCTTATTTCAAATTTATTCCCTCTTTCTTGGTATACTTTCTTATGCCATTTTAATTGCAGCATTTATAGAGCTAGTACAGACTAGCAATGGTAGCACACATGGGGGCACAGTTTCTGGCAGAGTGCAACAGAGTAAACAAAAAGGCATGAGGTCTACTACAAGGAAAGAGAAAAGGAATCTGTCTGTTGTTCCTTCACACTTGGTTCGTACAGATATTTCTGGTGTTAAGGAGGACTCCTTAATTTTTTCAGGCATGATGTTCTGTATCCTGCCAGAATTTGTTTGTATACCAGATTGATATCTTTTTAATTACAGTTTTTGTTCTGTATCCTGCATCTTATGTCTTTATACATACTAGTCTCTGGAATGGGGTGAATGCCCAACTGCTTACAGTTTTAAGGTTTAGTTTTGGGAAGAAAATAATAATTAATCACACTATCAGTATTGGTAAATACTTAAAACCTCCCGTATGTTTAAGAATTGATGTTAGGATCGCAGATACGTAGTTTTCTTTAGGGAATTGCTCGTAAAAATGTTGAAACAGGCAAAAGTTTACCATTTTTATTTATCTGAACTATTGGTAATGTGTTAGTCTCGTGCTCTGTATAATTCCCTTTTTTTGTTTGTTTGTTTTGGGAGGAGAGTGTAGAAGGGGAGGGTTGAATGGAGTGGAAGGGTTAGTGATAGGAAAAGGCAGTAAACTTTTAAGCATGTTTACAATTGCATGTATTGAGAACATGCTGGTCAGTTGTACAATTGGCCTTTATATATGCTTCTGTTATGAAGATGGTTCTTGTTACCATACTGGTTTTGAATCCTGTTTATCCTAGTGTGTCATAGTGTCCTTGACAAGTTCAGACTTTGTTAATGTACCTCTAACTCATTCGCTGGACTTCTTGCACAAAATGATTGCTGAGAATGGGGGAACTTTCTCCATGAATCTGAACAATTCAGTAACTCATTGCGTTGGAGCTGAAAGCAGGGGTCTCTCTCTCTCTCTCTCTCTCTCTCTCTCTCACACACACACACACACAAAACGTAGTGTACACAATGCAGCTTTTGGTGGCTGGATTTAAAAAGAAATTTTTGCAGGAATTAAATATCTGGCAGCTAAACTTCATGGAGATATTGTTCATTACTCCTGGGTATTGGACTGCTGTTCCCAAAAGAGGCTTATTCCTCTACAGCCAAAGTTAGTGATCTGTCTACTATGTTGCTTATCTAGCCATTTTGAAGCATATGCTACCTTTCAAACATGTTCAATGTGTTGATAGCTATTTATTTTCAGTTTATTATTTATTATGGTAAGATGTGTTAAGTTGCTTCTTTTGAAGGTGTTATCTCTTCCTATCTGATTTTTCAAAGAAGAAGTTACATGAAGAAATTGATGAATTTTCTGACACATACTACCGGGATCTAGACCTTGCTGATATCAAACAGGTATTTCACGTGGTACAAGTTTTTCTCGTCATATTTGTATAATTAGTGTTTAGAATGCCATGCCATCTACAGTAATTATTTTTAAATATGAAAAAAAAGGTACCCGTAACTGGTGTTCAGAATTGCCATGCCATCTATGGTAATCAATTAGGAATATGAAAAAGAAAAAAAGTAGCCTTCTAATTTGTAGCAGTATCTATTTAGTTAGTAAAGACGCAATCGGAAATACATTAAGAGGCATTTCACAAACAAAATTTTGTCTATGTTTCATTTTCCAGCTCTTAAGCAATGTGAATGGAATACAAGATATGAAAACTCTTGACCACTACAAGAAAAAGTACTGCCCATCCAAGTGGTCCAGCTTTTGTGACTGCTTCATTTACTTTCATGCGTCACTACAGTCTTTGTAAGATTTCCTGATTGTTTTAAGACTTCTTAGAATAAAGTGACTTTATTGTAAGCTTTTCTTTTTTTATCAACACTCAGTTTTGTTCTGATGAACTTTCTCATAAAGGAAACCGGATTCGGAAGTCTTGTTAGGCCTGACGCTGCGGAGGTTAAAGGTTGAAGTTCACATGAACGGCGGCAGAGTCAGTGACAGTCTTGCTCGGGCTACGCATTTGGTAGTCTTATCGGTTCCAGGAGTTACACTGGACATTGAAAATGTATTGAAAAGGTAATATGTCATTTATTGCGATTTATTATGCTTGACCAGATCCAACTGTGCATATAGACATACATAAATGTGTGTGTGTGTGTATGTATATATAAAAAATATTATAATGGTCTTATAATGGCTGACTTTTAATCGCTGTCTAATCATTTACCATGTCATTTGGTTAAACTTTCATTGTTTCTAGTAGAAAATATGTGCGCTACTTAAAGTTTTGTTGATATGACCATTCTGCTGTGTCAATTTATTACTCACTTCATTTATTTTTTTGGTCCTTTCAAGTAAATCGTATAGCCATCACCGATGGGATGTGGTTTAACTTTTGGAATGTGTAGTTGCAAGCACTTAGTTTACTTGCTATCCCAAAAATGTGCCGTGTGCTAGCATAGACAAATAGTACTAAGTGCACCTGTAGAGAAACACTGATGGGGAACAGAACCTAATTAATCATCCACTGACCGTCCAAAGAGAATGGTACACTGCTTTTGTAGCATGAGCAGCCTGCCTTGATTGAGAATGTGAAGGGGGAAAAACACCTACAAAATGTTGAAGGTGTCATTCTTTTCCTAGCTAAAATAAATTTTATGTGTGGTTTCACGATGGTCTTGTTTTTCTATGCTCTATGAACAGTTTCAATGTGATGGAAAAATGTCTTCTCTGGAAAGGAAGATTACATATTGTTGAATCTCAATGGTTGGAAGACTGTGTCACAAGGGAACAAAAATTGCCAGAAGAAACATATAGCTTAAAGCCGATGTTGGAACAGTTGAACGACGAAGATTGGTGAGTTAAAATACATTCCAAATATAGTAAATATGTTCAGCATTTTGCACAAGGCACCCTTCTTCTACGTATTTATATATGTAGCCCTGTCTTTGTGTGAATAATTTACAACAGTTGGCCCAAGTGGGGGGCCAAAGTTGATTGATGGCCTATGCTTGAAAATCAGCATTTTGCACAATGCAACCTTCTGCTATGTATTTATATATGTTGTCCCGTGTTTGTGTGAATAATTTACAACAGATGGCCCAAGTGGGTGGCCAAAGTTGATTGATGGCCTATGCTTGAAAATCTTTTCCAAATTGGACAAGAAAAGAGAGCATTGATACCGTAATATGATCCCATGATCTTCCCTTCACAGTCAGACATTGAACTTGGCTTTCTTATAAAAAAAAAAAAAAATTGAACTTGGCTGAGTGGAGTATTCTAGACCCTTGTTTGGTAGGGCTGAGGTGAGCTTCTTGAGGGCGGTCTTGTGTACCAGAATGGTCCTTTATTTCCAGGTAAGAGATGGAGCGGTTGATCCCTTGGGGTACTGATTGGCCTTTTAGTGTCAGGAGTTGGGTGGGGTGAGGATGGTGATGGGTTCAGCCCTTTGGATTAGCCATATAAGGGTGTTTCTGGACTTTAAATTTGGAAACCTTCTAAATTGTAGTTTTGTTTGATTCTAATTCTTGACTAATGCGATTGTTTTGTACTTTTGGCTTTTTGTTCAGTAAATATGACATGGATTCTGATGGCTCTTCTAATCTGGACCGTGCGGAGAACCAGAACCTTTCATCCTCACCCAATAAAGAAGGAAATGATAAGAGAGGCGGTGATGCTCCAGAAAAACCTAGAGTGGTGGTGACACTAGAGCCTAGTCCCAATAGAAAACGAGGAAGATCTGCTGGGAAAAGCGTAAACAAAAGAAAAGCAGGGGATAATCAAATTCGAAGAACACGGCCTCGTATTGGAAATAAGCCTGCTAAAATATCTGGCAATGAATCAGATGATAGTGCTTGTCATGAAGAAAACATATTTAAAGAAGAGAAGAAACAAATGGGGGAAAATCGTGGAAGGATAGATAAGGAAATATCACATATCAACAAAGCAAATTCAGGGGCCAACCAAGCTCGAAGATCACCGGCACACACTGGTAAGAGGCCTGCTAAAATATCTGGCAATGAATCAGATGATACTGTTTTTCATGAAGAAAACACGACCAAGGAAGAGGTCAAACAAATGGATGAAGAACATGAGCAGATAGATAAAATGGAGACAGTAGAAGATTTAAAGTCATCGGTAAGACACAATGAGATTAAGCGAGAAGGTGAAGAAAATAGTAGGCATGGAGAGTGGTTCAACGAACCTCCCGAAATTCAAATGATGGAAAAGTACAGTGGCGAGAAGAATAAACAGCACAAGCTGGAAGTTATGACTGGTCCAGTTAATGCCATGTTGTTGGACATGATTCCAAGCCTTGGAAAGCAGAAAACTGACACTACAAATACAAGGATTGAAGATGACAAGCCACCAGTGGACGTCAATGCGGCAGAGCCATCAGCTCCTAGAAAGAAGAAAGTTAGCTACAAGGATGTTGCTAGTGAGCTGCTCAAGGATTGGTAGTTGCTACTTGCGTTGCGCCTTTGGTTGTACATGCATAAGTTGTGATAGGAGACGGCGCAGAACTTATAGTTTGGGTGTACATTATAACTAGTTTTGTTCGCTTTTGTAGATGTCATGACTCATGATCTTACGAACACATTTTTCTCAGCTTTTAGGCGATGTAAAAAACTGGGAAGTGGATTGCACATAATTTCCTCTTTACCCGGTTATGAAAGTGGGCAAAGAAACGATTGCACTCATTCACATCCACTTTGGGGTTGAGGCACGTAGGGCTTTTTAACAGCCTTGGATATTTTCACCTTCGTTGACACCATTGTTCGTTCATCTTGTTGCCGTAAATGTTGTCTTTGATTTGATATTAGAATTTTTTCCCCCTTCCTTTTTAGATAATTGAATTGACTAATCTAATAGCAACTAAGTCCAACTCTTACGTCGTCAAGTTTTTGGACATAAAAAGTCACATGGACTGCACGTGTTACCTTTCAAGGGACAACAGTGAAAAGAAGGGAAAAGAGTCTTCTCCACCCTCTTTCTCGTATCTGCTGCAGCCCTTGCAGCTCTGGGAGGCCACCACGGAACTCTGTATTGTCACACACACTAACCATTGATTTTATTTTCTTGAAATGTTCTTTTAGCTTGGTTTATTCGACAGAAGAAAGGAAAGAAGAAAATTTTGAGCGTGATTTTATATGAAAAAAGTCTTTAAAATGGTTGGGGGGGAAGGGAGGGGGATTGTTTCGAATAAATTATAAAATTGAAATGTACAATGTCTCACGTGCAGTTCCAACATTTAATACCTACTACTGGTTTACACTTTAATTGCTATGATATCAATTGAAAGACTAATCCTGCCATTTTTTATTTATTTTATTTTTTCAAATACCACGTTCAGTAAAGACGAAAAGTTCGCCTTTCATTTTGCTTGAGATTTGTATCAAGTCTAGTTGAAACATCATGGCAATGGACAAGTTTAGCCAGCATTTCAAACTTGCCAAGAACAAATTAAGATACAAATGGGAGAAGGAACTCATGAAAATCAGAAGCAGATTCTTTTTTTCTAAGATACCACATTGTCACAATAGTCACCAACCATACTTGGCTTGTGTTTCAGCTTTCGTGAGGAACCCTTTAGCACGCCGCTCTGATAGTTCCATCTCTTTCTGCTTCATATCAAAATATAATGAACCAATCTGATGCTTCCTCTTATGCAGCTTTGAAGGCTTCCCTTTCGTTGAAACCGGCTGAAAACATAATAAAGTTAAGTACTGAACTGAAAATCACGTGAGATGTAGACTAAAAGCTGAAAGATTTAGGAGTTCATTCACTATGCCAGATACATTAAATGTATGTTAAAGTTCAACAACTTAGAGACAAGGGAGTGATTCAGAATTCTAGATGACAGAAACCATGCAGCACAGGGGGAAAAAAACTGAGTCAATCCCATAATCAACTCACAAAAAATTATACACATGTCTGTCTTGTGTAATCAAATTAGGATTTCTAGTCTTCAAAATTATGCCCTTCTGATAATTTGATCATTTGTTTAAGACTTGCTGACATAGTTCATAAAACAGAGAAAACTGGGGTACAAGTTCCAACAGTTCTAAAATCAAAGACAATTGTTTTACTTACTGAGACAGGAAAATTTTTTTTAAAAAAATATCGGTTATTTACAATGCTTTCTTTCAAAGAGATGCAGAAGATACTTGTTTCCCTTTAAATCTAGAATGAAGCCAGGCCAGAAAAGATATTGACTCATTAGACCTGAAAAGCGTGTATACTGAAAGCGAAAAAAAAAAAAAAAAAACTATAGAAAAGTATGAACAGTTTAATACCAGAAACTCCAAAGAAGTCCAAATTTTCAATAGAATCCCTGCCAATGATTGGAAAAGATACATGACCCACCAACTCTTCCTGACTTCTGCAATCACACATCCTCTAGGAAAGCCTCCATCAAATCTCATCTCTATTTCTAGGTCTTAATTTTATTCTCAATCAAAGAGCCCTTGTTCTCTTCAATTTTTTATTTTGTACAAAGAAATGTTGTAAATAATTTCTAACAAGAACAAATTGCATCTATTCAAAAAGATAATAACCAAAGAAACCCTCAGATGTATTAGTAATAAATTGACCTCGGTCAATAAGAGTTCTTCCAGGACTTTATAACACATTTAAGGAAGGCTCAATATCCATCTATACGCACTAACTTCTTCTATGTCTAGGTTTCCTATTATTGTAACTCAAGAATCAATCTAGTGAACCAACACTACTTGCTTCACCTTCTAGAAAGAATCAATAATACAAGGGTCCTGTTGTGTCCAAACCTTATCATCCCACAATTCTTGCTGAGGATTCCTTGACCAAAAATGATAGAATCCTCTCTAAAAAATTAGGGGAGGGTAGTAGAAAACCAATGAAACTTTTCAACTGTGAAAGATGACTATCATAACAATTGCTCTATAGAGAGTACAACCATATGAGTGACACCCACTAAATAAATTCCGAAAGTTTTAGAATAGACTACCAAGATAACTGAGAAAATATCATTTTTGGATTCAGGAGGCAACTAGTTCAGTCAAAGAAGCTTAATGATCAAATATCCCAAATCTACATTCTTGAAATCTGCCCCAAGTCCTCCAAATCGTCAATAGGGAGATAAAGTTACTAAATCTAATATGGAAATGTTCATGTTTTCCTTGCACCGGGAAACTGCTGGAAAAAATTTATTTTCCCGAGTCATTGGAAACCAAGGCTGTTAATAAAGATTCCAGGTTTGCTGAAGTGAACAGTACTACGAATTAATTGTTTTTCTCTGGAATCCGGTATGGTCATTGGTTATTGTTTCAAAGTGGTTTTAGTTCGGTTTAATTCAAGTCCAAGTTCTACAATAGCACAAAGAACATGCTGCTGCTAACCAGTCCAAATTTTAGAGCATTATTACTAATTGATAGGCTACAATCTACTGCCACAAATTATAGAACAAAATTAAATGGCAGACAGAGACTAAGAAACAATGAATTTAGTACCTGGTAAGAAGGTCCAAAAGCTATTCCAGTTAGCTTGACCTGGTCCTCCCTTGGCCGATTCTTAATCAACTCGTCTTGCTTCACCTCAATTATTTCCGAAGGAATATCATTCCTTCCTATCTTTCCACTCACTTTAAAGCCACTATGACTCACACCTGAATTCTCCGGCACCGCAGCAACAGACTCATCAACCCAATTGTTCCCATATTGCCCATAATCACCATAACTCCCATAACTTGAACCATCCTCACTACTAGTTCCCAATCCGGTTTCGCCAACACTGCCACTTTGAACGAAACCCGGATTGTAATTCTCATAGTAACTATAATTCCCTGCATTTTGATCAGCACCCAATTCGTAACTCTCATAACTATAGTTGGCATTATTCCCAGCATTTTGATCAAAACCCGATTGGAAACTCACCGAATTATTCAAATTCCCATCATTCCCACCGCTCGTATCGACAACCGAACCCTTCTCCGCCGCAGAAGCACCCGAATTCGACGCGGAGAGCTCGGTTTCGACAACCGCTCTTCGGCCAGAACCGGAAGACGGAAGGGCCCCCAAGGTCGCGGAGTTCTTGGCGGCTGGCAAAGTCGACAAGAAGAACTTGGCCGAAGAGGTTTGCGAGGAAGATTCGGACCCTCTTCTTCGCTTTATTTCCCTTTCCTTCTCCTTCTCCTCATCGTCGTCGTCGATTTCCCTCGAATTTACGGGAAGGGGGATAACTGGAGGCCTGAATTGGACGACCCTTTTGGTTGTGGGGAGAATCGAGAAGATAGACGACGCCTTCGGGACACTCCCGCCGGATTCAGAGGCGGTTTCCAAGAAATCTAGGTCGTCTGCTTCTTTTTCAGGGTTTTGGGGGAAAGAGGAAGATGATTTGGGTAAAGACAGAGCAGTGCGTTTTGGCGGTGGCCGCGGCTGATCTTCCTTTTCTTCGTCAGAAGAAGCGTAGTTGGCTAGCAGAGACTCCATCGACTCGTCCAAGTAGACAACAGAAGCTACGTCGGGGCTTTTGAGATTACCAGACAACTGGGCTTTTGGCAAATACAACCCTAACTTGTGTATCCTGGCTTAATCGTGGCACTAACGACCATTTGGTCTATGAACGATATAAATATCCATAAAAGTCCCTCGTTAATTAATTAGTGATAATAATATTCATTTTTATCAAAAAAAAAAAAACCGTGAACACTATTAGAAATTGGACAGAAAAAAAGTGCGTAACATGTTTAAAAAAAATGAAGGAAAAAAGAAAAGCTTAAGTTTCTAAACTTCAAAATGTCCCTTATTTTTTTTTAAAATTCTTAATTTTAACCAAAAAAACGTTATTATTACTAATTCAGTAATTCAAGAACTTTTCTAGACATTAATTTAGTTTAAGGACCAAATAGCCACTAAAGGAATTTTGTAACCTTTGATTCCATAAACCCTTAATTATATTTGTGGCTCAATTTAAATTGGTTCCTATATTATTTGGGAATGGGTTAGGCCGAAGTCAAGTCTATTGTTGACCTTTAATAATCTCACGAAGAATTCATCTCACTTTTATTAGGGTCAATAAATTCTATATTCTTAGCTTTTATAATAGATGCACAAAAGACAAATAGTTTGGCGTCAGGATGTAAATAAATCGTTGTATTTATTGAATTTTGTAAAAATACAATTTGCATTATCTTTTATCTATATTCTGTTTGATTGATTATAATATAAAAAAGTTTCAAATTGTGGTCTATATTTTTATGCACTTGAAAAGTTTTCAAAATAATTTGAAAACTCAATTTACTCTCCTATTTAGGTAGTTAATCTTAAGCCAACAATGAGTATCAAAATATGGTAATGAAATTTTGTTTTTAACTTAATTGTCTGAGACGGCTAATACAAATATTGTTTTATACAAATGAGGGGTTTTTCATTATTGTATCATCCTTTTTCAATGGTAATGGTTACAACTATTAGAAAGTTAGAATACTTACTAATGTTCAACGTTTAGAAACCGATTTATGGTATAGTAAAAAAAGATTGCAAATAAGAATGAGTACCAAAAGATTCAAAGACTAACATTTAAAGACTTTAAAATTATGTGGGTACCCGAAGTCATGGTTTGAGTTGTTATTATAGGTACCAAAAGAAGAAGAATAAGAATAAGAATAAGAATCTTATATATCGAGTACTCTAAGCACATGATTGGTGATTTCACCAAGTACTCAACTTTTACAAAATGACGGTGCTTATATTACTTTTGAAGACAAACTTAAAGCAAAATTATCTAAGTAATATATAAATTTGTATATTTATTTTAATAATGTTAATAATACTCTTTATAATAAATCTAATTGTTATTAGGAAATTATTACATAAAAATTGATTTGGTAACAAAAAAATACAGATTATGTAGTTTAATAAATAGCATTTCTAAGAGATATAATTTATTTTTAAACTTTCGTCTTTGAAGGGTTTTTGTTACAAAGCTAAAGATGTAAACACGAAGCAAAAACTTTGCCTCTATGTCTCTTTAGCTACGAGAAAATAGAGACAAGTAGGTGATAAAATTTGTTGGTCTTTAAAGAACATTAGAGATGAAATCTTTAGTTTTAGGGATGAAAAGTTTTCCTCTTTAATTTCATATTTCTTGTTGTATCCATTTATATTTTGTCTCTTGGGTTTATCTACCAGCACCAAGGTTTGAATTTTCTTCAAAATGTTCATCTCTTCATCCATGGATTTTGCCCATTTCGCATTATCTTCACATCTAATACTTTCCACTATGTCTCCTCCCCCCACTCCTTTGCCCTATAAAAGGCTTATGCCCCCTCCTTTGCGTGTTACATTCAGTTACTGAAAATATTAGTTTGACGGCTACCACAAAAAATTGAGAGAAAAAGTGAGAGAGAGAAATTCTTAGGGCCACTAGTGGAGGCTATTAAAGTTCTTGGATTCTCACATGGAGTTTATCAAGATTAAGATGCTCACACATTTTTGCAGTTTCAAACTTGGCACGTAGGAAAGAAGACTTATGGCCAGTTTGGTATAGTAGTAAATTTTAACGAAAATATTTTTAGCTGTGCTAAAAGAAAAATCCGCTGTAGCGTAAAATAGATAGATGTTTGGTAAATTATAATTTTAAAGTTGTTTTGGGATTTTCCTACTTTTTAGAATTAATCTTAAGACATGAATTAGTAGTAATTAAGCACAAGATTATCAAGAATTAAGCTAGCTTACCTAAGCTATATATAGTATGGGACAAATAACATAGCTCAAGAAAAACGACATATAGCATGACATGAGTTACATATTATTTAGAGCTATTTTATCCAAACTTAGACTACATGACATCCACGATCAAGCTATATGTCAATCAAGCACAAACTACGTATCATTTAGAGACCCTTCTCCTCGTGTAAATGCTCCTAACTTTGAATTCAAGTTGTTCTTATAATCCTAGAAATTTCTAGAACCCTCCAACTTGTGCCACAAGCTTTTGTAGCCTTAGCACTTAAAGGACAAGCTCCTTTTTCCCCAAGAACAAGCTGCTCAAGACCTCTAGAAGCTTCTGGATGCTTCTAACTTGCAGGCTTACCCAATAAAAGGCCGCCACCTAGTCGTCTTGTAGTTATAAGTATTTGTTACCTAAGTATTTCCATACCAAGTTAAGCTAGCAATTAGGCATTTGACATCTCAATTTTCTTGTAGCTTAAGTTCTCTTGTAATACAAGGAAAATTTTGCCTATAAATAGAGGCATTCCCCCTTCATTTGTGACAACATTTTTTCAGCTCACAAATTATCAATACAAATTTCTCTCTTTACTTTGAATAACACTATGTTTTCAAGCTTCTTTGCTCTCTTGCTTTTGCCATATGTTCATCCGTAACCTCCATATTATCATCACCATCTTCTATTTCTTTTAGATACGTCTCTAACATGACTACCATCTCTCGTTTCTCTTTCAACCCGTGGGTATATTGTCACCCACATTACCATCATTTCATCATCTTCATTACTCTATGTTTGCATCGCTACCATCTTCACTTGATTCCTAGTTAAGCCGTGGTCAATTAAAGGCTATCTCTATCCCATCTTTTATATATACATGCTTATATACTTGCATCTCTTTCATTTCTTCATTATCATCAGCTTATTTTCTTCATCTACCCGTGGCCAATCCTAGTCCACTTTTATCTCATTCTCATATATTAATTCATATGTTCATGCTTATAGTTTTGCATCTCTTTCATTAATTGTTCATATATATTCATGCATGTGTAGAACTTAGCCAATACATTCCAAGTATTTGTTATATTTCTAAATATTTATATAAGCTTAAGTAATGTTGCACATATCCATTTTTAGATCCACTTTTATCTCATTGCATTCCTAGGCCCTAATTATCTTCTTTATATAGCTTTCATACTATCCAATTATTTTTATATCATTTTTCCAGTATCCTATTGTTTTTATATTACTTTCTCTACTAACTTGTTTTACAAGTTTCCTAGAATGCATTTTCTAACCCTTGCACTTCTGTAATTTGTGGGCCACGAGCTACTCTCCTTGAACTCTGTGCTTGACTTGTGGCACAAGTTCGGGATTTTGCATTTTCTAATAATTCCTCATCTATTATTTCTGTTATTATTATTGTTATTGTTATTGTTATTATTACTATCTCTAACCCCTTTATTTTCTGTATTTGTCTTCTAGTTGACATTATGGTCAGTTTATTCGCCTTTGTCAATTAGACTATTGCTGCAAATTTTACAATTGCTATGCAAGTGCACGTATCGAACAAGTAATATAATAGTAAGTTAAGTATCATCTCCACAGGGATTGCTTCCTAAGTTATTTATAAATGCTAAATGTCAAACTAGATAGTTTTAAGAAATAAGAAACAGAGATTTGCAAGTAAATGGTAAAAACTAAAGAATGCTGATAAAAATGTAAATACCAAATAGAAGATAACACGAAGTATCAATTAAATATCAACCAGTGATGGGTTTAAGCTGGGATTATTGAATCTTCCTTAGTTGCAAATTTGGGTTCAATTGCTGCAGCAACGCTTATGGTCAAATCACTCCAGTAAATCGAAAATTCAATCAGTACATAATAATCTTCCGAATTTATTATGTTTTAAGTTCTTCAAATAAGATTTACATATTTCTATGCTAACCCAGCTCTTAAAATACCATTTATAGCATCAATTTTCATTGGGTTATACATGGCAATAATATATTCCTATACTATTACTAATTCAAAGATTTACCAAGGAGATGATTGAAACATGCATCATTCAAGCTAGATCCAATTAAGATTAACCTTTCTAGCTTTATTCCTAATTTATTTATCTTATGGTGGCCAAGCAATAATAGGAATTAATAACTAAGCTCACTTGAATGAACTAGAGAAAATTTCTATAAACATCAAAACAATACTTGACCAGTCATTACAACCTTAGATTCATCATAATCCCAGCTAAGAAAAACTTAGCTCATGTTCTGGGGCTCAAAAATAATCAGCCCAAAATATTCCATAGATTACAGAAAATCCAAGAAAAGAAAAGAAATTAAATACAAAGAAGATTTAAAAAGGTAAGGAAAAGTCTAGCTGGATAATGGTAATTGAAGCTCCATGCTACTAGTACTTCCTCTCCTTCACCCTTTCTTCTCTATACTATCCTCTTTTCTTTCTTTTTTTTTTTTTTTTTTTTTTTTTTTTTTTTTTCCGTTTTTTGCTTCCTGCTCATCCGCCACCACCTTCTTCCTATAGTACACTTTCCTTATATATTAGAGTAGGTAAGGTACCCTAATACACCTGTCAGCCAAATGTGGAGTAAGGACCACTTTTGCTTCATTTTCCCTTAGCTAGTATTTAGTATTAGCTATCAGTACCAACTGTGTGTAAAAGATGCCAGCTGGGAAAAGAATTCTGCTGTTCAGTATTGCTTCGGCACATTACTGCAACAAAGTTACTTTCAGCCGTGACTTAAGTTTAGCCTTCCTTCAAAGATGCTGCCATCTAAATTCATCAGAACTCAAGTCCTAATTTCATCATTTCTACTAGAAATTAACAAGAATAAAATAGATATTGACTATATTAGATTTTAAATATCAGAAACACCACAGACCAAAATAAAATAAAGAAAAGCACCTAAACAAGACAATTTTATCATTTAAAACACTATTCTAAGACTCAAAAACATACCAAATAACTTTATTTTTATAGAGTTATCAATCATTTATTATTATCGTTTCATTACATTATTGTCGATCTATAAGCTAGTTATCTTTGTAACCGCCTATGTACAGGGACGCCGTAGGAAGTGTTGTTCTTCATTGTGACTGTCTATCGAGACTTTAATATGTAGTATCAATATTGTGATAATACTTATGTTATTATTACACTATTATTATTATTGTTATATTGTAAGTACGTTATCCCTGTAACCGCTCAGGTGGCAAGCACGATGTAGGAAGTGTCATTTTTTTTGTATCGACTGCCTATCAAGACTTCAACACATAGATAGTGTTGTGAAAACTCTTACACATATGTACACTAAGCGAGTCATTTCTACAATCACCAACGTAGCAAGGGCACCATAGGAAGTGTTGTTTTCTTTCTCGACTGCTCACTGGGACTTCGACAAATGGCACGTATTGTGATGGCCCAATCTATGTACACTGTGTGATCTAACCTTAATGTTCTATTATTATCTGCTTTGTTTTAATTAATCACAAGTCTCATTAATCAATCAGAATATAATTCCGATCCTAAACAAAAATGTTGTGATTTGAAAAAACTGTATTAAAATGTTTGATAAACTGTATGCCTGAATTATTGTGCAAATATAAAATGACCAAAATAAACATTATTATACAATTATGCATATTTATGGAAAGAGTTTATTAATATTTTTTACAGTTATGCATATTTTGTACATACTAAACATATTAATACTTTTTTAAAAAAAATTGATATGAAAATAAACTCAATTAAATTAGTTACTCAATTTATTTTATTTTATTTTATTTTAATTTTAATTTAAAATTTAAATAAAGAATCAATTTGGCTACTTCAAAATAACTAATATGAAGAATATTTTAGTCAATTATGATTTAAATATATAAATACTTTTTTTAAAAAATTTGATATGAAAATAAACTCAATTAAATGTTTTACATTTTATCTTTTAAGTGAGAGTATCTTAGCTATTATGATTTATTCATCAAATGATAGTGCAAATTTCTGTATAATCTAAAAGTCAAAGTTGCTTTAGGCCAACTTTGGTTTTTGGTCATAACTTTATCAAAAATTATTGAATAATCTGATTTTTAAATTTTTATCAAACATATTTTAGCTCACAGATTATTCGAAAAATACGTTTGGCTTGTTAAAAAGTTAAACCTAACTATCCTATTGCATATATTTAGACCATACTAAGATCCTAAAAGTTTTTATAAAGAACTATAATCTAGAATTTTTTTTATGCTTCCATTCATCTTTGATTTTCTCACTTTTTTTTTCATAATTTATAACTAATAATTGGTACTAGAGCCATAGTTTTTGTTATAGTCTATTTACTACAAATTCTTCTCTTTGACTTGTTTATGATCGTTCAGTTTATATAGGCATGCTTTTGATTGTTAGATGGGTTTGACACTATATTTCTATGAATGGTTAATTGATTTTTGTCTTATAATGATGAATGGACATCGGGTTTTAATGTTATGGATGTTTTATAGATTTATTAGTTTTATGATCCTAGGACATAGTAACAAAATTTTATGGTATAATTTTTTTGTTGGGATTGTAACAAAGAGGATGGTCTATCAATATTATATTTTCTTCCTTGATATTTTTTCTAAGATTTGTGTTTTTCCTAAACTAGAAAATTGTAAATCGAGGTTTGTATAATTTTCTTATAAGAACAACAATGGTGGAAAATTTTGAAAGATCAAGAATGGAGGAAGAAGAAGATGAGGAAGAATTTTAATATTTTTTTTTCTGTTTTTGTTTTTCAAAAAACATTAGCATAAATGCGGGGGGAGCACGGCCTAGCCGTGGCCTGGGGTGATGCGCGGAGCGTCCCTGAAAAAGTATTTATTATTTGTGGATATTTATTGAATATTTTGGATATTGGTTGCGGCAAGCGCCCCTCTCCCTCTTCCAACCCCTCTCAACTAAAAAAAAATTATTATTTTTTATTTTTATTAATAAATATATAAATTTAGATAGTTACTTGTTTTCAAAATATTTGTTTCCTATTTTGAATTATCTAATAATTATTTAATTTTGAAACAAGAAATTAGCTATTTTGAAATTTTAGGTAACCATATATTTTCTTAGAGATAATTAAGAGATTTTTCTAATTATCTTATTTATGTTAAATCTTTGAATTATTTAAATTCAATAGATATCTTGGTCTTTTAATTTAAATTGATATCTTTTATGAAAAGATATTATTTTTAATTTTAAATTAGTCTAGATTTGTTTTTTAAATTAAGAAATATTTTTTGAACAGAAAATATAATATTTTTTCCAAATTTGTATGTGTTGAATATTTATATTTATCACTACAGATTTTGCAAGAAAAATAATGGAGATTATGGTGATTATGAAATTGGAAGATTTGAATATCATCAATGATAATCAATTTGATTCCAAATTTTATAATTTAAAATTTTAGGACAACCATGGCTATAAGATATGTCATTTAATCCTTTATTTATTTATTATAATTAATATGTGATTATCCTTACAAATCTATTTACGAGAACATACTATATTAGATAGGGAGTGCCACTCAGATATTATCATAATATCATGAATATTAATTGTGATTTAAAGTATCTAATTGGATTTAGATAACTTGGTAATTCATAATAAATCCTAATATTAATTGAATAAATTGAGTAGGAGAAGACTTACTTGATTAAGACCTACGATTTTATTGTAAATCTGTTAGTTAGGTTTCAATATATGAATACCCTTAGAAGACTCTATAGAAATTATTTTCTAGATTGGATTTCTTTCGATAAAACTCTAGGAGCTTATCATTTGTGATTACTTTTAGATAACATTAAATTGAAAACCTTTACTAGAGTTTAAGCAATATTCATACACTTAAGTTAGACTTATTAATATTTATCCTTAGAGTTTTATTAATAGGTTCTAATTACCAAATAAAACTGTAGTTATTAATATTTAAATATGATATATTTGATGGTAATTAATAATTAGGAAGGTCCTAGTTTAACTAGAATTGGATAGCTCTTTCCATTAGGAAGCTTATCTAAATTCAGGGTTAGATTACCGTTGAATAAAATGTAGTATTTATGGGTAACTATTTTAACATTTGCATTCATGTATTATGTAGAATTTCATTCAAAAGCAATATGTGACATTTATTTTTGCATCTTTTATCTAGTAACAATATCGATGAATCCTTTATCAACAATCCTTAATCAAAACCAAATGAATGAAAATAACTACGAGGCCTTGAAACACTATATTGACATTGTGCTTTAAGCTGGCGAACATAATTGGGAATTAACTAGTCCATGCCCTCCCTCACCAAGTGAAGAATCTTCTAATGCGAAAGCAACCACATACTTGAAATAGCAAGATTCAAATGAGATAGTAAAATGTTCTATCCTTGCACTATTGTTTGAGATGTTGCACCAGCAATATCAGGGAATGGAGACTATAAGTGAGATGATGAACAATTTGTAAGAGATGCTTGCTAAAAAGTTCAAGTGAGCTCTTAGGAAAGAAATTATGGCTCTCATGCATCTCAAATGGAACCTAGCCAATCAGTGAAGGATAATATGATTAAGATATTAAATCCCCTTAATAAGTCTAAAATTTGTGGAGTTCAAATAGATGAGGAGATCGAGGTCGAAATGATCTTGAACTCCTTAACAAAGGCATTTGATTAGTTCCAATTAGATTACGTGTTGAAATGAACGGAGTATATATTGACTGATTTCATGCAATAGGTTCAAACAGCCGAAAAGATCTTTTAAGAAAAGAAAGTTGAATGGACGAATTGATACCGAAAATTGGTATAACAATAGGAATGTTGATAGAGTTAAATAACAATAGAAACTGGAAATCAACATCAAATTTAAAGTGGTAGAGCTATAATTTCATTACCCAAAGTCCACTATAGTCACGTTTATTGAGAGAGAAACTTTTACGGAGTATAAATCTGAATTTATATAATGGCCAACTCAGAGAGAAGAGAGATAAATAATCTGACTATGTAGTATTTAGTATCTAGATCAAAATCTAATCCCCTATTAATTATCATGGGATGTAGTTATAGGAGGTGATGAGTCACTTTCTTAGAATGCTGTAGTGGTGATGAGTCACCTCCTCAACATATTATAGCGAAGTAAGTGATACTGGTCGAGAATGAGTCGAATAAGTTAAGAGTTATTGGAGTTATCAGATATATGTGATATTCTAAAATATCACATTGTTCTTAATAATGATTGGTGCGAGCTGAATAGGACTTCTTCATGCAAGCTGTTTGAGTGAAAAACAGAAAGTGACCGGAAGTCATCGTACAAGCTATTTTTTTTTGTCTAGGATCAAGTTTTTGGATATTTGACTAGCGAGCTCTTTCTATTACAGGAGGTGGTGATTTATGTATAACATTTGTCCCTCAATTTTTGTTTTCTGCTTAACACTAGCAACCTATTTTATGAGAATGACCAAAAACTGAAACTTTGACTATTTTTCAAAATTCTCATGGTCATCTTTAGATAGACTTGAGATGTGTGTCAAGCATGTGTGTCTTGTCTTTACATTTTTTGAGGACAATCAATGTACTGTTTTCAGATGTTGTGCAGCCACTTTAAAATCACACTTACCCACGTTCTCTTTCTTCATGTCCTGTTTGATTTACTCTAAACGGTTAAGATTATATGACTTTTCTTTTCTCTCTATATATAAATTTCAAATTCAGGCGACTTCAACTTGCATAGAATCCTTTGAAGAAGCTTCTTCAAGTTTTGGGGAGATTCTTCTCACAGAAAGATAGGCATGGCTGAGGAAGCTTGAGACTTCGAGGTTAACTACTCGAGGGATCGAGAGGAAAATCATAAATGATGAGCTGAACAGGATTATCAGCTCGTAGAATCGGAAGGAAGCTCACTTTCACAGGCCAAAAGTGTTGTGTCAGGCAGATTTTCCGCCTTATATGTGTTATGCATATAGCGAGCATATCCTCAAGGTGGGTGGAATGCTGCCTCTTCATCCATACTTCATTCGAGCTTTTGACTTCCATGAGCTTGCATCTAGATAATTAATCCCAAATGGCTAGAGGATTTTGACCTCTCTTAGGATCATTTACCACTAGTTCGACTTCGAAGGACTCTCTCCTGAAGAGATTTTCTATATGTACGAGCTAAAGGGTTCTCCTAGGTCAGTAGGATTTTACTGTCTTATAGCTTGCTCAGAGTCGGGGTATAATCTTGTAAAAGATTATAAGTCGAATACAGGTGTCTAGAAGACCCTGTATTTTTATCTTGACTATCTGCTTGTTAAATACATGGAGTATAATTCTCTTGGTAGAGTTTTTTCTTTAGCTCTACCTTTTATACTTAGTAAAATTTGAGCTAACATTGAATTTATTATAGGTTACAAGTTTTGACCTAAAGTACCTGACAAGATGATTGACAAGATAAACATGGTCAACTTGCTTCCATCCACAATTAGAATCTGTGAGAAAATTATGATTAAGAAGAACCTCATTACTTGAGGTTTGTGGAGAAAGGGTGCAAAACTCCCAAAGTATTTGAAGTAAAAGGTCGTCAAAGTTACATTTGGAAACCTCGCTCACACCTGCTCAGGAATGAAGTTTGCTCTGAAGGAGAAGAAGAGCAAAATAGGGGTAGCGAGCTCAAGTTATCCCCAGCTCCTACGTAAGAGGAAAACTATTACTATGAGCTCTCTACCAAAGAGCAGCGAGCAACCTGTCCCAGTTGCAGCATCAACTGAGGTGCCCCTTTGGTAAAGTATCTCAAGCTCTTCTTTGCTTGAATCTTTAAATAACGGTAAGGGAAAGGCAGTTATGGATAAGGCAACTGAAAAGGCCTTGAAGAAGAGGAAGGCTGATGCCGGTGAGTCAGGCTTGCTTAAAGATGCTTGGAAGGCCTTTAACAACAAAGATGCCTGAATCTTACCCTTGCTGAGATTTCAACAAGGAGTTTTAGCAAGTATCGAGGAGTCTCTCTCCACGAATGACTTGAAGATTATTAAGGAGACTTCTAGTATAGCTATTCCTCACATGGTTGCCAAATATTTGCCCATGGTTAGCACTTTCTATACTCGTTTTTTTTTTTTTATTGATTTTGATACTTGTGTTTTCTTTTTTAGGCCAATGTCCTCATTCTCAAGGATGTAAATGAGAATGCACCTATGCTCGAGCAACTGTTGAGAGTAATAAAAAGATCGATGACTTGTAGAAAGAGGTCTTCTCTTAGAGCACGAAAATTACTAAACACAAAATAAGAGTAGAAGACCTCGACGGCAAGCTTGAAAATGCAAACACGCAAAGGATGTTGGAATAATGTCTTATAAAGTAGTTTATTATTTAGACATTATAAACAATAATTTATTGGATTATTTAGTATATATTTATTATTAATAAATTTCATGTTATGAATTTCTATTTCATTTATGTCCCATTGATATACATGTGATGTGTATGTTTATCTTATGCAAATATCTAAAAGATTCCAAGACATGAGATGAGTAATAAAGAATTATTCGTATGATGAGTTCATATGTGGGAGACATTATATTCTTTATTTCATTATGTCTAAATTAAATTGTTCGCATTCTGCATATTGAAGATGGAATACTTTACTATGCCATAGAATGTAGTGTTGTCTATTTAATTAATGAAGTCTCTAATTATCGAAGTGAGTCTTCGGATAGAAACACTAGTGTGTTATAAGAAAATTATAACAGGATCTAGTGAATTAGAATTTAAGGTTAAGTGCCGTAACTCAAATTTCTAATTTTACTAATCTAGCACTATTGTAGAAGACCTTAATCCTAGTGATTAACGAACTTACTTTCATGTGTTTTGTCTTTTTGAGTTACTAAAGGACTAGTTCCGATTTATGGTTCGAACTCTGATATCTTAGAAGATAAGGTATATGAAATGTGTAGAACGTTTTTCATGATGGACACTATGCATATGATGTCACTTTGAGTTTTTTCAAGTACTTAGATAATATAAACTAAGGCCCCGGTATTCACAATTTGAATTTGACTGTGTTGGTATAAGCAGATACAAACACCATAGTCAACTATTATCCATTAGATGAAAAATGGCAACTCAAAGGTAAATATGTACTAGAGGGGTAATACGGTAATTTCACCCTACTAGTATGGCATTACATTGGGGGTATGTCTACAGGTTTAATATATGCTAAATGGATCAAACTAATTAATTGTTAATAAGCTTCATAGAAAATAAATGATATTTAGTCTAAGAGTTCAATATTGGGCCTATAGTGGTGTACCCCAATATTAATGGACAAGACCCAATCATAATTAAGAGTTAGTTATGATAGTAGGTATATGGTTCATTGGAGCTTGGGCTTTATGGATCCATCTGGTCCCCTATCTAGCTCAAATTAAAGCCCAATAGTCATTTGATGATCAGTTGAGCCCAACAAGTCCAATAAGCCCATTAGGGTTTACTAATCTCTCTTTATTTAAGAGAAAAGTTCTCTAGCATATATATACAAGTGTTACACGTGAGACACCCCTCCAGAAGAGAGTGTCACACAAAAACAGAGAGAGAGGAGAGCAGAGAAAATCGGCCACCACTAGGGATTCACTGTCCTTGGTGTTTCGGCCATCCCAAAGAAATCGGTTCGAGAAGATTGTCTTCTTGTTCATCTACGGATCTCTTTGTTGGGAATCAAGAAGGTGACCATCCACCGGATCAATCAAACGACTTTCGAGAATAGACGGGATGACGAGAAGGTTGTGGAGTGTATCCGGGTATTGTTCTTATTTAGATCAAGAGTTAATTCATGTTAGATCACAATCCGAAATGTTTTGTAAAAAGAAAAATTTTAAACGATCAATTCTGCTGCGTTTCTTGATTTTACAAAACTATGGTATTCTTGAAAATAATTTTATGAAAATATTTTCCGAAAATTTATTCCAATAAACACCAGCAAAGGACTCCTTCATAAAGTCTTAGAGTGATCTGGTGGCAATGAAGAACGAGCTACAGTTCACTAATGAAAAAATAAAAGAGCTCGAGGGAGTCAAGTCTAAAGACTTAAAAAATTAGCTCCCACCAACTAAGGCTAAAATTTCATAGCTTTAAGAAGACTATAAGGAAATTTCTCATCCTAGCACTGAAGAGTTCACACGCTTTATGGACGAGTTCAAAGAAGATGAGGCTGATGCTTTGATGTACATTCTATGGTTCCACCATAAAAAATTTGACTTCTCAATCTTTGGCAAAGAAATTGTGAAGTGGGCGAGCATTTGTCACCAACGATGATGAAGAGGTCGCATAGGATTTGGCCAAAGCAGAACCAAGCAAAAATCAGTCAGTAGTAGCCTTCACTTGCTCGAGATTAGAATTTAGGAGCTTTTTTTTCTCTCCTTTGAAGTAATTTTGTACATACTTCAATTACATTAATGAAATAAAGATTTTTAAACACCAATTCTCAAACTCTTGCCTTAGTTTATTTTATACCTGCTCATATTCACAGAAAAATAAGCCAATCTTACTTCATGCTTTATGAGCTACTTGATTTTGACATGCATTTGAAAAAAGCATTTTGTCTCTCATAATACACATGAGTTGTTTCTTGCTTAGTCACAACTTTGTAAAAATTGTTTAATTTAAGCTTAAGACCTTTAATCAAGATTCTTGGGGTTACTTAGACATTAGAGATACTTTAAACCGAATCAGGTATGAACTAAAGCAAAAATAGTGTTTCATTGATAATTACCTTTGACATGGTAACTACGATTTCGAATGAACTGAACTATTTTCATCGATAATGATATCAAACATGACAGTAAGAGCTTTAAACAAGCTCAACTCTTTCCCTCGATGAGCTGTATTTACACCCATTTTCAGGTACTAATAATCCCCCTACCTTTCTAGTTTCAAGAAAATCATTGTCACAAAACTAGCACTAGTTTAAAGATTTTACTTTGTTTGAGCAGAATTATAGGGAAAGTGATACCAATGATCACTCATCATATTTTTGTAGATGCTTGACATTCTAGGCTATAACTCATTCCTATTGTTAAGATGAGTTAATTTCTGGGTACTAGGTCAAATATCTTTGGAAATGTTATACGACCCTTCCCAGTTTGGACCAAAGACTCAAGTTCCTCATTCTTGGGTGTTAGGCATTACTTTCCTTAGGAGTAGGTCACCACATTTAAAGAATTTAGCTCACACTCATTAATTGAGATAGTGAGCTACTCATTCTTCACAAGCTGCTACTCATATTTGTGCCTGGTCGTGTTTCTCTGCCAAGACGTCGAGGTTACCTGCAAGAAACATGTAGTTGACATCTGGACTAAATCTTTCCACTCGATCAGTTCACACTTTAGTTTCTACTAGCATTATTGCCTCTGCACTATATGCCTTTGAGAAGGGAGTTTCATTGGTTGCAGTTCGAGTTATTGTTCGATATACGTACAATACTTTGGGTAGCTCATCGATGTTCATGCTTGGTTTTCAGGTTCAGCTTCAAGAACTTAGTGCTAGCATTGACCTGTCCATTTGATTGGGGATGGACGACGACTGAGAAGCTTTTTATGATTCTAAACTATTCACAGATTTGAAACATTTATTCACTTTCGAGCTAGGTTGCATTTCTAAAATGAGCATGTATGGCACTTTGTAGCATTATAGGATTGACTTGGCAATGAACGCAATGACTTTATTAGAATGGATGGATGTTAGTGGTTCAACTTTGATGCACTTTGTGAAGTAGTCAATGGCTTCCATTTAAAATTTTGCTCTACCTCAATCTGGGGGTAACAGACCAATCAAGTCGATTCCCCAGATAACAAATGGCCAAGGTAAGGTTATTGTGGTGAGCTTATTAGGCGGTTTTTTTTCAGTTTGAAAAGTATTGACCCTTATCGTATTTTTATACGTAGTTTATAACATCCTTTTTTATCGTAGGCTAGTTGTAACCTTAAAGTGTGATTTTTCTTACTAATAGCAACCCCTCTAAATGATTTTCACAAATTCCTTCGTGAATTTCACTTGAAATCTGGTGAGCCTCCTCGCGATCTACACATGGAAGTAAAGGCATAAAGAAGCCTTGTCGATATAGTTTATCTTGAAGCAGCACAAAGTTTATCTTTGAGAGACTGAACTTCTTCATTGGCCTCAATACTTGGTTTTTCAAGGAATTCTACAAGGATAACATCGAGCAAGTCGACATCTTTTGTTGAGGCGAGCTTAGCTAATGCATCGTCATCTATATTTTTTAGCTCAAGGTATTTGATAGATTTTGGACTTTGAAAACTGATCATGCAGTTTTTGGGCCTTAGCTGGGTAAGAAACTATTTTTGGACCACGAGCTTTATACTCCCAATTGATTTGCCTAACGACCAACTATGAACCACTATAGATAGTGATGGATTCAACCTTCATTTTGCATATGAGCTTCAAACCAGCTAGGAAAGCTTCGTATTCCACCTCATTACTAGAGGTATGGAATTGGAAGCATAAGGCATAATGAATTTTGTGTTCATCTAGACAAACAAGCCTTAATCCAGCTCCCAAACCTTGCCCATTTGACGACTCATCTATGAACAATTGCCACAGAGTAAGAGCTATTATTGGCTCTCGTTGGATCATTTTTGGGCGGTATCTAAATTCAGCTACAAAATCAGGAGTGTCTTGCCCATTGATAGTAGTTTTTGGGATAAACAATACGTCAAATTAACTTAGCTCCACAACTCGTTTTAGGAATCACCTGGATGTTTTAGGCTTCTGCAACACTTGTCTAAATGGGAAGTTAGTGAGGACATGGATTGTATGAGCATAAAAGTTGGGTCATAGCTTACATGAGCTTATCACCAAGGCATATGCCAACTTTTCCATTTCTAGATAACGGAGCTTTGCATCTAGCAGTCTTTTGCTTATAAATGGGGCGCTGTAGGCCATTTTCTTCTTAGACCAACACCGAGCTAACTGTATGTTCTGAAACTATAAGATACATGTAGAGAATTTCATTATGAAATGGACTAGAAATGATATGAGGCTTACCTAAATATTGCTTGATCTACTGAAATGCTTCCTCATACTTGTCCATATGCTTAAATCTTTTAGTGTCATGGAGTATATCGAAGAAGGGGATGCATTTGTTGGTTGCCCTTGAGTTAAATTTGTTGAGACCTGTTATTCTCCCTGCAAGAATTTGAACTTCCTTTGGCTTTCACAGAGATTCCATGTCGAGTCGAGCTTGGATCTTCTCAAGATTGGCTTTTATTCCTTGTATGTTGATGATAAAACCTAGAAACTTTTCGGATGGCACCCAAAATACACATTTGAGTAGGTGTAACTTCATATGCTAATGCCTTAGGATCTTAAACATTTCTTCCAAGTGCGTGATATAGTTAGTATCTTCTTTTGACTTTACCGACATTTCATCCATATAAACCTACATGTTTTTACTACTCTAATTGGTGAACATATTGTTAACAAGACTCTGATTCGTTGCTCCTACATTTTTGAGTCTGAATGGCATGATCTTACAACAGTAAAATCTACAGTCAGTAATGAATGATATGTGCTTCTTATCTGGCCCATACATTGGAATTTGATTATAGCCCAAATAGGCATCCTTAAAGCTTAACTGCTCGTGTCTAGTTGTTGCATTGATGAGCATATTGATGCGAGGTAGCGAGAAGCTATCTTTCAGAATAGCTTTACTGAGGTTTGTAAAGTCGATGTAAGATCTATACTTGTTTGTCACTTTATTAACTAGAATAGAATTTTACAACTAGTTCGGGTAAAATGACTACGAATGAAACTGATCTTCATACGACCTCTTCTTTGAAGGCCATGTACTTATATGGGTCGAGAGCTCATCTTTTTTGTCGGACTAGTTTGAATTTTGGGTCTATTCTTAACTTTTGACATATCACCTACAAGTTGATCCCCGCCATGTCGAAGTAATTCTTGGCAAAAACATCGAGGTTCTCCTTGAGGAACTTCTAATACTTTACAAGTTATTCCTCATAGAGATTCTTCCCATTTGTGCGCTTCCCAATTTGCTCATTCTTGTCTACCAGGAATTCAATAAGCTCTTCCACTTGTTTGATCTTTCTTTCTTCCTTATTCAACCGAGAATCAAGATTTTTGTCGAGAGGTCTCAAGTTTATATAGCATTGTTTGAGTTGAAGGACTTTTTTCCATTTCTTCTTGGTAGTTCTAATTGACACCTCATAACACTCACAAGTTTTAATTTGTTAATCTCCCAAGATTCCTATGCCTTCTATGGTTGGAAACTTCATTGCAAGGCAATGTATAGAGGTAACAGTTCATAGCTTACAGAGTAGAGGTCGTCTCAAAACTGTAAAGTAAGTATGTTTCTAGCTCAAATAGTTGTGCGTTTTCAAGCATTTTTGTTAGTTTGATATATTTTTTTTTGTTTTTATAATTATTGTAAATAAATGAGAATCAAAGTGAATTTTTTCCCCCTAAAAATGGGGTTTTCAGACCATTTTGATTGAATTTGAATCTAATATAGCTATAATGCAACAAAAATAAGATAAATCAGAGCTAAAACAAAGAAATAGCACACCCGGGAAGCCAC
The DNA here is from genome assembly GCA_002914805.1 of Parasponia andersonii. Classification (NCBI taxonomy): domain Eukaryota; kingdom Viridiplantae; phylum Streptophyta; class Magnoliopsida; order Rosales; family Cannabaceae; genus Trema; species Trema andersonii. The sequence goes on along the minus strand of JXTB01000176.1, from coordinate 674,732 downwards.
GACACTAGGCCAGCAATAATATGGCACTGTAGTGCTGTCTAGGGAATTTGAGACTCTTTTTTGTGATATAGTGCCACCATCCACATCCTAAGTCAATATAGATGGCCAAGATCAACTTTTTGATGATCCAAAAGCATATATATGCAAGAGCTTCCTCTTTAATACCCTTCTTTTGGGTTGTAAGAGATATAGAGGTGACCATGGAGGAAAAGGAAGAAGAAGAAGAAGAGCTCTAGTTTTAGAGCTTCAGTCCTTTATTTCTTAATTTTCACTACATCACCAATACCATGCTTTGTTCATACCATCTTCTCTTTAGTTTCTAGTTAGGATTTCTTTCTATTTTTCATGTTTAAAGAGTTGTATTTTTGAGAGCAAATCTTTGAAGGAGAATTCAAAAGAGTAAGCACCAAGCGTTAGAGGAGGAGATTGACAACCTCTAAGAACGCCTTCAAGCTTGTTTAAAAGGGGAATTCTACAACTGTTCTCTCTTTAATTTTGTATTTCTTGAATTCATTGTATTAAAATATTATTGTTCTTAATTTATATCATGAACTATATATTTCTTTGTCTAGTTTTTACTATGTGAACCAACCTAGTATCTTATGTTTGCTTATTTTTACCCTTTTTTATTAATAAAATCCATTGTATAGTAATTTATTTTATTTTATGCCTATTACTTCTATTTAATTAATCACTAAATAAATTACTGAGTGAAATTTCTATGTGCTTGGAAGGGGAAATAAAAATTTTGACTTAGGTAAAATAATATAAGAGTACCTAGAATGTGGTAAGTTTGTATAGAATAGGAATATACTTATATGACTGGTGTAACTATTTTTAAGATCTTAATCTTAGTGCAGCTAGTTCAATTCAAGGAGTAATGTGTTATCTTGTCTCGATAGATCTGATTTGTACTTGCAAAAGTCTCCTTGGTTATATCAGATTCTCGATTGACAACTCTAGTGGATTATTTAATTTAAGAGAGAAACTGAGAAATATCAGGACAGGAGAAGGGTTGGGGAACTAGTACACCTAGACATTTTTTTTCATATTACTTTATCTTTAATTCATTTTGGATGATCCTTTAGCCTTCTTTATTTTAGTTCTTTTAAATCAATTGATGTTTGTTTGGATAAAGTTAAGATTGACTAATTTTAGTACTTGCGTAACGACCCTCGATTCCACACACGTACATAAGGATATTTGTATGATTATTTAGTGAAATCGAGAGACGCTACTCGACTGAAAACTGATAAAATAGGGGAAATTTAAAACTTTTAACTTTTTAGAAAGAGAGAAAAACTCCACTCATAATTATATATAGTATAATTTATACATATCTATATACTCACAAAGTAGACCTCTCATTTAACTATACATAATATAGACACACTCAAAACAGGTACAAAATCTTCTGTCAGAAAACCACAGCGTCGAAATGCTTATATACACAAGCCACGGTAAGAAAGTCTGTGCTCCTCCTCTAAACTCACATATCAGTAGTACCTTCTGCAATGTAAGAATATTTATGAGTATAAAACTCAGTAAGTATCATATGTAGATGCATAATGCATATAATGTGAAATAGATTATCATATGATTAGGATCCTTGTGTATATTGTATTGCCTGACAAGACCGTGAATTGCATACTGAGCCACTAAGAGAACGTATAACGTATCATGAGCTATATGGAGGTCTTGAGCCCCAGAGATTCCCCTCTGTGTATAGCAGAGGTTCACTCCATACTGCCATCAAAGTGTTCCTGTAGGAACCATAATGTCCCCGAGAGGACCAGAGTGTTCCCGAAGGAACCAGAGTATTTTCGAAGGAACCATATCATATATTTGGGCGCTGGCCCGCCACACCCTATTCATCAATACTTTTCAGACAATATAAATACACCACGTATTCATGTCTCATGCAAAACTGGATGACAAATATGTATGTACACATATCCACAGATTCTATATCCATAAATTCTACAAATTCACAGAATAAAGAATTTCTTACATTGCAGTTGTGACGTTACTTACCTCGATCTTGAACTTCTTTGTTTTATCTTTTCTATGAAATACTCTTCGCTCTTTGTATAGTTGACGTGCTCCTATTATTATTGTTATTATTTAAAAGATAAATTTCTATAACCACTAAGCACATAATGATATATAAGTTTAAATCGTAAACATGGACCATATTTAGACTAAATAAAGTCCATATTTACATTGTTATTATGTTTCAAAATATGGGAATACAAACTACAAGTTAATGGCAGAAAAGTAAAATAAGGAACAAAATATTTAGACTAAGAATAATTTGATTTTCACGCTTTACACAAATAGTTATGAAGGATTATAATACTGGTGTTAGCTGGAATAAATTTTCGGAAAATATTTTTATAAAATCATTTTCAAGAACACCATAGTTTTGTAAAATCAAGAAATGCAGTAGAATTGGTCGTTTAAAATTTTTCCTTTTTACAAAATGTTTCGGATCGTGATCTAACATAAATTAACTCTTGATCTAGACAAGAACAATACCCGGATTCGCTCCACAACCTTCTCGTCTTCTCGTCTATTCTCGAAAGCCATTTGATTGATCCGGTGGGTGGTCACCTTTTTGATTCCCAACAAAAAGATCCACAGATGAACAAGAAGATAATCTCCTCAAACCGATTTCCCTGGGATGGCTGAAACACTAAGGACAATGATTCCCTAGTGGTGGCTGATTTTCTCTGCTCTCTCTCTCTCTTTATTATGCGTGTGACACTCTCTTCTTGTCAAAGTGTTTCACGTGTAACACTCTCTTCTTGTCAAAGTGTTTCATGTGCAACACTTGTATATATATACTAGAGAACTTTTCTCTTAACAATAGAGAGATTAGTAAACCCTAATGGGCTTATTGGGCTTGTTGGCTCAACTGATCATCAAATAACTATTGGGCCTTAATTTGAGCTAGACAGGGGACTAGATGGATCCATAAAGCCCAAGTTCCAATAGGCTATATACCCAATATCATAATTAACTCTTAATTATGATTGTGCCTTGTCCATTAATATTGGGGCACACCACTATAGGCCCAATATTGAACTCTTGGACAAAATGCCATTTATTTTTCTTTGAAGCTTATTAACGATGAATTAGCTTGATCTATTTAGTATATACTATACCTGTAGACATACCCCTTATGCAATGCCGTACTAGTAGGATAAAATTACCGTATTACCCCTCTAGTACATATTTACCTTTGAGTTGCCATTTTTCATCTAATGGATAATAGTTGACTATGGTGTTTGTATCTGCT